>NQII01000525.1:539284-601259 GCA_002778355.1 Clitarchus hookeri | reverse complement strand
CCGTGTGTTGCCGGTTGCGGCCGACAGGTGCCGCCAGTGTCGCCGACAAGTGCAATTACCACCGCGTCACCTACATTACACCGCGCGACGCCACGCAAAATAGGCTTATCGTCGCGCACGCACGGCGGTCGCGCGCGTGCATAACTCTCTCCCGCGATACGCCCACGCACCGCTTGTCAGACGCAAGTGACGTGAGGTTGGACGACGAGTATCGCCCCGAGGAGATTTCGCCGCTTCGAGGGGCGGTATTGAGACGCAAGGAGACATGGCTTTCTACAACGGGTGGCATGTTCGTGCCAAATTCCCCTTGTACTTTTCATCATAAATATCGTAATTTTCGGTGCATAGTCTATTTATGGTTACTTCCAACAATTCTGATTCCCTGCTTAATTTATGTAGTCTGTTCGCTGTTCGTTTGCACTTTTTAATCAAACCTTTGAAAAATCACCCCATGAATTACGTTTTTGGTTGCTTCCTAAATATGCCATGTATCACAAACGTTTTATACTCGTGTAACTTAAAAGTACCTTTTTTTTTTTAAAAATTTAAAATGTTTTAATATTTTATTTATAAATTATAATACTTCATTTATAATTAATCTGAATCAAAACAGTGAATCAAATTCATGTGTTGGTAATGCCTAATAATAAATAGTTCTCCTGCAAATATTTTGACACTGAGTGTGCATGAATGCAGTGCGTTGTCCCTTTGGTGTAATTATCTAGACTAGGTTAAACTTAGTTTGCATGAGGTGGAGAAAGATCCTAGAAGTAAAACTTAAGCAGGGCTTCAGAAAAGTGTGAAGTAACCGTGATTAGAGTATATTTCATGAAAACTATTTCTTAGTAGACGTTACCAATACACCTTTTATATCTCTGTTATTATTCATGTTACTAAAAAAATCGAATATTATAATTTGTAGGTAACATACAGGCGTGAGTTCAATTTAGCAAAAAATAAGACACTTTTATTTCAGCATAAATATAAAACGCTTGTGGTACATTACATATTAAGGAAACAACTAAACATTTAATTCGTGGGGGGATTTTTTCAAAAGTTTTATTCAAAAAGCGTGAATATACTGTGCATATACTATACTTAAAGTTGGACTAGTACAATCAGTTCTTTCGGTGACAAAGAAAATAACAGAATTATTCGGAGAAGTTAATCAAGTCACTAACGAATTATACCCACTATAACGGAAGTATTTCCGTTAAAGTCTGTTGGCTGTTTCTTCACACTTTGTGAGTCAAACCTTTGAAAAATTTCCCATGTATGACGTGTTTGGTTGTTTTATAAATGTTCCATGCATTACAAGCTTCTTACACCTTGTTAAAATAAAAGTCTACTTTTTTAATTGAATTCAATTTTTACCTGTATAGTAATGTTTCATTTGCAATTAATATGAATAAAAATGTAGGGGGGGGGGATATGTGTGTTGAAAATGCGTACTAAGAAATAGTTCTCATGTAAGACTATATTGAACTGAGTCCGCACGAATGCGGCGCGTTATTCCTCTGACTTAGTTAAGCTTGGTTTGAATCAGACGGAGGAATAGCCTGAAAGTAGAACTTCAGCAGGGCTTCAGAAAAGTTCGAAGTGACCGTGAATGTACTATAGTTATCAATCCACGTTTCACTTGCCCAGAAAAAGAACATTACGAGATCTTGGGCCATTTTAAAAGGAATTTATCTACCCGATAGGTCAAAAAATTATAATGTTTATGCTTACAACTAACAGTATTTACAAACTCATAATTTACAATTGGAATATAATGTTATGTTTGTGCACAATGCTTAGTGTAAGAAATATCATTAGCACGCAAACGAAAATATTTATTATTAGTGAACAAAACATTATTAATTTAACTTGAGTAATTATTTTTATTGAAATACAGTATTGTTTGTAATGGTATTTTGCATTTTTAAACTAAATTAAATTTTCAAATTTTTAATTTTTATAATTAATTTTTTTAGCACGTCGATAAATACATCATGGAGTATTTTTTGGCGACTGTATGTCATCCCAGAAGTGGTATATTACGATAAAGAAATGTACTCATAAAGAATTGCGAATAAATAAATAAAGAATTCGTCAGAATGTTGGGGAGCTCGTATACACGGAACAGTCTTTAAAAGAAAGGAATGAATTACCCTTTTGGTACATACTCCACACGGCCATAAACAGGAAGGTTTAAGCTCGAATAACTATGAAAGACGTGCACAAAATGAACATCAAAATGAAAGTAGGTATTATTTATGGTGCGATTCATGGTCATCGTATACGCCAGGGCCATTGACGAGGCATATCCAGAAAGTTAGAGTACTCAATTTTTTGTATTTATAAANTGGTCATCGTATACGCCAGGGCCATTGACGAGGCATATCCAGAAAGTTAGAGTACTCAATTTTTTGTATTTATAAAGAAAAAGTTATTTAAACAAAATTACAGGATATTGTAGGTATATAAGTTACTTATTTTGCCACGTAGTCGCCTTCCCTTTATATGCAGGTTGTAAGTCGTGGCACAAGCCTTTTAATATCCACCTCACATAACTCTCCCGCCATCTCCTTCGTCCACTTCAAGACCTCTTGTTTCACCTCGTCATAGGTTAGAAATTTTTTTCCACCCATGTGAGTCTTCAGGAAGGTGAAAAGATGAAAATATGAAGGTGCCAAGTCAGGGGAGTATGCAGGATGGTTCAAAATGTCCCAACCAAACGAGTTCAAAAGCGCCTTGGTGGCGTTGGCCGTGTGCGGGCGGGCGTTGTCGTGCAACAAACACGCTCCCTTCATCAACATTCCCCTCCGTTTGTTTTGAATTGCTCTCTTGAGCTTTTGTAGGGTCTCACAGTATCGTGTTGGTTAGTAATCGTCTCCCCCGAGGCAAAAAATTTATCAAAATGGTCCGTTTTTGGTCCCAAATCACGGTTGCCATGATTTTTTTTTGGCCGAAATTGAAGTTTCGAATTTTTTGGCAGATGGGGAGTTCATAGCACCTTCGCCACAAACAGTTTTGATACGTGCCAAAATTTCAGTCGGCGTTTTTTCTTCCGCGAGAAGGAACCTTATGACAGCGCGCACCTCGCACTTGGCGGGATTTCTGAATGACATATTTCACAGAAACGGACACTACGAGGCGAGTTTTGTTACTGACGAGGGTCGCCGGTGCTCGTTGTGTTCAGAAGGACCCCCCCCCCACTACCACTCAGTGTTGCCAACTGTTGAAAAATAAATCCCCACAGCATGACAGCCCAACAGTACTCTTACTTTATGGACACGCCTCGTACGTACACGATATCCAAGAACCGTGCCATCTCCTCTTACTTTGATACGTACAAGTTCGTTATGCACACTTTTTCCATCGTGCAGCCGAGATTGAAGGCGAAGACGAGCCGCGGATATCTAGTGGACACCGAGAGTCTCAGTTACCTTCTGGTGCTCGTAAACTAATTGTCGCGGCAGAGGTTGGTCTCGAACTTCGCTGCAGCAACAATGGATTCCAGCTACGTTAGAAGAGCAGAAGAAAATCATGCGCGAACCAATATTAATATCTGAGTTCCGACCTCAGCACTCGTATCGCGAGTTGCGGCGAAGGATCTGTGAAATACGGCTGCGACTTACGCGTATGTACTGTCTTTTAATGAAGTATGTCTTGTAACGAGTTTCGGTACACCTATTGTTTATTTCAGATTTCTTATTTTTCCAATGAATCCCACTAGATGTGGGTAAGTTTTTGTGCCTGCATGTGTATATGCTTACTTTAAAGCAGGTATTTATGTGTGTATTAGATGAATGTATAAGTCTGCGTACTGCAGAATATGTACAATAAGGAATACGAATTTCAATTTATTTAGCACAGCCGTTCGCAATTTTATTTTCTTTATCTGTTTGAACAAATATTTTTATAATTTTTAATTTAAAACTTGTATTTTTGACATACTTCAATACACTTTGTTATTTTTACTCCTAGTATATAGGCGTCCTCGCCTAATTGATTCAAAAAACAAAAATCTCTCGTAACCATATTTATTTCACATTTGCTAAATTGCTGTGAAGAATGATTAACTTTAACTTTATGGTCCTCCTGGGCATTTTCAGGCAATTATGTCCTCAAGCCTCACATTATAAAATAATCTCACCAGCTGTACACATATTATTACAAATATTATAATCATATAAATTTAATTTAATTACAATGAAGGAAAATACTGATTTTGTAATCGAATATATAAATATATATGTTAATAAAGAGCATACTCATTTTGCTTTCTGTTACATCATTAAAATTTTAGGCAAAGGGGAAATAATGATGGTTAAAATTCTTTATAATGAGTAATACTATCAAATATCTAACTGATAACATAAACTCAACGTAATGTACTAAATTATATTTTTTAAAAAAGAAAATGGTACCCTATACAAGCTATAAATGTTAGAAAAGTTAAAGTTACCATGCAGCCTGTAACAAAAAATAATTTTTTAATTTTGTTATGGATTTATAAAAAAATATTAACGTGACTGCTAATTTTTTAGTTTATAAAGGAGACATGCATTAATTTAATTAGTTTATATTATCTTCTGTAGAACACTTCAATGTTTTTGAGCTTGGAGCTCATCAATTATGGCGGGAATACGTCGAACAGATTACCTAAATACCGTTATCTGGGAACTACACGACTAAAGATAATGAAGCTGTGAGTTATAGACACAATACAGCACCTGCTTTGCTAAATTTATGAAATTTTTTTCGCTTCAGTTCATATTAGCCACATCGGCCAAAATATGTGTTCGAGAACTCTTAATGAATTGTATTCATTTCTCACTCATGAACTAATTCAATAGGAGCGGTCACTCATTCATCTGAAAAGGTTTGTTAAATATTATCACGCTTGCAAGCAACTGATTATAANGCTTTGCTAAATTTATGAAATTTTTTTCGCTTCAGTTCATATTAGCCACATCGGCCAAAATATGTGTTCGAGAACTCTTAATGAATTGTATTCATTTCTCACTCATGAACTTATTCAATAGGAGCGGTCACTCATTCATCTGAAAAGGTTTGTTAAATATTATCACGCTTGCAAGCAACTGATTATAAGAAACGCTGCCTATCTTCTCCCAGAGTATAAGTGTTGTAATTATCCACTTCAAGGAGTCCCAGTAAAGTGCATTGCCAGGAAACTGGAATTAAATTAATGAGACGAGCTCTCTCTTAAAAGGTCGTTAAAACACTTTATCCAGTTTGTAAATAATTAATTGAAATCATTTTCCTTCTTGAATGATCTTTGAACTGGGTATGGGAAGAAGTACGTCAAGTTAGCGAGAACTCGAACTATAACACAGGCTGTAGAGAATTTTTATAGGCCCTCATTGGGTCGAGATAGGCCGGCAATTTGACTCTTTGGTACGGAGTCGATAACTACATTGCCAGGGGTTCTAAAACTTTGTGATTTCGCAGATCCATTTGATATGGTGTACATTTGCCGGGCTCTTACCGTTTATACAAGCTAGGAAAACATCNTGCCTTTTATACAAGCTAGGAACACATCTTAATGTTTACATTGTGTTAATTTTTACTATAACAATTATTACAATCTCAAGTTTAGTTTACAAGAAAATTCTACAAATAATACCAGCTTCATTGATAACAAAAGTTACACATTTACAGCACACATAATTACAACATTTTTATGAAATTCATTAGCTTAAGAAATTCCACACTCTAGTCCTAAATCAGTGATTCCAGTCAGTAGAATTATTTTACTGAATCATTAATTAATGAGCTGTTATCTACTGGCCAATCGGTAGAATGCATTAAGGTTTTACTGCCAGGCCAGTGCAGTCTTTTAGGAATCAGTATAAATCACTTTTTAATCAATTAATACCAGGAGCTTAAATGATCAGTATAGAATTTTACTGATTCAAGTGAAGCAGTTTCAAAAGATCTGCAGTCAAATTCGCTGATTTGGAGCAGTTTTAATAGTTTATATTTTAGAGTGCGGGGGTTCGTGGACTACATTTGAAGAATTACTGTGCTATGTCATTTGAAAAAATTACCGTGAAGCTGGTCACGAGCCACATCTACTATAAAATGTCAAGAATTAAACGCGAATGAGCATAAGTAAAGTGCCTGAAACCTTGAACTGCACTTACTCACAAACCGAGTACACAGGAATCAAATACGAGTAGCAGACTGCCAGCAATTCAAGACGTGGCAAATCCTCACTTTCGCACGTCAGAGACAAGGATTCATGGAACCCTTACGTCATAGATGTCCAACAGTTCAGGAAATCCGTCGAGACAAGAAATGCGCTCTGTGCAAACGGCGTTCTTTCTGCGTCAACTGAAATTAAATTGTTTTCCAACGCTATTCCGAGCCAAAAAAAGATACGCTGTATGTTCGCCATTGATTAACGTGGAAGTTCATAATGAATATTCCTTGACGGCATGGAAACATCTGAAATTTATATTCACTTCAAAAACCTTCCATACCTTGTAAGGGTTTTTATTATGACGGAAGCTGAATAAGCAATTAAAAAAAAAAAAAAAAAAAAAAANTAGAGAAGCTATCTTATGTTTCATTCAGTCATATAAGTTTGTCCCGATACGATAACACATATTCCTACCATATGTCCAAACGTCCCATTAAATGAGAAAATATGTTGTCCTAAGCACTCACTGTCACAACTGTATATGTGCTTTTTATTTAGCATCTACATAAGTTGCGTAAACAAATAATGTGGTGGGCTTCCGCACCGACTGTTAAACGTTTCTTCGAAATGACGTGTGTTAAATGTGAGCGTATAACAATATAAGGGATTTCAAGTCTTCCATCAGGCAAATTTATATGAAGGAAAGCCAGTTTAGTTGCACTGTATATATTAAAAATAATAAGCAGGAACATTAACTACGCACAAACAAGCTGGGATAAGCTTATACGCAGAAACCTCCATTTTTCTTTCATATTTTTTTTAAAGCCAAGATAATTTTTTTAGTGTAGACACGGAAGTTGAAATTATTTTCGAAGTAGATGTCCTTATATCTTTGCGTGCATCCTCAATACATTTTCAATTAGTAAATAATTTGTTGCCTGGCGTATCACTGAATGTTCGCGTAAAGGTTTATGCTAAAGTTATTAAAGTTAAGCTGTGCGGTAGTCCATCCTAGTATTTTCCGTTATTTTAAATTTCTGCTTTTAAATGCGTTCGATTGCCATACACTTTATTCGTGCTTCATTCTTGTGTATTATACATGACTGCGAACTAAAAATGCTGTATTTAACTTGAGCTTGTGTGAATGTTTCTGCACATGTATTTGACATAGGATTAATTTAATTCTTTCTCTTTATCTCTATGCCACAATCGGGAATATGGCCCAGGTGAAATGTTTCAGAAAAATTCTGAAGTGAAATACTGAAGGAGGAAAAAACGGAGATTGTTATGGCAGGTTTTAATTGGAAATATCTAGTTTACGTATATCCCAGGAAAGGCGATTTTTCTCTGCCACTATCAAAGTATGGCTGAATGAAACATATTTTCTCATTTTCTGTAAACAATTTGTAGGGTCGGCAAATCACAAACGGCTCACTGTTAAAGTATTATTGAAAATATGAAGACATCTAGGCATATGATGTGTATAGAAATGACCGAGAGAAGAGTGTTATTACCTTTCCAGTGACCATCATTGTGAAATAAACATATTTCGAAGGCCATCGTGAGATAATTTTTGAATTATGAATACGCGTAAAAAAAAAAAAAAAAAAAAAGATTAAAATCCTTTGGAAAAAAAAAGTAACAGCATTGAGGCAGAACTGTTTCAAAAGTAGTGTTGTTTCAACATTAGTTTGTATTAAGTAATAAATAATTGGGGAAACATAGTTGCTTGCTTTAGAGCTACACGAAGTACAATTCACTTATACTTTTGCAATAGAATTAAAGGTTGGAAAATAGTTGTCAAAAATGTTCGTAGATTAGCTACAAAAAATAAAAAATAAATAAATATTTTATTTAAATTGAAATATATATATATACAATTATGTTATCCTCGTGTATATATATATATATATATATATATATATATATATATATACATACACATACAAGTAGGTTATCCTCTTATGTGAACCATTTTCAATTTGGGATGCTTTTCTTGACGCATGCATCCATTTGATGCAGCTACCAACATTTTAAATAAAATTACACTATAAAAATGCAACTGTTTTGCAGCCAGTTAGCTTTCAGTGATACTTGAATGGTCGGAATTTCCAAATATGTGTGGATTGGTGTAAATTGTGTGTCAATTTTGTGGATTCGTGTACGTATTGGTGTCGATTGGTGTGTGTGTGTGTGTACTCGTATGGTGCTTATTGTGGTACGAATTTATGAAAATATTGTGAAATATTAATTGATTGATGTTCAAGAAGAGCATAGGAGAAGAGACTGTTGATCGCCTTCGTAAATTCCAAATATTAAGGGCCTAGCACTGTTGGTATTTTAATTAATGCTAAGTATGTCTATAAAAGTGATGGCAAATGCTTATCCATACCATGGTTATAACATGACTTGGGCAGGCGATTGCTACTCGTATGAAAGCCTTGGATTAGTCACATACACTTATATTAAAATATTAATTCTGAGTATCATACTTATAACTACATGACAGTCGAAACAATGAATAATTTACATATTATGGCAAAAATAATATTACTTAGACGTCAATAGAGGATACTGGAAATGTAGTAACCGAATGAGAGTTTTTATGCAAGTTCCCGCAATACTCTTAAGTATCATTTCAGTACAAATAAAAAAAATGTTTAAAAATTTAAAAAAAAATCGGTTAATAAATACAAATTTTTGATTTGACGTACCCTATGCCTATTAAAACAATATGGCCACCACTATTCTGCCCCCGAAAAGCGATCCTTCCAAACCCTGGTGAGGCCAGTCGTATACTGGACATTGAGCTGTGGGAACGTCCAGAAATATTGGTTTCTTTTTTAAAATAAATTTTTGACATTTTCCATAATTTTTTTTTAATTTCTGGTATTAATAATAAATATTTAAAAAATTTATTATTTCTTGTTTTTTTTTGTAATTTTTGGGTTTAAGGTCATTCAAGGTCACGTGCCAAGGTCAAGGCCACCTGGATCCAATAAGGCGAACGAGATGGACACTGATCGACCTAGGGAGGGCCGGTCGTGTCGAGATCTTAGTCTATACACCTGTCATCGATCTCCACATCACCTACATGTACATCTTAAAAACAAATTTTTTTGAAATATATTTTTATTTTTAAGAATATTATTTTTATTTTTGTGATTCTTCAGGTTTGGGCGGTGGGAACGGGGTAAGTTGAGTGTGATAGGATGAGTGTGAGGTTTATGTGATATGTTCTTCAATTTTAAGAATCAACTTATCGTTTTTTTTTTATCAATTTCCAATTTTTTGGGATTGGGTGGATTGTGGTGAGGGAGAGAGTGGTTGGTTAGGGTGGTGGGGTAAGTGTGAGGTAAATTTTATATGTTTCTCAATTTTTAAATTTCTTTTCGATTTATTTTAATTCTGTAAGAATTGACAGGTGTGGTGTGGANTTTTATATGTTTCTCAATTTTTAAATTTCTTTTCGATTTATTTTAATTCTGTAAGAATTGACAGGTGTGGTGTGGAGACGTATTTAAGGGGTCATGATGGTGGGATGTGCAACGGAAGGGCGTATAATAATACATGTTACCAGATTAAAATTTTTTTTTTATATTTTTGTGATTTTTCTTGTTTTTTTCATGATTGGAAAGATGTAAGGTGGAGATGTGAGTTTGGCTAGAGTGTGGTGAGGGGGTGGTAGCCTACAAGTAACAAGCAAACACCCCNGATGTAAGGTGGAGATGTGAGTTTGGCTAGAGTGTGGTGAGGGGGTGGTAGCCTACAAGTAACAAGCAAACACCCCAAATCATTCAAATGGCTCGAAAGTTGGCTTTTGGGGCTTCCAGTCAGCCAACTTGAGGAGCAAACACTTTTTTTTCACAAATTTTTGGAAAAATGGGAAATTTTGAGGGAAAATAGGAAATTTTGAGGGAAAATCGGGAAATTCCAAAATGGCGGCGGATACGCAGATTCGCAGCATTCAGCCCTTGTCCTTGTCCTCGGATCGGCATGATCTATCTACTTATATATATTTTTTAAATATGTCTTTCGTATTTCGAGGGGACGTAGGCTCAGGAGATCTCGTTTCTTAAATCAGTTGACAGGTTGTGAGCTTTGACATGACAATGGTAGTGCAACTTTATGCGGATCTTCCTCGCGTTGATCTCATTTCAAATACTCTAAACAGGCCAACTTCATCCCATGTGTATTTGAACTTAACGGTTGTAAAATATGCCTCGTATCTTAGCCATTTCTTTTTCAAACCAGTTTATTTTGTTGCCCTCAACACGAGTGGTCAGTTTAACAAACGAATGCTTATCAGGAATGAGTAAGCTAAAAAAANGGAATGAGTAAGCAAAAAAAATTGTTAAATTTCTTTTACTTAAAATGGATAATTTCCGCTGACCATCCTAACAAAATGGGACCAATTTATTGGCACCATGATGGGTACACACTTTGTAGTACGTTTATCTTTTTCGATAAGAGCCTGGCCGGAACCACATTCAGGGTGTGTATGACGTGGAAAAATAAGTTTCCGATCAATGATCTTCAAAGTTTGACTCACGTGCACTGCAAAGCTGAACTTTGAGGCCGTGTTACCACCACGGCTCTGGCCACTGCACGTACCTGAGTAGGAAGTCAACTGAGAAACTGAACTGCGAAGGGAATTAATTTCTTCATAAACACATAAACACTTTTAGCTAAATTTGCGTGGAAATTACGGCGCCATAAACTGACTNGGGAATTAATTTCTTCATAAACACATAAACACTTTTAGCTAAATTTGCGTGGAAATTACGGCGCCATAAACTGACTGATATTATTACCCAAGTAAATTCCCTATTAATCGTATTGTTATATATTTAGCTAACTACAGAATACTCCTGCTTGAGTTAAATCCTTCAACTAAGAAATCGCACCACAGCGTCGTTTGTTCCCTTTTTGTACGCTTGTTCCAAAAGAAGTGATTTTAATGATGCGTACAGAATACAGGTCTTTGTCGTACTCGTGTAGAAGACTTAATGGTCGTTTTAAAAGCGTGTATTGTCTTAGCTGTGTGCATTTTACATAAGTTTTACACATGTCGTAACGAGATATATCTGTTTGCGGATCGGCTTATGAAAGACAGCTTCATCGACTAAATTGTGCATCCTTAGAAGAAGGTACTGTCGGCTGGATACATTTGAAATTCTTGGTGTAAGTTATTGAAGAGCAATGCAAGTGCTTAAACAGGCAATGGAAAATAAAAATATTCGAGTTTGCATCTTTTGACGCGTGCTGTAATATTCCAATATCGTACCGCTCAAACCATCCTTCGTTGTCACCGAACGATAGAACCACATCCCAGAATTATTTTATTATATTTCTTACAGAGTGGCACNGGGAATTAATTTCTTCATAAACACATAAACACTTTTAGCTAAATTTGCGTGGAAATTACGGCGCCATAAACTGACTTATATTATTACCCAAGTAAATTCCATATTAATCGTATTGTTATATATTTAACTATCTACAGAATACTCCTGCTTGAGTTAAATCCTTCAACTAAGAAATCACACCACAGCGTCGTTTGTTCCCTTTTTTGTACGCTTGTTCCAAAAGAAGTGATTTTAATGATGCGTACAGAATACAGGTCTTTGTCGTACTCGTGTAGAAGACTTAATGGTCGTTTTAAAAGCGTGTATTGTCTTAGCTGTGTGCATTTTACATAAGTTTTACACATGTCGTAACGAGATATATCTGTTTGCGGATCGGCTTATGAAAGACAGCTTCATCGACTAAATTGTGCATCCTTAGAAGAAGGTACTGTCGGCAGGAGACATTTGAAATTCTTGGTGTAAGTTATTGAAGAGCAATGCAAGTGCTTAAACAGGCAATGGAAAATAAAAATATTCGAGTTTGCATCTTTTGACGCGTGCTGTAATATTCCAATATCGTACCGCTCGAACCATCCTTCGTTGTCACCGAACGATAGAACCACATCCCAGAATTATTTTATTATATTTCTTACAGAGTGGCACGCAAAGCATTATTATACTTTTGTACGAAATTTTGTTTAATTTGTAGACATTACTTACAAGTTCTATTTCCTCTCATAAAAAAAATTTTAGGCGTCATATTTTTTACACAATAGCCTGCCAGAAGTGCATTTTTAGTGTTTTTAGGATGTACAAATAATAAAAACTAATTTACCGGAATTATATCATTCATATCGAAGTAAGATACCATGAGTTACTTCAAGGAATGTTTAAATCACGCTGTGAAATGGTTTCGCAATTTTTAAGAATTGCTGAAAATAAGGAAATTTATGCAAATTTTAGCTTTGTCGCAGTTTACGATTTTTGTAAAATAAGTTTTGCTAAGCATACTTTAAAATGAATTGAGGAATAGCCTTTCAGCCGTCTTTGTTAAAATGTATGCAAATTATTTCGTTTATTTTATTTGTATGTCCCCAAAACACTAAAATTGTGATTTTGACATGCCATGATGCCAAAACTATGTGATCTAATTTTTTTATGCCAGGAAAGAGTACTTGTGGATAATGTCTATAAGTTGAATGGTGTTCAGTTCAAGTATAAAATAATACAGTTTTTAGTGATCAGCACCCTTAATGCTTGCAAAACATCAAGAAGGTGGGTTTTGCAAACTATCTGAAATGAGAGTAGCTTCAAAAACGCCGCTCGCAACCTTGCCACATGTAAGATTAGAATTCCCGTCTATCGCTTGGGTGACACGTATTTTATCTTGTAAGATCTTTTACGTAAACTCAGCTGTTACCACCTTTATTAAATACGTTATATTACAGATGGTTTAACTAGTAACTAGTTCCTTTATAATTAAGCACTTTTGAAATCAATTTAAAATGAATATAAAGTCCCTGTCCATATAAGCACATTATCTGATTGGAATATATACATTAATGTTGATAGCAAATTACCAAAGTAAGTTCAGTGTATTTACGTCTTATAAAATAATGAAGTTCAAAATTAGTGTCAAAATGAAGAAGGTTTATTTGTGTTTTATACACATTAAAAAGGGCTCATTTAACGGCGAAAAAACTAACTAAACAGATACAATAGCAGAAAATTTCATTATAGGATGTTCACGGTTAATTGAGTTAATTGAGCACTTTAAAACCAACCTTCGAAAAATGTCATTGCATATATTTTAATGTGCACATTGACTGGTATGCACCCAGTAAAGTTGGTAACGGCGAAGATAAAGTAGTTATATTTCTTAACATTGAATTAGAAATGCTTGGTAAACATTTGTGAATACTGAAATTATTTATTTTCCTATCTGTTTTTTTAATGTACAGAAGTGTAAGAATCAGCAAGTTTGTGCAATATTTACATTTATAAAGATTTCAAAGTTTCGTTTGACCGACGCATGATTTAAGAGACTAGGCCCATGACAATGTTAAGTTTGAGATATTAAGGAAGAATGCACAATGTGCACACAAGTAGATATTAAGCCCGGCTTTCAAAAGCTCTCAGTTTACCGCGAGCAGACTTCCAATATTACTTCACTGCCTACAGACATCCTTTGTCGAGGCAGTCGTTGGTGCGATGACGTGTGCCCGGGGGCTAAGAACAGCGGTGTCGATGGCGATGCTTCTGACGGTATTTCATCCACCTCGTCATCAGTTACCGCGCCGCACACGCTTGCATCTTCGTCATACTTGGCGCGCGCGGCTCAGGAAACTTCGTCGGCGAACGCCAGCGGACCATGACGCCGCGGCAGCTTCGCCGGACAGTTGCAGGAATCGCTACGAACGAGCCTGCACCTAAGATTCGAAAGCTACCAAATTCCTCTGCAGCTGCAGATTCTCCGCTTTCTCCCAGCACGGCCGCTGCTGTGGTAGAGTCACCTGACGGTAATTGAACTTCTTCTACCAGCACGACCAGCGCGCGAATCACGTTTCCAGTCTTCTACCTCTGCACCGACCAGCAGGCCATGTTTAGAGCTCGTGCGGCCTCCTGTTCCTCCATTTATATACGCGTTTAAAAGACGTTTGTTCAATATATTTATAGGTTAACGTCACACCACTACACTTTAACTCCTACAATTCGAGAAAAATATGACATTTTGGTGCGGCGGCTTAATGCCAATATAATCCTAATATCTATGGCACTTTAGGCCATGAGATGTATTGAAAGTTAGAAGTGAATGAACGTAATTTACCTAAAATTACCTTTGGAATAATATTTGAAAACAGGGAAGCGACTGACTAGTTGAACCATTTTGTATCCAGTCGTTGTATTCTGAAAAGCGTATTTAAAAGGTGCGTTTTCTATAAGACTGTTCACTCTCAGTCTTGTTTCTTAGCATGTGTTATGTAATATTACCCTTATCATGCAACCTCTAAACCATCCGGAAAAAAAACGTTCATCCTCCACCACAGCCGAGAAATGCACCAGCCCCTTTCTTTAAGTGATATTATATTTTCCAAAATCATCTTCAATATTAAGGTTTCACACTGTGAAAGTCAAATTCCGAAAGGTATTATAACAGTTTCTTCAGAGGAATAATGTAGATTAATCCATGTTATTTTTCATAAGCAAGAAATATTTATCACAAGTGGAAGATAAAGTCAGATATTTACAGATTAAATAAAGAAAACCCCACAAGAACAAAGTCTACTCAGTACAATGGCCATTAATCAAAATTATTAAAATCTTCATCACACACGTAGTCTGTCACATGATGTACTACACCCACGAACAGTTAATTCAAGAACCAATCATGAAATTACACACTTTCGGAGCCAAAACTCTAGTCTGCTTACTGTGGCGAAGCGAAGGGGTTGAACTCGGATTGATATACGTCCCGAAGTTCAGCTGTTTCTTCAGGCATTCCCACAACTCACAACGTAACGGTCCCTTTAACCTTCCTGCTTGGATGTCCTTTAACAGTCGAGACTCCTTGACTGGCGCTGAGGGTGAAAAGATGGGGGAGGGGGAGGGGGCATCTGGGAAGAGATTGGTTATCGCACGGGTGGTTGCACTAAGGTAGTGATGTTTTCAGCAGGTGGTGTTAGTGAGGTCCCCCCCCCTTTTTTTACTGCACCTAGTAGGACTGTTGGGGTAAGCTGTCGTTTATGCCATCGGCTTACCTTGGAGCATGACGTTGATGAGAAACACTATTTGCCGCCCATGCTTCATGCTTGGAGCTTTGCAGAACATTAGCCTATCACCCTTGGTTTGAAACGTACTCGTTACTCACATCGTCGCTCCAACAAGATGCAATATTTAAAATTCCCAAGAGAATTAAATTTTAAAACTGGGAAAATGACATTAACGTGATATTAACTTTACACATATATAGGGACAGGTGTTTTTTGCGAAATTGTTTGTGGTCTTTGCTAAACTTTAATATCCTACGTCCACAACCACAGCTTCCTTTGGTTATTGGCCTCATGTATACGCGAGAAGACATGTTCTTATTTGGCTGGGCCAATCGTAATAAAATACTCCGATATTGAACGTCCATGATTCGCAGACAGACACTTGAGGCACGTGCCATTTAAAATCATCCAACCACGAAAGTTCATATGAACAAAAGTGTTTTGAAGTACAACTGGCCTTGAAATCTTTTCGCGAAAAACACCTGTCACTACACATATGTATATGTATGATCACTAGTGACGAAACCATTTAAGTTTTATCTTTGATCGCTTCACGTTCGTGTCTTTATTTCAAACAATCATAAAATGTCTAAATTTATTGGCAACTTTACATGAATATGAGAAAATAAAATTAAAATGAATTGTAGTAAAGGTTATGTGTTTCAGAGATATGAAATGCAGTGAATGTAAGAAACCGTTAATTTTAAATTTCTTCTGCTGCAAATAAAATTATTGAAACCTGAAAACAGTTTTAAATACATGTTTATTTTCATGTAACAGGCAGAACAAATATATTGTTAATTTCCTCCAACTTTAAATTACTACGCAAGTTTTGGGTGTTACAAAAAAAAAAAAAAAAAAAAAAAACAACCCCAATTGCATAATTAACTTGATCTGGAAGTTTCATGACAAGCGTGCAAGCTTGCTCTGCAAGCCAGAAAGTTTGAATCAAGCTTGAATAAAGCTAATTAGTCTCCACGAGTCAAGCATTTAGCAATCTTGATTAGTAAAACTTGCCTTTTGCAAGCCGCAAGTATAATTCAAGCCACCCGCAAGCTAGACATTATTATTATGCCAGTTATGAGAAATAAGACTTGAATCAAGCTTGAATCACACGTACTGTGACAAGTTTGCTTGGTAAGGCAAATTCAGGTCAAATGGCAAGCTTACATGCTATCTGGGAAACGATTAGAACAAGATAAAAACGCATAAATGGGATAAATTATTTTTTTTATGTTTAAACGCGTGTAATTAAACAAAAATAAAAAACTAGGAATGTGTTACTTAAAATGTATACAAAGTGCAGACGCTTTAAAGAAATTACTCCGGATGACATTCCGATACTTACTGTTCATTGTTCGGGGCGAATACAACAGAAACTATTCTGCCATGCGGACAAAAAATTATGTATTAAATTTTTTGTTAGAAGCTATGGTAAAATTTCGCTTAGGCATATTACAATGGTGGCAAGATAGCGCATACTAAATGTTTAATACATGTATTTTTTTTCAACGAAACAAAAATAATGTACAGTACCTAACGCACATTGAAAACTCTCAATTCTAAAAAAAAATTTACGTGTGATGGTGAAAATATATTACCGACTAGTTTTATAACTTAACTTGTATACGACTTAATGGTATCGATACGTTTGGGGCTGGTCTTCAGAGAGCGTGTTAAGCACCAAATGGGCAATATAAGTACACTTGTATACGACTTAATGGTATCGATACGCTTGGGGCTCCAGAAGTCTCTCGCACAATTCGTGGTTTACCCGTTTATAAGTACACTTGTATACGACTTAATGGTATCGATACGTTTGGGGCTCCAGAAGTCTCTCGCGCAATTCGTGGTTTACCAGTTTATAAGTACACTTGTATACGACTTAATGGTATCGATACGTTTGGGGCTCCAGAAGTCTCTCGCACAATTCGTGGTATACCCGTTTACCCTCTCAGTCGTCGTGTCCTAAATGTAGGATGCTGCATAGGAAGTTTCTGTTATGTCCTGCACTGTACACAGCAGACAACAGCGTGCAAATAAGGGAAGTCCCTTGCATGGTGGAAGACACCAATCGTCGTTGATGTTATATTCCGTAGTCTCATAATCAGCTGCTGCGAATAACATTCAAACACAAACAAATTTTATTTAGTCCCGACATATGACGAGGCGTTATACTCGCACCTGTACAGTCACAAACAAAAGATATGTTCGTTGCTATGCATAAAATTATATATTTATCTTTGTCTGAAAGGGTTACAGCCAAGAAACTATTTCCGCACTTTGGTTTAACATTTTCCTGAAAATCAAGAGTGTATTGATGACTTCTTAGCTGGCGTGTCATTTGTTTTCTTGTACAACTTACTGCTGCCGTGTCTATCTTAACCCTAATTTAACTAATAACTGTTGGTTTGCAGTGGTCAGACCAATGCTTTCCTACCACGGGGAAAAGGGTTTGATTCCCGCCGCTATAAATCCTGAATTTCGCTTGGCGGATGTCGCCGTTGTTAGATGAGTTTTTTTTCTAGGCACTACTGTTTAGTCCATTCTTGCATTCCGTCACTGCTCTGTCCTCACGTCGTCTCATTCCCATCTCTAGCTGTTAAAGGGCTACGCAAAACTTAATAATTATTCATTTATAATACGCACCCATAAAGTTAAGCTACAATGTATATTGTATTACACATCCATGAAAAAATGTATATAATTAATGCTTTACACTAGCAAGGTTTTTCGAACCAATCAGTTTAATTATACACTATGATGTTAGGGTAGAATAGATGCAGATAGCAACTGCATTCTGCCATAGAGTACACTGCAAAAAATTTGTTATGGAATTAAAGACACGGCATTGTGGATACTTCGGTAACGTTGCTACGCATAGTTTAAATTTCTTGGTACTATGGAAGAGTATCAGGTCTGCAAGATATTTTTTTCATAATACACTGGTTTCACAAACATACATTATTTTAAATCTTCTATAAATAATCAATTACCTAAACTTGGGAAATTTTACCACGAGCGGGACTGGATGCGAAACACCATATATTTTTTCAATCTGTATATGCTGTAAAAGGTTTACCTTTTATACACTTAATTTAAGAGAAATGTAAAAAAAAAAACTATTATTATTCTACAATTGCAGGCAAGAGAGCATTTTTTAAAACTTCAATACTGAAATTTTCGTACAACAGCGTCATAATTTTTAAATCGTTGAAAAGATTCGAAAAAATTTGTTGTATCCCTAAAAATATTGACGTTTTGACCTCACATCAATGGGTCGGACAAGAAAACAAGTAAATGTAAAACTGATTTAAATTCAATCAGTGTTATAGTCTATTCGCGGTTTCATCACACTTGAATCTAACCTTTGGAAAATCACCCCATGAATGAGGTGTTTGGTTGTTTGCTACATACGTCATGTATCACAAGCGTTTTATACCTCTGTTAATATAGAAGCATGTTATTTTTCGTTAAATTGAACTTTTAAAAAGATTTTATTTATAAATTATAATATTTCATTTATGATAAATATTTATGAAAACAGTGAAAAAACATGTTTGTTGGTAGCGCCTAATAAGAAATAGTTCTCATACAAAATATTATTACAAGTGAGTGCGCACGAATTTGGTGTGTTGTCCTTTGGTGTGATTTTCTAGACTTATTTAAGCTTAGTTTGAACGACGCGGAGGAATCCTGGAAGTAGAACTTTATCAGGGCTTCAGAAAAGTGTGAAGTAAACGTGAATGGACGATAGTGCTATTCGTGATCAAGCAGACTTATTATGTATGAATGAACACTTATAATAACTTAATTTGAAGATGTTGATTGTATAATAAATATTTATACTGTTTGGTTACGTAGAGGAAGGCCACGATTTGATTATGGCAGGCTTCAAAGCAAGTAAATCCCTACTCGGTGCCCAGTTTTCAGTTTACGACAATCTCATACTCACCAAATAAAAGTAACGGCTTAGTGGTAACGGCAACAAGAAGGGGATCACTTATTCAACAAAGACATAGTTTTCCTTTTGAAACGCTAATTATTAGCAGATAACAAAGACGCTCAATTAAGTAATATAGTGCAGATGAGGCACATGCTGTGGTACAATATGCCGGAAGATCTTTTATTCTGCCATTAGACTTGCCTTGTTTGTCGCACCTCCTACAAAAATATTCGTGTCAATGGATTTTAATTAGCTACTGCTGGAAGTATATATATAAAGTTCGCCTTGCTCAGGAGTTCCTCAGAGACCAAACACCTCATTCGTGCCAGGAGATACACATCGAAGACGACATGAATATATTACGGGTAACGTATTACAATTTATTCAATAGTTAGAGTGTGGTTGGGATGCCGTTTGGTTGCCCTGACATGAGTTTGAACCGTGGAAAATTTAGAGTCCATTTATGCACAGCACGTTGTAAGGGAATAGTAAATAGTCCAGTTGAGTTGAGCTGAGAGATTTGGGCGGCTCTTAACAACGAGGTCTTGAGAGCCGATGAGGGTGAAATGAGGTGACTTCGGGTTGCTTGGCTCTAGGTCCACATCTTGAATAAGTCATGGATGTACATGTGCACCACAGACGAAGGGCCTATTCAAATGAGTGTCGAAATTTGTGAATTCTGAAAACAGTTGAGGTTATTTATTTCAAAGCTGTACTAACAATATAATCAGTTTTGTTATTTTTAACCCGTCCAGTCCCCCTTGTCCACGAACAAGGACATGTTCCACATTAAACATATTTATGGCCGGCACTTTACAAAACAAGGAATCAATGCCGAGTGTTTTGAGCATCTTTCTTGTGAGAAATCTGATTTGTTGAAGTTTCTGCTTCTCTCATTCCTGATTGGTTAATGTTGACATCAACGAACATGGAACACGTTGTTCACTAGTTGCGAGAAGCATGCTTGACACAAGTACAGGGCACATAAAAAAATAATTACGATCGCAACACTTGAGCTCGGAAATTAATTCGGAACTGAAAAGATTAAAATATTTTAAAGAGAATTTACGTTATATTTATTTTGACGGATACCAGAAAATTTAGTAGACACAGAAAGATTTAAATTTTTAGTGTGTATATCATACATAGAAGTACATTATATGGCCAACATATACCAATTTAAAACATGTGCACCCTACGTTTTTTATATATTCAAGTTCCCAAGTGACGAATAACAGGCGTAACCAATTAGTTTGCCCACCTTCTCTTTTTATATACTCATGTTTTAGTATATCATTGTGTTTTATAACACTACACATGTGCTAGCACTCAAGGTCACCCTGGAACCTCTACGACAATTCTGCTATCATTACAACAGCAAACAAATATGTAACGCACCGAATTTTTCTACAGTACTGTATGTGTACAAGCCGATAAAAAAAATTGTTCGTGTACATTTTAGAAGTTATCCATGTTGAAGTATAGTTTCAATTTATATAATTGTATTCATTTTATTCTATATTACTTTAACACTTTTGAAGTCACTGCTTTCATTAGCGAATGCCACTTCGCTTTTCCAACTGGCTGTCCTTTGGTCCTCACTCAATCATCATTTGGTCAACGAACCATTCTCCGCGTCTTCCGAGGATGTAGGTACTATCGCTCTTCTGGGATCATTCAGTTAAAATAAATGTTAAGTAACCAAACGTGGGTATGCTTTAAAAAATATCGCAGTATTAACTTCACAGCATAAACATGGTTAAGGTTTACATCATTAGCCAGAATTTCAAAAGAACTTAAAAAAAATTCTGAATTTTTTAATCCGCGATTTTACTTGTTATCAAAAGATTTTTTGCGAGAAGGCATCTTCCAGTTACATGATATATTCACTTGTTACTTAATAGGTCATTTTATAAATTTTTGTTGGTGTAAACTTGTAAATTTGGGAACAATTTACTTCGCGGATGGATACAGTAACTGCTACCTAATTCATGACAAAAAAATTAAAGTTTACACTTTATTACTGTATATCATTACCAAAATTATGGAAATAAATTCTATATTTAATCCAAATAACATATTTTGTTTTTCACTTTTGCTGTAAGTGTTGGAAATTATGAACACTTATATACATTGTACTCTCTCTCTCTCTCTCTCTCTCTCTCTCTCTCTCCCCCCCCTCTGTACACTTAGATGCTGAACGATGACTGTCTTTCAGTCCAGTTCAGAGAAATTCTCAAGATAATGCCAAATATTTATTAGTCAGACTTATTTGATGCTATCTGCAGACATCGCTAAGCTCATTGTGTCAAAATAAATTATTTTATCTTCGGTAAATATTTTACATAAAAATTATTATTTTGAAAGTATAAGTAAAAGTATTTTTTAAAGTTATATTAGTGTACGGGACAAAACATATTGTTATTACTTGCACACTTATTATTGGCATTTGTCGAATTAAATATTTTGTCCTCATTGTACGTAGACTCAACAAAATTTTTTTTTGTTTTTCTTTGCGCCATTTCTAAAGGATTATCTGGTCATATGACATTTTTGCAGCGTTGGTAACAAATATAAAGCACAGAGGAACCTGCCATATCGATGTTTAGGTGCAATTTTACATATCAATAGGCAGTCAACACAAAATTATTGGAATATTATTATGAGTATTTATTATATATTTCTTATATTATTATCATTATACAAATTGAAGAATTAATAAAACCGAATCCTCTACCCATTGATTTTCTTCTTATAAAGCCAAATAAACATGCTGGAAAAAGTGGTAAACATTTATCATCGCTTTTATTTACTATTTTATTTCTTGATTATTCGTTTTTCGATATATTATACGTAATTGCATAAACTCTCACATTTTACGCGGTTTGTAGATTTTCTCCTTTACGTTATCTGTCTGGGACGACTATCTAACTTAATAATGACAAATGTTTTACTCAGCTAAGGCATTAATTTTAAATATAAATCTCCACAGTGGAAAGCATATTACAAAAAATATATAAAATTAATATTTTGGCGTGCTTTCTCCTTGACATTCCTAGCTTGATAAACTTTTAAGTAGTTACCGATAAATTGAGGCACTCAGAATAGAAAGTTGCTAAGCCACTGTTTCTAAATTTTACAGGAGAGCTAGTTAAAGTTTTCAAAACTGTTTTTAAACACCAAAATATTAATATAAGTATAAGACTTTTTTGTTGTTGTATGTTGGTAGTGAGGTGTGTGACTTTGTGTTGAAATATGGCGCTTGTATGCGTCATGCAGCACGTGTGACACAAAAATGTTAATTCATGACTTAACAAATGTTGATATAAAATAACTCAAACGTTGTTAAGTCATATGACTTAAGAACTTCTGACCCTTGATGGTTAGGGTTTGTCACTTTGCTACAATAAAAATCCATCACAGACCCATTATATGGCCTTTAACTTAATATAACATCATTCCATTTTCACTACTACATCTTCCACATCACTTCCATACAACATTGAGTCATAGAACATGGTACCTTCTGGCAGAGTAATATGTTCCAACAAAAACAGAACATTTTAATATTTTGCCTTCTAAATTGGCCGAAAGTTGGTAGGTGTTTCTTTAGCATAATCATATGCCTTCTGTAAAACGAAAAATATTAGAAAAAAAAACATTAATATCCATGCATTGCGCATTAATAATATCGTTATCATTAGCTCTCTTACTGCTTATATTACCGTGACGATTTTCTACTATTTACTTGTCTACCGTGCCACGAAATTTTTCGGAATGTACACGAAACAATACAAAAGAGTATCATTGAAACATCATAGGTGGCAGCTTTGTATTAAAAACTTAGAACGTTAATTTAGGATCGTACTTCTTTCGGGAAACTTACAAACGTACATGCACATGCAAACTATCTTAACGACCGACCACATTTAATCACACGTACGTTATTTTTATGTTCATACTAACGAAAGTTCACAGCAGCCTTACCTGCAGTTTTAAAACGTTTGCGAATAGACCGTTTCCATTGTTCTGGATTTATCCGTCTCTTTCGTTCAAGATATGGTGTTTTCACTTCACATATTCGTGACGGTGATTCAGACCGCCCACGATGTTCTTGCATTGACGTAGAAGGCTCATTTTCGTGTACCAAAACACCTCGCCTTGGAGCTGCTGTCAAAGGTTCAACATCATTCATGATTGCATTATTATCAGCTCCAAAACGCCCGTTACCTGCCATACAAAATTATCCAGAATCGTTTTCTGATGATTTTGTGTCATCACTAGGTTTATATTCGGCACCACGATATTCACGAAACGATATTCACTTGAGGAGCTGTCTCCCGAATCACTACCCTCATTCGCCATTTTGCAATCCGCAGTGAAGCCAGGTGCTGCAGGCTGGGCGATAGCAGTGTTGCCAAATCAACGCGGACGAACCTTGACTTAACAACATTTGACGCTAAAAACCCGGACTTATAGGCTTCTGTTTCAAAATATGACCACCATTCAATATCTCGGGGTCATCATTTGACCGACTGAACATTTTCGGACTGGGTTATCGATTTTTATCCATTATAGTACTGGTCTTCAGGATGTAAAATATGTGCTTACCCGGATTTCCTGAAAACCTTGACTTAGCAACTTTCGATTCTGAGTGCCTCAATTAAATGTATGTAATTTATTATCCTCAAAAAATTTATTACATAAATTATAATGCTTGCGAAGGACCGCGCATGTTCAAAATGTCTCAATAATAATGTTACGTGTCGCTGGTCTGCGCTGCTGACCTTGACGCGCCCCGCGCGAGTGGGTGGAAGAGAAGGACAAAGTAGTGATAAGCGGGGAGGCAAGTCAATGGAATGTTTTGAATGACAATTGAGCGATAATCCTACCAGCGTTTCAAGTTATGAAGACATTCTGCCGCGATAACCCTTTGGCGGCTTGCCGCTCCTGACATCTTTGGCGGATAGGATTTCTGCGTTTATCAGAAGAATGCTCTGATTACTGACCTCGCTCTCTCAGCGTGACTCGGGGTGCTTTGTACCTTCCAGATGGCCAGGGCGACGGATATAAAAGTGTGACAGGACTCCGAGCCAGGATTAGTTGATAAGTGAATGAGTGGCTGAGTTCCGAGCGATAGACGACGAGCAGCGGGAGAAGTGACCAGCGGAAAGGAAATCTGCGACTGCGAGTATCAAGCAGTGAAGAGAGTGGTTGGCAGGCTGGGCTGTTGGAATAGATGTCTCAGTGAAAGTAATTACGAATTATGGCAACATATAGACTGAACACGTGTTAATGATTAGTATGAGTTAATTGACTGTAATCAAACAGAGACATTAAGAATTACGTTAATTAGAGGTGAAATATACATTAAATATTGCGCTCCTTGTTCGATAAAAAATATTAATATTAGAGACAGATAATTTGATTCTGTTAATAATAGCTGTGTGAATAAATTAGAAATAAAATTTAGTTATTTTGTTTTTATTAAGACCTCCATCCCTCACGAACTCAGACACACCCCTCAGGCGTCCATATAAAATTTTTTTAATGAAAAATTACTTTAGGAGATACGCTATTTCTGAGATGTTGTCAAGTAAAACACAAGAGGATGACATTAACAATAAACGAAAACATGACAAGACCAACTGTTAGTTGTCAACAGATATTTAAAACATAAAAAATAATACTACCTGAAATTCAGTTCAGAGTTGTACCACACTGAAACAAACGAACGACCAAGAAGACAATTTATACGAATAGACGCAAAATCCTCCAGGCGACCCAGCGAAGACAACACGGACGAAGACTAAGGAGAAAACAGAAATGTGAGCTCTAAACCCGGCGACACAACAAAGATAGCACAGAAGAAGACTAAGNGTTATTTTGTTTTTATTAAGACCTCCATCCCTCACGAACTCAGACACACCCCTCAGGCGTCCATATAAAATTTTTTAATGAAAAATTACTTTAGGAGATACGCTATTTCTGAGATGTTGTCAAGTAAAACACAAGAGGATGACAACAATAAACGAAAACATGACAAGACCAACTGTTAGTTGTCAACAGATATTTAAAACATAAAAAATAATACTACCTGAAATTCAGTTCAGAGTTGTACCACACTGAAACAAACGAACGACCAAGAAGACAATTTATACGAATAGATGCAAAATCCTCCAGGCGACCCAGCGAAGACAACACGGACGAAGACTAAGGAGAAAACAGAAATGTGAGCTCTAAACCCGGCGACACAACAAAGATAGCACAGAAGAAGACTAAGGAGAAAACAGAAATGTGAGCTCTAAACCCGGCGACACAACAAAGATAGCACAGAAGAAGACTAAGGAGAAAACAGAAATGTGAGCTCTAAACCCGGCGACACAACAAAGATAGCACAGAAGAAGACTAAGGAGAAAACAGAAATGTGAGCTCTAAACCCGGCGACACAACAAAGATAGCACAGAAGAAGACTAAGGAGAAAACAGAAATGTGAGCTCTAAACCCGGCGACACAACAAAGATAGCACAGAAGAAGACTAAGGAGAAAACAGAAATGTGAGCTCTAAACCCGGCGACACAACAAAGATAGCACAGAAGAAGACTAAGGAGAAAACAGAAATGTGAGCTCTAAACCCGGCGACACAACAAAGATAGCACAGAAGAAGACTAAGGAGAAAACAGAAATGTGAGCTCTAAACCCGGCGACACAACAAAGATAGCACAGAAGAAGACTAAGGAGAAAACAGAAATGTGAGCTCTAAACCCGGCGACACAACAAAGATAGCACAGAAGAAGACTAAGGAGAAAACAGAAATGTGAGCTCTAAACCCGGCGACACAACAAAGATAGCACAGAAGAAGACTAAGGAGAAAACAGAAATGTGAGCTCTAAACCCGGCGACACAACAAAGATAGCACAGAAGAAGACTAAGGAGAAAACAGAAATGTGAGCTCTAAACCCGGCGACACAACAAAGATAGCACAGAAGAAGACTAAGGAGAAAACAGAAATGTGAGCTCTAAACCCGGCGACACAACAAAGATAGCACAGAAGAAGACTAAGGAGAAAACAGAAATGTGAGCTCTAAACCCGGCGACACAACGGAAATAGCACAGAAGAACAGGACCAGTAGTATCATTTCGGGAACTGGCATCTGTCCCCCGTCTTTGAAAGAACTAGATAAGTAAAATCAAACTAGTTTTGCCACAATATATAAATGGCCTCAAATAGAGTACATTATCCTTACTTCAACGGCTTTGGAGTATCTCGTTTAATGTTTTACCACTGGTCAAGCAACTTCTGTAGTCATTTCTTCAACATCATGAACGGAGAGCCACATAAAACTTTTACATTTTTTTTTTACGGCAGGTGACACAACGAGAGGAAAATCTTACAAATATTCTATATTTTAAACTTGCAATAAAATTATATGAAATTAATGCAAAACAATTTTAATTTTANTTCTATATTTTAAACTTGCAATAAAATTATATGAAATTAATGCAAAACAATTTTAATTTTACACATAAAATGGCGTGACGCAACTAATTTATTTTGTTTATTAATATACGTTTTAGATAAAAGTAGGTAAAAAAAATATTATTAAAAGGAGTCACCTTGATAACTACATACACGGTATATATGAGTTAACCTCCCTGGATGAAAAAATCATAGAAGAGACCTACATATACACAACTTATTTAATATGAAAAAGCATAGTATTCGCAGCTCTCANACACATAAAATGGCGTGACGCAACTAATTTATTTTGTTTATTAATATACGTTTTAGATAAAAGTAGGTAAAAAAAAATATATATTATTAAAAGGAGTCACCTTGATAACTACATACACGGTATATATGAGTTAACCTCCCTGCATGAAAAAATCATAGAAGAGACCTACATATACACAACTTATTTAATATGAAAAAGCATAGTATTCGCAGCTCTCATAAGTTTACGTTAGTGTTATTTTTGTTACAGATTTCAGCGGTAGTCGCAACATTGTTGACGGTTGTCTTCGCACAGACCGGTTCTTCCACCACTGTGACTACAGAGTCTGGATCTTCAACTAGTGCTGCTACTACTGCAACTAGTTCTTCGACTAGCGGAACTAGTTCAACCAGTACTTCGACCAGNGTGACTACAGAGTCTGGATCTTCAACTAGTGCTGCTACTACTGCAACTAGTTCTTCGACTAGCGGAACTAGTTCAACCAGTACTTCGACCAGTACCCCTGCGGCACCTAGTTCCACGACCAGCGGAACTAGTTCAACCAGTACTTCGACCAGCACCACTGCGGCACCTAGTTCAACCAGTACTTCGACCAGTACCACTGCGGCATCTAGTTCCACGACCAACGGAACTACAAGTACATCAACCAGTGGAACTACGGCATCCAGTACTTCAACCAGCGGAACGACAACAGCACCTAGCACCACAACGAGAGTATACAATATTCATCCTATATTCTTACCACACTTCTTCCATCAAGTTGTACGGCCTTCTATCAATATGGCAAGGCCTTTTATGCCCCCCGTATTTCGTCCCTTTTTAAGTNCTTCCATCAAGTTGTACGGCCTTCTATCAATATGGCAAGGCCTTTTATGCCCCCCGTATTTCGTCCCTTTTTAAGTGGTCGTTCAGGCGGAGACAACTAATTTTCAATGACATGGAAACTTTTTGTTAGAAGTGAGATTCCTTAAAATAAAAAACGCGAATCTCTGTTGCTGTATAATTTACGCTAATATTTGAAACTCTGAAGCTATTAGTAATAATTTATAACATAACTATTTAACATGAACTATCAATGTAAAGAAATAGTAAATACTTAACTACAGTCCAGTAAATTTTAATTCAAGCTGAAAAACCAGACATGAATTAAATTCTGTTCACTTAAGAAACTCGTTATTTTTAAAATGTATGTTACAGACTAATTAAAAATAAATATGCAAAAAAAAAAATTGTCTCCGCAAACACCTTCATTATTAAAAAAAAATATCCGTGGAAAACAGATTTCCGTATGTATATGTATCTTCGCACTTATATCTTTATTGCAGTTTCAATCACAACAATGTTACCTGAACGCATATCATTTTATAATTACGGACCCACGAATTCATTCCCGAGAGACAGTTAAATAAAAGACTCGTAGATTACGGGATTTTTTTTTTTTTTTTTTTTCGAAAATGTTCTTCTTACACCTTGTCTTGCTCAGTAAATGAGATACTTTAACATAAAGAGACAACGAAAAGAAGCTGCTCCTTTTAAGAGGCCAGCATCACTGTGAAAGTGGCAACTGATAAATACACGCTAGAAACAGTGTCACATGTTTTCAAAGTTAAAACTCTTTTCCGTGATTCGTAGAAACAAACAAGCGCAGCATTCAATAAAAATAAGTCATAGGTTTCTATAGCAATATGTTTTATTTTAATAAAATTTTTATTTATTCGATTTATGTAAAGTGAATTTACTTTTTTTGAACAGAAATGTGTTTAGTTAATTTTTAAACCATTGTCATGTGAGAGGCAGTTTTGAACAGGCAGGCGTCAGTAGTAATATCCGGAAGGTACGAAGACAGCAGGACGTTGCACCACTATGACGCGCGCC
The DNA here is from genome assembly GCA_002778355.1 of Clitarchus hookeri. Taxonomy (NCBI): domain Eukaryota; kingdom Metazoa; phylum Arthropoda; class Insecta; order Phasmatodea; family Phasmatidae; genus Clitarchus; species Clitarchus hookeri. Next base: position 572,430 of record NQII01000525.1, on the reverse strand, counting down.
GCTCTCCAAGGTCCGTATCCGAAGCCGAATATTGGCCTTGGNGGTAACGACGGTGAGAGAAAGTAGTTCCATATATCAACATTGCTTTAAAAGCGTTAGACAAACATTTGTAGGCACTAAAATGGTTTCTTTTGCTTGTTGTTCTTTAATTCGTTTTAAGAGTAAGAATTAGCTACTCTGTAAAATATTTACTTTTCTAATAATTTTGCTGGTTCACTTTACCGACGCATGAATAAAACGGCCAGGCCCTTGGCAATGTTATTTTCACATATGGCGGAAGAATACACAAAGTGCATACAAGTAGATCTTGAATAGGGTTTTCGAAGGTGCTCAGTTTACCGAGAACAACGTATAAATACAAACGAGCTTCAACCCGTTGATTATTCGTGGCTGGCACTGAACTGAACGAGGAATCAGTAGCCAGTGTTTTGGGACTCTTTATTATTGTGAGAAGAAAGGTTTGTTGAAGTTTCCACATCTCTCATTTGTGAATGGATGATGTTGACATCAACGAACACGCAGTGCGATGTTCACTTGTTGAGAGAAACACGCTCGACACAAGTGCAGCGCTCATAAAGAAACTAATAAGGTTCATAACACTTGAGGTCGCGAATGAATTAGGGACTAAACGGATTGAAACGAGAAATTTCATGTGAAAATGTTGTGGTTGAGGGTGATGCTAGCTCGCCGGTCTCCCGTACGAGATCGAATCTCGGCGGGGGTGCCTGTTGCCTGTGGCTGGTGTAGTATTCCGGGTACTCCCGTTTGTTCCACCGTTGCAATCCTTTGTCTCTTTATCTCCACCTCATTAATCACGTCCTTTTCTTCCGGCTGTCAGGAGAACCAGGCACTGTCCCGCTTGTGGGACTCTGTGCCATGCGCTGCCTTGCGTTCGAGTGGTACCAGCGTTTGGTTCTCCGTGAAGTCAGCACTTCTGAATTTAAAACCCCGGGAAAAAATACATATTGCCCGTTAACTGCATGTACGCTAACCTTAAGTTCTTAATATTGACGTATTTCGAGTGTAACGTTTCAATGCATGAAAATCAAGTTGGCGTTTTTCTTTCCTAAAATGCATTTGAGTACGGAGTAACATATTTAGGATCCACGCAATGCTGGTAGTAGACATTACATCATTCAACTGTATCTACATGGAGCATCTTTCGGCCGCAATTATGTGAGATAGTGCAATGAGAATAAAATTGAAACGGGAGATCCCCGAGGAAACCCGCCGACCAGCGGTATCGTCCGGTAAGATTCCCACATGCAAAAATCCGGGAGCAGCCCCGCCGGGAATCTAACCCAGTTCACCTGGGTGGGATGCAAGTAGTCTGACTACTACACCACTGCGGCCCCAAGCAGCATAGGAATTTGTTCCGGTTTTCCAGAAGGTTTGCTAGAGTGCTTCTGGTAATATCTGATAAAATCTCATACAGTTGTAAAATAAGTGAAATTTATACACAGGTGCTAAGTATAGCTTAAAATGAAATAAGGATTTTTCTATCCCTAACAACAGGTTGAGAAATGTTAACGAGTTTTTTTTTTTGTATTATAGACTCTCATTTTAATGGTCCCACCTACCTTGCGCCTGAACTGCTTTGGAAATGTTTNTTTTTTTTTTTTGTATTATAGACTCTCATTTTAATGGTCCCACCTACCTTGCGCCTGAACTGCTTTGGAAATGTTTGAAACACTTTTTTTTTGTGCGAAAATACTAACCGTTTGCTTACCTACGAAGGGAAAACATATCCAATTGGAGGACGGAATGGCACTCTAAACATTTCGCACATGCTTTGTCGTTTTTTTTTTTGGTGCAATCGAACATCGTTTCCGTACCTCAAAACGTATTACCCAAAAATTGGCGAAACGACGACAGGAGCTTGCACTGGGCTTTGCTAGACTTTCCACAAATCAAATGGTAGGACCACCGCTTACAGTATAGTCCCGTAGGTATACGCAGCACNGCTTTGTCGTTTTTTTTTTTTTGGTGCAATCGAACATCGGTATAAACGGCTATTCCTGATTTCCGTACCTCAAAACGTATTACCCAAACATTGGCGAAACGACGACAGGAGCTTGCACTGGGCTTTGCTAGACTTTACACAAATCAAATGGTAGGACCACCGCTTACAGTATAGTCCCGTAGGTATACGCAGCACGGGGAGAACGCTGTGCTCCAGTTCGAAGCCTTGCGCGTACTCTGTAAATTAATTTTTGTACTTTTACGAGAAAAATCCTCGGAAACCCATTTGCTCGTTAATGATAAACGCAATTCTCGGCATAGCTTACCCTTTTCATTATCGCGTTCGCCTTTGACGTGCGTCGGGAGTGAACTCGACCTTCCTCTCCTGGAGCCGAGTGCAGACTGCTTCCAGCGAATCAGGTTATGCGAAGCAGCCCGTCATTCTGCTCTTCACTCGCGGCGTCGCTTCGAGAAGTTGCTCTTCCTACCCACGCGCCGGCCGCGACATCTCTAAACAGCTCTAAGTAGCGCTAACCACTCATCGCCTCGGCGGTCAGTACGTGACATCGGACTCGTCGAAGGCCGCCGGTCGTTGGGAGTTCCCATCCACTCGTATTTCACTGTCACGTCATCTTCATTAGTCATTCTCTTCTTCAGCCGCTCTTTGAGAGTACGCATGCCGTGTGTTTTATCTTTCGCGTTGGGATTCGCGGCGATACGGGCGACAATGACCTGCTCGCAAAGCGCTGGACCGCCGTACAGTGCTTCCGTCGTCACGTTTCCCTTTTCAAACTAGATCTGTAACAGTGGCACTTCATTAAACGCGATGGAAGCTTACACATGCNTGGACCGCCGTACAGTGCTTCCGTCGTCACGTTTCCCTTTTCAAACTAGATCTGTAACAGTGGCACTTCATTAAACGCGATGGAAGCTTACACATGCGACGAAGACCACACGGTTATACTTCTCCTCTACCTCTTAATAAAACTGCGCAGGAAATGCGTTATTTTTTTTACCACTTCAACGAATTTGTTTCTCTTTTAATACACTCAATATGATACAGAAAAAAACTGTACGGGCCTAGAAAATAGGTTTTTTTTAATAGCAAAAAGTCGTATTTCTGTGATATTAATTTTTTCTGAGATACGCGTAGACGCGGCATAAAAACCGAATGTACGGAAAATATGTCCATACTACTAACTCTTAATGCACTGTGAAGACTGTTAAGTTCGCAATTAAAAGTGTCTTATGGTNAGAAAATATGTCCATACTACTAACTCTTAATGCACTGTGAAGACTGTTAAGTTCGCAATTAAAAGTGTCTTATGGTACAGAAGTTGCAGCTGGTAGCAGGTTTAAAAAATTGAATCGCAACAATAATGATACTACTGCCTGAGTTCGGTTTCTAGAAAAAGCATTTTACAGCGTGTTATTTGAAATCAAAGCAAGACGTTACTTATAACTAATGAGCCTACTTTCCTCTATATGGGTGCAAATTAATTTAAGTGAAGTTCTTTAAAGCTTAGATGGTATATAGTTGTTGACGTCTCATTGATAGCAATATTATTAGAGATGAAACCAGAAACACATGAAAGAGTACGAAGACAATTAAAATACGCACGTGACTTAACCGGGATTCGAATTCAGATAAACTCGTAAAATTAAGCTAACTTGCAATTAACTGCACACCATTCAGAAAGTAAGATACTTACATACTTAAAATAATAAAATTAATATAGCCTTGCACAGTACAAATTGGAAATAAATCGATTGATTGTTTCCCGAGATACGGGATAAAAACNTAAAATTAATATAGCCTTGCACAGTACAAATTGGAAATAAATCGATTGATTGTTTCCCGAGATACGGGATAAAAACGGTATTATTTTATGTGGGGCTATCCTTCAAAATGGCAGAGAATTGAGGTTTTTCACTGACAATTTTGATGGATATANTGTATTATTTTATGTGGGGCTATCCTTCAAAATGGCAGAGAATTGAGGTTTTTCACTGACAATTTTGATGGATATAACTGATACTGTCAGCATACAAAGTTAAGTTGTGTGACGGCCTACGCACAACTGAACTACGCCCAAGTTCACCTCGCCTTGGATTACTGCTTCTACACGAGGGCAGTGGACATGGCTTGCCTTTGGTGTGACGGGACCCGCTCTACTGACCACCTCGCTGCTGTTGCCGGCATGGCTGCTGGACGGCAAGTGGTGCGTGGCGCGCTAGTGTGCCGCTTCGAAGCCTCGCCTGCTGCCCTTTTCCACCCCTGCGCGTCTCCATTACAACTTGACGCCGGCCAGTCCTGGCGTCACCAGGGGGCGTTTCCACTCCGGGATCGTCGGAAAATGTTCCAGAAGACGATGGAAATTTGTATATAAGGCTTGGGTCTTCCCTTGTTCGGGGAGACAGGACAGGGATTTTATTGGGAAGGAACTGTTGTTCCTTGATTTAAAAAAAGGGGGGAGGGGTTGCTTTGAAAATTATAAATTTTACATTTATATAAATTGTAATAGGTACTGCCAACGTACAAAATTTGGTTGAAATCTTTAAATAGTATGGTATTTATACCAAATAAATCTACAATATTTGTATGGCCACCATTTTGAAAATAAGTGCCTAATCAAGTTTAATTATACATTTTTACCTAGCCTATTATGTATTTATTACGTGCCAAATTTGGCGAAAATTGACTGAGTAGTTTTCTAGTTATAATGTAAAAGATTTATTTTTACATACGGCACTATCTTTCAAAGTGGCCTAGAATAGTGGTAGTTGTTTGGCTCATATTATGCTTGTTATAGATACTGTTAGCGTACAAAATTTGGTTGAAATTGGTTAAACGGTATGTCAATAATTCCAAATAAACCTTAAAACATTTACATTGCCACCATTTTGAAAATAAGTGTTTAATTATGTTTAATTACTTTCATTCACCCGACCAAGCATAGCATTACTCAAGTGCCAAATTTGGCGAAAATATGTTGAGTACTTTTCGAGATATAACGCAAAATCTTATGTTTTTTAATATTTCGCTATCTTCCAAAATGCCTGACCAATGAATTTAATGCTTACAACTTGCGCTATTAGCATACAACATGTGGTTAAAATAGGTTGAATGGTTTCCGAGATATGATAAATCGCCCTAAATTTAAAAATAGCCACCATTTTTAAAGTAAGTGCCGGGCGTGATCTAACACTATAAAAGTCAGGGGTCTTTACTTAGTACTCTATGTGTACCGAATTTGGTGAAATTTTGTTCTCGCTTTCAAAAATTGAACGGGGTAGGGGTCACACACACACACAGACACACACATTCATACACACAGACACAGACAGGAAAATGATCTCATGAGCCTTTCTTTTCTTCGGAAAGTAGGCTTATAATAGCAGGATTGTATTTTATATTATTTTGCACTGGAAAATTGTGTTTTAGAAGCAGGACAAAAGAAACCAATCTTGAAAGTACGTCATTTGAAATCAAAATATAAAATCGTGATAATTAAAATGTACTCTGCTCAGTAATTGGCTAAACTTAAGAATCGGGAATTGATTTTACTAGTTTCAGATTCCTTATACTGGGAAAAGTGAGCAGTAAGGTGCAGCGATTTAATTGCGTATATTTCAATTTGCGCCAAGGCGATGGAAAACTTTCGAAGTTCTAATGCTTAATTCTGAAGTTTTTTATTCGGTAAACCACTTAACTCAACGCTGACGGACCGAACGAGGTGGTGCAGTGGTAAACCTTCGGACTCGCATTCGGGAGAAACTGGGTTCGAATCCCGTTGCGGCTTTCCTGATTTCGGCTTTCTATGGTNGAAACTGGGTTCGAATCCCGTTGCGGCTTTCCTGATTTAGGCTTTCTATGGTTTCCCGAAATTACTCCAGGCGAATGCTGGTATGTTCTCTTACCACAGGCCATGGCCGATTCCTTTCCCGCCCTTGCTTCTCTGAGCAACTTGCTCAGTCTCTAATGAAGGCCCATCGCATTCCTCTACTCTACGTAAAAATACACGTTGCTGCGGCCCTTACGCTATGCCCACATGTGAAATACAGTTTCCTCAAGTTCAGATATTACACTTTAATGAAACATCACTCCTTAAAACTTTTCACAGATAGTTGACATTGCTGTAGATTTGCAATTAAGTGTTGCTGCTTGGGACTACTTCACACGTTTATTTCAAAACTATTCATTTGTATTTAACGAGTAATACACATCAAATCATACTGTTTGTTGTGAAGACGTGGATGTTTATTATTTGCCTTAAATTTCGTCGTTGAAAAATACACAATTAACTTTCCATAATAGATAATTACATATACTGACATTATTGAAAATATTTGAAGGTACTGTTTAGAACCTTTGAAATATTTAATAGAAGTGAAGATATTGTTCGCTTAACAGTGAAATCTCGATCACGTAATCACGTATTTTTAAAAGTTGATGTGTTCCAAATCTAAAAAATACTTCAACCTTCAAAAATAGTGATCTTAAATAAAGGACGAAAGTTCTAAACAATTGCTATTAAAAAATCATTTTCACGGCAGAGTTTCTGCATTCCCTATAAAATATTTAAGTTTCTTGTAAACTGAAGTCACATAGTTTTATTTTTTACAAAATACTTGAGGACGATTTCCATAAGCAAACTCAGTTACACGCGTACATATTTGTTATAACTATGACTTTCCAATAATATTTATTTTTTATAATCAAGCATTCACCATTTAATTAATTTTACTTTGCGTATTTGACACATGTATTCACAGTGGATGACCACGATTTCTCCGTTATGATTTCAAAAACCGAGGGCGAATAGGCGTGCTGGGAACGTGGCTATACGAATACGTTCCTGTTAATTGTCACATTAAATTAAACACACACAAATGTCAACCGTGTGACTTACAAAGGCGGAATCCATTTCTAATTTTTAAATGTAATTCTCAATAGGTAGTTCAAATCCTAGGTAAACCATGGCTTAGCATTACTGAACTCCGGTATATCCATGCGATGTAAAATTTCTGTTAGTTATTTAGCAAGTGTTAAGTTATTACCGTATTTTAACTCCCATAAAAACGAATCGGTAAATCTGTCGGAAAACCCACTCCGGTACAATGGCGTGAAATCAATTTCTTAACACTCTAAATCTGAACCAGTGATTTCAATCAGTAAAAATATCCTACTGAATATTTAGTTAATGGGCTGTTATATAATGGCAATCAGTGAAATGAACTGAGGTTTCACTGCCAAGCCAGTACGGTAAACTAGGAGTCATTAGAAGTTATTGTTTACTCTGTAAATACCAGTAACTAAATTGATCAGAAGAATTTTACTCATTCTAGTGGAGCAGTTTCAACAGATCTGCCGTAAATGTCGCTGATTTGGAGCAGTTTGAACTGCTGATGGACTTTCCTCTCGTTGGTGAGCTTGGATATCCGGACTTTAACCGAATGGCATGGGTCGGATTCACTTTTGCTGTAGAGAGTAGAAAATGGGGTGCAGCAGTACCCAAGTTCATCGTTGGTTTAATCACTCGCTAAGTCGTCTTGCAGAAAATGGTTGGGTAAATGAAGAGTTAACGTTTATAAAAACCTCGTTAGTGACCTTTGAAGCCGGGTCTGCTAATCCGTATAGGGGTCCGAATCTCAGTTATTTAGTTTTTCATGTAATGGAAAACTTCCTTCTTTCACTCCTCCTTCAGACCCCCTTTCTCCGTATTAGTTACCTTGCGTAAAAATGGGATCGTTAAGCACGGGACTTCCATATGGAGCAAAAGAAAGAGGACTCGTCCACCCCCCCCCCCTTTTCCCGTATTTCCCATAGAAAATTTTATTTGTTGTTTCACATAGGTTTTTAATATTGAAACTCAAGATAAGTGGCAAGTTGCATTTATAACCCCTGTGTTTACTGAAAAATGTATAGTCCTATAAATTTGATGTGTGGCATCAAGTAAGCAGTCCTTAAATGATCAGAAATCCTGTCAGATTAGTACGTTTAGCTTGGTATTATCGAAGTCACTTAATATAGGTGTCCACGGCCTTAATACACAAATTAAACGGACTCATTGTGTCGCCAACAAAAACCTGCCCTGAACTGATGATCCAGTAGAAATTTTTATTTGGTCATATTTTTTTACATTTCTCGTTTTCACGCCGATTTGTTTTTCGGTAGAAGGCACTTCATATGCTAAACTAACTTAAACGCAAACACATACATGGTTTACTCAAGAACCACGCCTGGAACCTCGTTTGTGAAAAATGAGATCTGCGCCACCTCAACTACGGATATTAAATGTATGTAGTTAAAACCACAAAATCACATTCTTTTTAAATTTTCATCTGCTTTAGCTAGGTGATAGAAGACGTTTCACGAAATGAAGAAGAACCAATTCACTTCAAATTACCAAGATGAAATACGGCTTGCCTACATTAAATTTTTATACCCATGATGTTTCACCCTGCATTGCCTTGGTTCATTTTTACAAAACCAATTTCAATGCTTTAAAAAAATTATAAGAAAAATTAGCAAAGCATATATATATATACATTTTTGAGCCAACATATATTGTATAACAATCTTACTAGTTTATTCTTTCATGATTGGATGAACAAGGTTTTGACTCGGCTAATTTGTTTGCAGACCAATCACCAATGTTCTGCCTGATGGTATCAGAATCCTCATTGGCCCAGTGAAATGGGGTAGTAGCTTCATACATGCATGGCAGCCAATAAGAAAAGGAAACTGTCGGGCATTTGTACAGTAAGTTGAATCATAGCAAACAGCCAAATTTTCCGGCGATAAACTATCATCTCTAGCCATAACTGATTCCTCTCAAGATTATAGTTTTATAAGCTACTTGTTCAGTATATAACAGTCCTGCTATCATTAGGTTATACATACCACACTAACAAAAATGCAAAATTTGCTAAACAATTTTTAAAAAATCGTAACGGTACTTGCATTTGTTCCTGGATTGATCAGGCTAACCTGGTTTACATTTAAGGCTTTTTTAACGCATGTGCAATCTCCTGGGTAGTCTTTTTAAAAATGTGACGTGGTCAAAGTATTATTTCCTTTTTATTAAATTGCAGGAAACAGCGAATTCTTGAACGATTCTATAACTCACCAGTTGCTGGAAAAAATATTTCTCAAAATGTTNAAATTGCAGGAAACAGCGAATTCTTGAACGATTCTATAACTCACCAGTTGCTGGAAAAAATATTTCTCAAAATGTTTCGTGAACAAATATTTGGTGCCTTAAATAATGTAGGAAATTTTTTTTAACTCTTAGATTTATATTTTGTAATTACTTTATAGCTTTATTCGAGAAACTCGATACAGGCAGTCAAATAAAATACCCTGTGGTCGTTGCATCTTCTGAAGTATTCTAAAACAGGAACGTCGGAACAGTATTCTGAAAGTTGATACTAATGAGGAGATTCATTTCACTGCTGTCAGATAGTACGTTACATTTNAAATTGCAGGAAACAGCGAATTCTTGAACGATTCTATAACTCACCAGTTGCTGGAAAAAATATTTCTCAAAATGTTCCGTGAACAAATATTTGGTGCCTTAAATAATGTAGGAAATTTTTTTTAACTCTTAGATTTATATTTTGTAATTACTTTATAGCTTTATTCGAGAAACTCGATACAGGCAGTCAAATAAAATACCCTGTGGTCGTTGCATCTTCTGAAGTATTCTAAAACAGGACNATACAGGCAGTCAAATAAAATACCCTGTGGTCGTTGCATCTTCTGAAGTATTCTAAAACAGGAACGTCGGAACAGTATTCTGAAAGTTGATACTAATGAGGAGATTCATTTCACTGCTGTCAGATAGTACGTTACATTTCTTCCGATCATAGAAGAAGTACATATAAAAAAATAGCAGCAACTCATTTTTAGATTAATTTCAATGTTTGAAGGGATAAAATTTGACTATACGCTTTTATTCCGTTTTAATTTTTGTATGTTGGAGGTAGCTACTGTACTTCCTAAATTTTGATAGTGTTGTCTGTAATAAAGATTAAAATATCGAATTTAATCTCATTACTCTATATTACTACATTAAGAGCACATGATTTATTGGTGTCCGTGTTGTAAACTGAAATTTAATTAAGTTTAAATGTGATGGCGAGCCATTATGAAACCATGGACTTTTAAACCCCACAGTATTGACATATTTACGTTAGTAGAAACGCCACGTGGCTGGAAATTATGATGAAAAAATCAAACACGCTGATTTCAGAAATGTCCGCTAGTAAACACCGAAAAAATATTTTTCTCTATACGAACTTTTTTCCCTTGTTTGGGTTCTCCACTCATCTCGCACAGTTACGTTGGTGTTAATCTCAAAGCACACACAGCCGAAGGCCACAAAGGTCACTGTAAGGAACCCTGGGGCATAATCAGTCACCGGGAGTTAAAGCGGGGTACGTGCAATTTACGAACGGGGAATTACGCCCGGGACGGTGGCTTGTGGGATTCCCCCATCTTCCGCTCTGTAAACACCTCACTCGCATCTTCCCGTGACCTTGTTAGCGACTCTTCTCCCTCTGGCCTTCAGCCGTGCCGCTGAATGATCCTACAGCAGACGTACGTCGAATACACTCCGAAGCGATACCGCACGCTTCTGCGTCCAGACACGACACCTTTCCACCTCCAGTAAGATTTATTCTACCCAGGTTGGGAAGCTCAACGCTTTTAGTTTTGGAAACAAAAACTTTTCACCACTAGGTAAGCGCTAGTGTCACATGCGTACGAGATTTTCTCTGTTTTCTACGTTAAAAAAAATAATTTCAATGATCATAAATCAAATATAATACAACTTCGTGACTAAGTAAAAATCTTTCATTTTTATTATTCTCGTAGCTTCAAATTTAAATTATAAGTGACCACTTTGGAACACTGCGCACCTAATGGTGGAAATTTTCTCTATGCCAAACTCTCCCATGAGAAAACTCGTTTTGTTCCTAACCTGAGTAGAATAAACCTTTCCTCTAGCCAACAGATAACAGATCGTCTGTTCACCGATTTATTTAAGTTACTTTGAAGATTACTTTATCAATTTAATATACACTAAACCCTAGATATAAAATAAATTTTTTTTTTCAAAAATGTTTTGATAATTGACATTGTACGTAACATCGTTCCCTAAAAATATACATTTTTTTTTTTTTTCACAATCACATGTTATAATTCCAATTTTACTGAGTATCATAGAGTGGGCTCACGCCCACACAAAACCGTTTACCACAAGTGAAACAAACATGGTTGAATTGATTTGTCTGAATTTATTTTAAGGCGTGTCTTGCGAAAGTTGTTATTACAAAAATTCAGGGTTAGACATAAATAAAAATATGTAACTATATTAAAGAACTATTTTAAAAAAGCAAATATTTATTTATGCTGATAGCTCGTAGTATTTTAATTCTGTGAGAAGGTTTTTATAATTCGCGGATCTAGTAACCAAGAAGTGTGATTCTGACATGCGATTACGCAAAATTATGGAATAGAGTTATTTCATTTGTTGTAAATGTTATCACACTGACACACAGGAGTTGAATAGTGATTTAAAATACCACCAGTAGATTTTTTTGTCAAGCGACCTTATAAAAAAAATTACTTATTTACTTTATGAAAGGTTATTTTTAGAAGAAAAAAAGCCGCTATTTCAGAAGCCGCTATTCCAGGTATATTCGAAGTAGAAAGTATACGCCAATTTGTTAAAATTTCTACAATTCAACACTTCTACAACTCTCGCAATTTTGAACTTTTCAATATTGACTTTGTTGTTAGAAAAAGGTTTACGGAAAATAGTGTCTTATACGTTTGCGTAAAGCAGCCGTACGTCCACATTTGAAGTTACTTGCGGTTGTAGTGGAAGTTATTTTCGCTTTTGGGTATATTTTGTTCAACAAAAGTGATCGACGTCAGTAAACACGTTCAAGTCTGCGAAATCCTTTCTATACCATCTCTGAGTTAATATTATTTTGTCCTTGTGAGATGGGCAAGGCCAATACATGTGGAATGCAAGATGCAATATACAGGATAAGGCCGAAAAATGAAGGTCATGTCCATGATCACGGCACTAGTGGCGTGTGGTGAAATGTTGCAAGGTAAGTCGGTGTTTGCTCACTGCTGTACATTTTCGGTGCACGCAGCAGGAAACGGTAACCACCGTGCAGCCTAGGGATNGTAGCTTCAAATTTAAATTATAAGTGACCACTTTGGAACACTGCGCACCTAATGGTGGAAATTTTCTCTATGCCAATCTCTCCCATGAGAAAACTCGTTTTGTTCCTAACCTGAGTAGAATAAACCTTTCCTCTAGCCAACAGGTAACAGATCGTCTGTTCACCGATTTATTTAAGTTACTTTGAAGATTACTTTATCAATTTAACATACACTGAACCCTAGATATAAAATACAATTTTTTTCTTCAAAAATACTTTGATAGTTGACATTGTACGTAACATCGTTTCCTAAAAATATACATTTTTTTTTCACAATCACATGTTATAATTCCAATTTTACTGAGTATCATAGAGTGGGCTCACGCCCACACAAAACCGTTTACCACAAGTGAAACAAACATGGTTGAAATGATTTGTCTGAATTTATTTTAAGGCATGTCTTGCGAAAATTGTTATTACAAAAATTCAGGGTTAGACATAAATAAAAATATGTAACAATGTTAAAGAACTATTTTAAAAAAGAAAATATTTATTTATGCTGATAGCTCATAGTATTTTAATTCTGTGAGAAGGTTTTTATAATTTGTGGTTCTAGTAACCAAGAAGTGTGATTCTGACATGCGATTACGCAAAATTATGGAATAGAGTTATTTCATTTGTTGTAAATGTTATCACACTGACACACAGGAGTTGAATAGTGATTTAAAATACCACCAGTAGATTTTTTTGTCAAGCGACCTTATCAAAAAAAATTACTTATTTCCTTTTTGAAAGGTTATTTTTAGAAGAAAAAAAGCCGCTATTTCAGAAGCCGCTATTCCAGGTATATTCGAAGTAGAAAGTATACGCCAATTTGTTAAAATTTCTACAATTCAACACTTCTACAACTCTCGCAATTTTGAACTTTTCAATATCGACTTTGTTGTTAGAAAAAGGTTTACGGAAAATAGTGTTTTACGCGTTTGCGTAAAGCAGCCGTACGCCCACATTTGAAGTTACTTGTTGAAGTTACTTTCGATTTTGGTATATTTTGTTCAACAAAAGTGATCGACATCAGTAAACACGTTCAAGTCTGGCGAAATCGTTTCTAGACCATCTCTGAGTTAATATTTTTTTGTCCTTGTGAGATGGGCAAGGTCAACACATGCGGAATGCCAGATGCAGTATACAGGATAAGGCCGAAAAATGAAGGCCATGTCCATGACTACGGCACTAGTGGCGTGTGTTGAAGTGTTGCAAGGTAAGCCGGTGCTTGCTCACTGCTGTACATTCTCGGTGCACGCAGCAGGAACTAGTAACCACCGTGTAGCCTAGGGAGACTGAATGCATTCTGACCACTCACGAGCGAGCAGCAAGGGACCAATTACACGCGTCCTGTGGCGTCAGCTGCCGAGCTACGTTTCAGAGACGGGGGGAGCGTGAACTAGCAAGCAACAGCAGGGTACAGCACAGAGCTAACACCAGCTTACCTTGCAACAGTTCACCACACGCCACTGCATGCTACAAGCGCCGGACAGTTGGCTCGCCGGAATGGCGTGAGCCAACGGGAGGTGTTTATCCTACATGCTATCCGCTACTATCTCTACCACCTACGAGTGCAGGGATTGCACGCGGAACTATGTAAAATAAATACTACTGGGGCCGCATGCTTAAAGTTACTAAACCGTAACGACATGTATGCGATGTGCTGTGAGCAATTTGGTTGGTGATGAAAGTCGTATCCACTTTGTTTGCCAAGCTTTGTGACTTGAAAAGGCCGCGGTGATGGAAAAACTTTATTATGACGAATCTGCGATTGGTGGGCGTTGTTTTTCGAATTCTGCGGGTGACGGGACATGACACTCCAAAAACCACGACCTGGCCATGTATCAAAGCCGGCATCTTTGGTCAATCCACTAAGTGGCGCGACGACTAGACCATGTGGATTGAAGTAGCCTAAGTACAACTTAGCCTCTTAGAATTCTAAACTTCTCCTAATTCGAATATTTTGAAACAATTATTTTCTATTTATAATGATCGAAAAAAAGCATGGCTCACGATAGGGTTGGAAATGTCAAATTTGAAATGATGTTAAAAAGTCAGGCTTATAAAAAAGAGACTTTATGTATCGCTTCCGGCAAACCTGAAAAATTAGGGATATTTATTGTATTTAACGTAACTTATAACCTCACTTCTAAAAGTAATTCAGGATAAAATTACAGAATTTTTTCTCAGAGATTTATATTTAAATTCTTTATAATATAATAAAACAATCTACGAGCAGTTGCATAAAACATTGGAAAATATCCGCACAACTCGAAAAACATATTCCAATGGCTGTGATTGTATTTATTTAACAACTATTTAAACATAAAATAAATTCAGAGAAATGTATTATACTTATTACACAAGCGATATAATTGCCTAGTAATCGTGAATCGTGCATATAAGTTAACAATCTCATATTAATAATACAGACATTCTTGAAGGAACCGCCTATGAACTTCTAAGTTGAGTGTGAATACCATCCGTATACATTCTATTGCGGAGATACGCTGATTACGAAATGAGCAACACAGTATACATTCTAGAATTTTTTTAGCAGTAATGAAAAAAAACAAACAAATTATTTCTACGAGGGAAACTGATGGTCTCAATTTAGTCGAACAAAGTATAATAAAAGGTGCCCTACAGTTAACGTTTTGGTCCCTCAAATATTCTTAGAAAACTAAATGTGTTCATTCATTATTTTGAAGCATCGTCTGGGTAATTGGCGTCTTCTCTACAGAATAGTATTAAACTTCTTAGTCCCCTGNCATTCATTATTTTGAAGCATCGTCTGGGTAATTGGCGTCTTCTCTACAGAATAGTATTAAACTTCTTAGTCCCCTGTCTATCTAAGAGTTACATTCACCATGGGCCTAATAATTTATACAAACAAAGCAATAAAATTAAATACATTTTTTTTTCGTTTTGCTTTGTAAAGCTATTTAGGTGACCTCATAATGTCGTTATTTAAAAGTGTGTGGTGTAGTTCGTAATATACTCCTGTGTGTGATTCTAACAGTTTAATTAGTATATTTTAAGACACAGTTGCCTGAAATTNTGTAGTTCGTAATATACTCCTGTGTGTGATTCTAACAGTTTAATTAGTATATTTTAAGACACAGTTGCCTGAAATTGGCGTTTTTGACAAAAGAGAATGGTTCTTGAAATTAACGTTCGAGTACACGGTATCTCTTGAAACTTTATTTAAGACAGGAACAGATTCCGTAAACATTCAAAGGTTTATATTAAAAGGTAGATATATTTGAAACACTTCGCCATGCAAATCACGTGACAGGTAAATGGGCACCTTATTTTTGCTTCGTTTCCACCTGTGTTTAAATGCGAGATACTAGAAATATTACGGGCATCGTTAAAGGTTTTCACCGGAAAGAGCTCTTCATAATTTCCATGAAAACATGTTCTACGTCACGTTTTATAGAAGGGGCCACGAAAATTATCGGCAATTCTTTCACGCTTGAAAACGGGTGGAGTTATATTGAAATTTACTTTTAATAGTACAACGCACGAGCATGAAATCCGCGTCAGAGTCTTTGTACGAAGAAAATACAGTGCATTACCCGCGGATAATTCCATCGCGCCTAACAAGATGGACACGTTTCCACGGCCGGCTCCACTGCGCGGACACGCCATATCAGATCAGTCCATCACTCTCCATTGCCAGGTGATTGGAATTTACGGTCAGTTGTCTAGTTGTTCGTGTGCACTGGCAGTCAGAGAGAACTGTGATCTGCACTCGTATGCCTAAGCAAACAAAATTATGATTTATGCCCAAAGAACAACGCATTATGCTGTTTACACCTGCGACGGATCATTAATTTGTTTTTCTTCTACAGGTTCAGTTCCTGTGTTGATTCACTGGCCATTAAAATAAGTTATGCTCGTTGTTGGCACGGCACAGTTATAATTACGTTTCACCGTTGATATTCAAAGTTACCGAATCGATAAAAACAAAATCTAACTGCAAGTAAAATACAAGTTATGATTTTAAAAAATTCCTTGCAATTTTTCTGTAACCAAAAGAAACGAAATTTGAGGAAAATAAACTTTTAGGTACAAATGGATTTTAAAACATTGTCTTAAATATAAGATATAGGCTATATATAATGATGCGATTAAACTAGTAAACGACTTCATCTTACTATAATACTAGGCCTATGTATAAAGTTATATAACTAAAGAAAGTTTTGAAGTTGGTCCCTCATCTAGACATTATACACAAGCTGTACATGTTTATACCCAATATGAACATCATACTAATAGTACCCGACAGTTTAAAAAAAAAACTGTTATTCAAATCCTAATTCAAATTTTAACTTCCTATGAGAATTCAAAACAAGGGCTTGTCGAATACTAATTTCAGCTGTTGAATGCGAATTATCTTCACTTATACCAGAGTGTTTCCAATTAAAAATATCACCTAAATCGATATTATCCATTACAGGTAGCCAAGAGCTTAGGCAAATAATGCTCTCCATAAAAATAATTTTAATCAAGCAGATGTGTACTATAGCTTGTAAAGCAAAACTAGTTCCTCATCCACCTACGCTGTTAATAAGCTGGAATCTGACCACTGCACCGCTGGGATTCGCGGTTTTCCGGTGGTTTTTAAGGTATTCTGCATAACTACCATGGAGTGGAGAGTCTTTGGCGGCTCTTAACAAAGAGGTTTTAAGAGAGCCGATGAGAGTGAAGCGAGGGGGATATAGAGCAGCGCAGGAATGCAAGGGTGGCGTAAAGCGGGAGATCCCTGAGAAAACCCGCCGACCGGTGGTATCGTAGGGCACAATTCCAACGTGCAAATATATGGGAGGGACCTACCCGGTAAGCCTTTGTAAGAAATACCAAGGAAGTAAAAATACAATATATTACGCCAGTTTGGTGACCTGTAATTAGATTTCTACATTTAACTGTGAGATCATTCTGGGCGGGGTTTTTTTTTATCTGTCTGTTTTTAAATATAATAGCTAGTGAATAGGTAGGGTTTAACGTCGACGGAGCAAATTGTGCGGATAAACAGGAGAGATGACGGTCATGGCCCATCCCAGCAATCGTTTGGACTGAACCTGCGTCCTCCCGAATGCGAGTCCACGCCACCTTGCTCCGTTTTAAATATAAGTATTGATTAGTTTAGTTTGAAAGCCACGACTAAGACGTTACCATGTCCGATGAAACTAAAAACTCCACATTTAACTGGAATAAGAAAGAAGTAAATCACGAATGCCAGTGCCAACTTTCAGTCTTTGTAGGGCGCAGTTAAGTCCTTGTCCGAAATACATATTTTATGGCATCTTGCATACTTTAATTATTTTTTTTGGAGTACTTCAACATAGTCGTAAACAGAGTTTTCATGGCGTCTAAGGTGAAAACATAAGAGTCTGGATATGCTTTAAACTGAGTAGATGACAGGATAGATGTTTGCGACAGACATTCAACCAGTAGAGTGACGAGCCTTTGCTTAAATANCATATTTTATGGCATCTTGCATACTTTAATTATTTTTTTTGGAGTACTTCAACATAGTCGTAAACAGAGTTTTCATGCCGTTGAAGGTGAAAACATAAGAGTCTGGATATGCTTTAAACTGAGTAGATGACAGGATAGATTTTTGCGACAGACCAGTAGAGTGACGAGCCTTTGATTAAATAACCATATTTTACGCATCACGATGAATAATTGAAATCCAGTTCAGATCCTTGTGTGACGGAGAGTTGCAAAACCAGATACATCACTTTTGGTCAGAATTGAGTTATCACAGGATTTCGTTAGTACATTCCGATCTCTATCGCCCACTGAGAAAATAAAGTTTCACAACCAGCTATATCACGTTGTTATAAGCGTGCGAAGTAAGGGGGTTAGTTTTAAAACCAGTTACGTAGATTTTCACATGCAAAACCATATGCATCCACCAAAGCGCCATGCGCTAAGTGCTACTGCGCATCATCGTATCCCCGCCTGTAACAGTTGTTCTCTACAGTGGAAAGTTGCACACGCGCGTAGCGTTGCTTCTGGGGTACAAGTATTGTTATATACGCGATTGCATTTTGTTTGGGTGTGTTCAATATGGGATGACGTGCATTGGAATCTACGACGGATCGAACGACGAGAGGGGCAGCGTCATGAAGAATTGTGGAATAGATCTAAGCAGAAGAAACAACGGTAGGTCACATTCTAGGTTATGTTGGTCAGTGAGGCTTGTAAAAGTAATTGGATGTACAGCAAGAACATAAACGAAACTGTAGCACTCCATTCCTTCATTAGTATTCAACTTAGGCGCATAGTTACAACACAGAAGAAACTGTACCGCAAACCGGTTATGCTGTTACCTTTATTAGGCAACCATAATGCCAGTTTCTGTTTCCTTTTATAGATATGGCCGACCTGGGCCCGACTACACCACTAACATGCAACCGTGGGAGGAACACCGCAGCTTACCGTTGTCGTGAAATAACACGAACAGATGAATATCGATTTCACAGCAAGTTATACAACACCGCAGGTAGAATTTCAAAGTTCAAAATCAGGCAAGACTAGTTTTTTTTTTTAAGTATACGGAATCATCCCCGCCGAGGAAGTCTTAAGGATTCTAAACCACGCCAGAGGGAAGAANCTACCCGGTAAGCCTTTGTAAGAAATACCAAGGAAGTAAAAATACAATATATTACGCCAGTTTGGTGACCTGTAATCAGATTTCTACATTTAACTGTGAGATCATTCTGGGCGGGGTTTTTTTATCTGTCTGTTTTTAAATATAATTACTAGTGGATAGGTAGGTTTTAACGTCGACGGAGTAAATTGCGCGGATAAACAGGAGAGATGACGGCCATGGTCCATCCCAGCAATCGCCTAGATTGAACCTGCGTCCTCCCGAATGCGAGTCCACGCCACCTTGCTCCGTTTTAAATATAAGTATTGATTAGTTTAGTTTGAAATCTACGACTAAGACGTTACTATGTCCGATGAAACTAAAAACTCCACATTTAACTGGAATAAGAAAGAAGTAAATCACGAATGCCAGTGCCAACTTTCAGTCTTTGTAGGGCGCAGTTAAGTCCTTGTCCGAAATACATATTTTATGGCATCTTGCATACTTTAATTATTTTTTTTGGAGTACTTCAACATAGTCGTAAACAGAGTTTTCATGCCGTTGAAGGTGAAAACATAAGAGTCTGGATATGCTTTAAACTGAGTAGATGACAGGATAGATTTTTGCGACAGACCAGTAGAGTGACGAGCCTTTGATTAAATTACCATATTTTACGCATCACGATGAATAATTGAAATCCAGTTCAGATCCTTGTGTGACGGAGAGTTGCAAAACCAGATACATCACTTTTGGTCAGAATTGAGTTATCACAGGATTTCGTTAGCCCATTCCGGTTTCCATCGCCCTCTGAGAAAATAAAGTTTCACAACCAGCTATATCACGTTGTTATAAGCGTGCGAAGTAAGGCTGTTAGTTTTAAAACCAGTTACGTAGATTTTCACATGCAAAACCATATGCATCCACCAAAGCGCCATGCGCTAAGTGCTACTGCGCATCTTTGTATCCCCGCCTGTAACAGTTGTTCTCTACAGTGGAAAGTTGCACACGCGCGTAGCGTTGCTTCTGGGGTACAAGTATTGTTATACACGCGATTGCATTTTTTTTGTGTGTGTTCAATATGGGATGTCGTGCATTGGAATCTACGACGGATCGAATACGAGAAGGGCAGTGCCATGAAGAATTGTGGAATAGATCTCAGCAGAAGAAACAACGGTAGGTCACATTCTAGGTTATGTTGCTCAGTGAGGCTTATAAAAGTAGTGTGATGCACTGTGTGCTTTACAGCAAGAACATACACGAAACTGCAGCACTCCATTCCTTCATTAGTATTCAACTTAGGTGCCTAGTTCCAACACAGTAGAAACTGTACCGTAAACCGGTTATGCTGTTACCTTTATTAGGCAACCATAATGCCAGTTTATGTTTCCTTTTATAGATACGGCCGACCTGGGCCCGACTACACCACTAACATGCATCCGTGGGAGGAACACCGCAGCTTACCGTTGTCGTGAAATAACACGAACAGATGAATATCGATTTCACAGCAAGTTATACAACACCGCAGGTAGAATTTCAAAGTTCAAAATCAGGCAAGACTAGTTTTTTTTTTTTAAGTATACGGAATCATCCCCGCCGAGGAAGTCTTAAGGATTCTAAACCACGCCAGAGGGAAGAANGTTTTTTTTTTTAAGTATACGGAATCATCCCCGCCGAGGAAGTCTTAAGGATTCTAAACCACGCCAGAGGGAAGAATGCTATGACCGTGAGGTACTTCGTGTACAAAAGTTCTTCTACCCAAGAGCGGGTGCCAGTTTTCCAAAAGGCATTTATAGATAGTTTGCGGCTATCAAAGAACCGTGTGCTTGGAGTTATTTCAAGACATTTTAAGACAGGGGATATGCCTGCAGAAAGATTGGGCCGTGATCGGAAGCTCAAGATCTACGAGGAGAAGCAACAGATTGTACTGCAGTTCATTAAACGACTTGCATTGTTCAAGGACAAGCAGTCGATGTGGAGTCCGTTGAAGGTAATGTTAGTACTCAGGAAAAAGACGATCGTTGCCGACAGGCGTGTGAAATTGACGATGTGATTGTTTAGTTCTCTTATTGCAGAGTGACCTGGGAGGTTGACGATTTCGTTGTTTCTTGATGTTCAACAACGTTCTCCGTTCAGCCATTCAAATAACACCAGCATCAATGTTCATCCGACAATGGTATGCTTATGGGCTTTGTAGGCCTGTACAGTTTCAACAATACACAGTGCTAACAAATTTCTGTTTTGTTGCAAAACCAGATACNATGGGCTTTGTAGGCCTGTACAGTTTCAACAATACACAGTGCTAACAAATTTCTGTTTTGTTGCAAAACCAGATACCTCAAATTATCGGTTCAAAACCAGATAAATCCATATTATAATCCTAAATATTTCGTAAACTCTAATGTCAGTGAAGTTCATATTCTCCATGAATATATTTCCATTTCGTACCTAAATGATATATGATTACCACATTCTTTAATATTTATCTAATAGAGTTATACAGTTTTTTTGTGTCTCCTGACAAACTATTACTTTGTGATGAATTGGGTTTTGAAAATAGACGACTCATTTTTGAAGTTGCGGTGTTGTACTTAGCGCTGTCTCGATACTGCTCTTTAAATACGTTTTACGGCGTCTAGAAGGCTGGTGCGTTAACTATGGATAAATAACTCGATACTTAATTAAGTAGGCTAACAAGACCTAGAAGACATGCTTAAATGAAGGAAAACCGCGAAAATTCGGTATTGAATGAAAATAATTATGTATAGATTCATCTTATTTCTTTTAGAATCATACACACGGAATATGTATGAATCTCATCTTTATACTAAAAGGAGTAGTTACGAACAAAATCTCTGAGGCGCTTATCTACGCCAGCATTTTGGCATTTAAATTATATTTCAACAAAGCCTGACGTTTTCATGTTGGGTAGTATCACATATTTTCAATAATTTCTACCCGCTAACGCTGCTGCACGCACATCACAGCTACAGTGTAAAAGATTTCCTGGTACACTTCCTAAACTGCAATGGAAGTTTTTAACCCATACATTGTATAGAAATAATACCACACATCAAGCTGCAGGTATAGAAATGTTTATCGTAGCTACTATACAAATTTGAGAACTTCCCTATGCATTTAACTCTTTCCTGAGGAAATGTAGGAACGCTACAATGAATTTATAGGGGAAAACATTAAAATTCCCGCTTTCTCACTAAGCGTATACACTANATGGGCTTTGTAGGCCTGTACAGTTTCAACAATACACAGTGCTAACAAATTTCTGTTTTGTTGCAAAACCAGATACATCAAATTATCGGTTCAAAACCAGATACATCCATATTATAATCCTAAATATTTCGTAAACCATAATGTCAGTGAAGTTCATATTCTCCATGAATATATCCATTCCGTACCTAAATGATATCTTATTGCCACATTCTTTAATATTTATCTAATAGAGTTAAACAGTTTTTCGTGTCTCCTGACAAATTATGACTTTGTGATGTATCTGGTTTTGAAAAAAGACGACTCATTTTTTTGAAGTTGCGGTGTTGTCCTTAGCGCTCTCTCGATAGTGCCCCTTAAATACGCTTTACGGCCTCTAGAAGGCTGGTGCGTTAACTATGGATAAAGAACTCGATACGAAATGAAGTAGGCTAACCAGACCCAGAAGATGTGCTTAAATGAAGGAAAACCGCGAAAATTCGGTATTGAATGAAAATAATTATGTATAGATTCATCTTATTTCTTTTAGAATCATACACACGGAATATGTATGAATCTCATCTTTATACTAAAAGGAGTAGTTACGAACAAAATCTCTGAGGCGCTTATCTACGCCAGCATTTTGGCATTTAAATTATATTTCAACAAAGCCTGACGTTTTCATGTTGGGTAGTATCACATATTTTCAATAATTTCTACCCGCTAACGTTGCTGCACGCACATCACAGCTACACTGTAAAATATTTCCTGGTAAACTTCCTAAACTGCAATGGAAGTTTTTAACCCATACATTGTATAGAAATAATACCACACATCAAGCTGCAGGTATAGGAATGTTTATCGTAGCTTCTATACAAATTTGAGAACTTCCCTATGCATTTAACTCTTTCCTGAGCAAATGTAGGAACGCTACAATGAATTTATAGGGGAAAACATTAAAATTCCCGCTTTCTCACTAAGCGTATACACTANCAAATGTAGGAACGCTACAATGAATTTATAGGGGAAAACATTAAAATTCCCGCTTTCTCACTAAGCGTATACACTAGTGTGGTAAATTTCAGAATAATTTCTTATAGTGTACTTACATCACTACCGCCGTTTGTACAACAGGCTTGGCACGATGGCTTTTGATCAAGATTAACGCGTTAGGCTAAAGCAGAGGAACAATAGACGCTATTCGATGAGGAACAAATACAGACTTACACACATTTCAAA
Organism: Clitarchus hookeri; assembly: GCA_002778355.1. NCBI lineage: Eukaryota > Metazoa > Arthropoda > Insecta > Phasmatodea > Phasmatidae > Clitarchus > Clitarchus hookeri. Next base: position 549,188 of record NQII01000525.1, on the reverse strand, counting down.
TTAAAACCCGAAATAAAAAGTGTAGATTTTAGTGTATTTATTTCATTAGGCAAACATTCCTTCTGCTCTGAATATTCACAAGTCTCTTTCTGCATTCAGTTTTGTTTACTAGTTAGTTCAATATCTGGAATTTTTGTAGCGTCTTCTGCCGAGTTCCACGGTGTAATTTTTTTTACAGACACTTTTACTGACATGCATTTCATGGTTAGATTCCTGGGCAAAGTATAAGCGTTATGCGTTTTGAAACGATACTTAAGTTTATTTAGGAACAAACCTCCCCATGCTCAGCTGCAACTGGAGACACATTAAAAACTCTGCAGTAGTAAAATGAAAATCGGCGCGTTATTATATGTTACAGCTATCGGGTTCATTTATACAGTACAGGGTTTATAGCCAACATAAAAGCACAAACAACATCGGGGTGTGGTTATGTAGGGAACACGACTGTGGGTTTTTACGTGAATGCATGTCCGCATTAGCAGGTAATATTTTCTTTGGGACATGGAAATAAAACGTAAATAACGGAATCGAGTTAGTACATTGGAGCCGTGAGATATACTGCTTGGAAATGTTCGCCCACTCCCGGGATCGCCGCCAGTCGCCGCGGCCTCCCATCCGTGCCTCGCGCATGCTCGGCGCTAACTGAAGGTCATGCTCGCATTGTAGTCGTATGCCCGGTCGAACGAGACCACATTAATTTCAATTATGTGTTCAGTCACGAAGTTACGACGTCGAAATGCATCAAACTGCCAAGGTGGTGCAGTTATCAGGCTACTCACTTCCCACCTAGGTGAAACGGGTTTGATTCCCGGCGGGGTCGATCCCGGATTTTCGCACCTGGGAACCGTGCCGGACGATGCCGCTGGTCGGCGGGTTTCCTCAGGGATCTCCCGTTTTCCCTAGCTCTTGCGTTCCGGCGCGGCTCCGTACTCACCTCGGTTCCCCCTCATCGGCTCTCAAGACCTCGATGTTAAGAGCCGCCCAAATCTCCCCGCTGCACTCCATCCTGGTATCCCCATGTGTCGGTCCGATCTTAAAGACACGTTCATATCAAAACAACAAATCATGGCTCCGTAATGACACCTCAGGAAGCTACAACTTGGAAGGAATTGAACCGAAGTCATTGCTAAGCACGCCATATGGCTGGCGCAGAGAGCATCAGAAATAATTTTTTGGTGTCTTTGTTATGCGTGGTTGACCAAGCGACTGACAGCGTTGCGTTTACCCAAAACTTTAGCGCCGGTTAGCGTTTGCCAAACAATTCACAGCTGCGAATTGAGCTGTGACGAATATGAGAAAAAGGGGGAGGGGAGCAGAAGGATGTTGTGTGATTTTTTGGGGTGCATGACACAGGAGTGATTAGCACTCAGGGGCGGGTTGAAACCTTGATTCACACATGTTTTGCTCGTGTGTGTTAAGACTTTTATAAGAACACGTTTCTTACATGTCAGCGACACTTCAGTGGAGGCGTCTTGCAAGAAGGTGGCAGGCATGAAAACACAAGCGGTGAGTAGATGCGAGACACGACTCTATTCTCTATTGATATGAAACTTCGGAATAGGCTGTTCATGGTAAAGCGAGCACTTTCGTGACCAACCTTAAAAAAAAATTACTGCTCAGTAACTGTATCCTGTGCTACCACACACACTGTTATGCACATTGTAAAAATATTTTTGTACTTTTTACCGAGAAATTGTTTGTAACTTTGAAAATATTTGTAGCAGTACAAAATTTTATCTTGCAAAATTACTAGTTTGTAAAACTACAAGAGTCAGGTTTGTAATAGACCTCAAGAAATTCCTGTACCATACTGATCCGTAACAACGAGCTCAAGAAAGATGGCGGATATTCACCATATATAGCTGTTTGTGCAAACAAATTGGGGTGATGTAAAGTGTAGCTGTGTGCAAGAAGAAATGCATTACATGTATGGAAAACGTAAAACACTTAAAACAACTCAAATAATCATAATGAAAGGTCGACAATTTTAAAAACACGTGCTGCTATTACTCAATGACTGTTATATGTTTCATATCTAAACATAACTCTTAAAATGAAATAAATGCGTTCTTCTCAGCTGATAAAGTTCACTATTTATGGCCACGTCTCTGCTGATTAATCGTTTCAAGTAGCAGTAGATATTTTCCTAGCANGTTATATGTTTCATATCTAAACATAACTCTTAAAATGAAATAAATGCGTTCTTCTCAGCTGATAAAGTTCACTATTTTTCATTATTTTTCATTGTTTTGCAGTTGAATTGTTTTTTGTGTTATTTGTGAGTGCTTTTATGTCACGTACATAAGTTCTTTGCATCTGTGTTGCACGTTGTCTCCCTACAGGGGCCGAGGTACCTACATACTCACAACTAAGGCTAGCGGAACTGTTAGCTGCACTGCTGCACTACATAATCTACACCCTAAGAAATTATTTGTAAATGTACCATACCAGTGCATACGTAGTGACAAAGCACGAATGGTAAAATATTTCCCCATGCATCCACGGTAACGTTACTAGTTGCTCAGGAAATATTCAAATGCGTAGGGAAGTCTCCAACTTTGTATAGTAGCGATGCTAAACATTTCCGTACTTTTAACCTGATACGTAGTAACATTTCAACAGACTGTATAAGTTAAAAACTTTCAATACAGTTAGGGAAGTTTACCAAAATTTTTTTTACAGTGTAGCGCCGTACGCGGGACCTATGAAAGTACACGTATCAGTAAACACAAGTCTAGCGACTACTTCCAGAGGCAGGTGACTATTGTGTTTGTACAACGTAGGCAGATGTTATTATAATACGCTAAATGCGTGGTATATTAATTTTTGTCTTCTGCTAGGTTCGTGAATTGCATGCAGAAATGTAATTAAAAAATAATAATTGGTTCAAATAGTGATGTGAATGAATGTATTGATACATTTTTTTCCCAACAGACTCGCAATTATGTCCTTTTATAGACGTAGAAACTTTAATGGATTATAATTGCATTAAGACTTGATCAGAGGAAGATAAATAACATTTCAGCACATTAGCCGCAGTCACGCGATATTTATAGCCGTGATATCAAAGAAGCAGTACTTTGCTGGGACTCAACAACACAAGCATGTTGGTTCTGCGCAGCTGGCGTGTAAGCCCTGCACCACGCTCTCTCTCTGTTGTTTTAACCATAGAGGCTGTGGGACAGAGTGCGTATGCGAGCTGCGCGGTAGCTGCTCACCGTGCTCCAACATTGGACTGCTTCTTTGCCAATTGCACCGTGAAACCACAACGTGGATGTCATTAGAGGTTATAACTCTGTTTATATGTTTTGATGTGTTTGAACACTCCAACTAACCTAGTTTAGATGCCACTAGAATAATAATGGTTCTGTTGAAACTTCAACTCAAGTGTAAAAACCTGTTGACCCCGACACTTTGACAGTTGTATTGGCGACATGCAAAGTCAATGTCGGTGACACGGGCAGAAGACGAAAATTGGCCTACCTCATCTTTAATCTTTGGTTTATATCAGCGCCTGGTGTTTTGACTTGCCGCAGTTGGTATTGGTGGCCCTACTGCTGGTGGCGGGAGCGTATTGCTGGCACGGAGGACCTTTTGGTCCACCCCCGCCACCTCCTCCTCCTCGTCCTCCGATGCCATTTCGTGGCGGGTTCCGGCCGGGACCGCAGGCGCAAGGCGAGACCTCCGTCATTAGCCACAAGACGGAGACAATCGTCGTCAAGAAGGACTTCAGGACCTGAACCTGGCACAACCCGCTGACGACACGGCGTTCAAGTTCGGCGTGCGGGTCAACAAGTACGAGCAACGACCGTCCTGGCTGACCGATCAACACTTCACTGGAATACATCGACCAGCTCACATCCTTGAAGTTGTACGTTTTCGATTAATTGCAAGAAAATGTTGACTGCATTCCAAATTGTAACTATTATAAAGGAATAATATTTTCTTTACAAAATTAGCGTATAATTTTATTTTATTATTTAATTTGTAAAATATATTTTATATATAATATATAATATACTATATACTATATATACATATAATATATACCGCATATGTAATATATTGTATAATGACATTAAATATGTGTTGATAGTTAAATAAATGAATAATGCATAACATATAATTAATGTATTACATATAAGTAAAGCCAGTGACTTTTCGTGTAAAAATCGGCGCACACAGTAGACTTCAATACTATATACACACCTCAGCTGTTGTTATACCTCCATTGGCTGCTGGTGCCGTGTCCGTCTTTGACCAAGCCACTCAGGACTAAGTAACTCCGACACTGAACCTTCGTGATTCGTGCGCAAACGGTTAACACGGGCCATAACATTTTTTAGCCAATCAAAGAAGCTGGATGACCCCACAGTGCTTTGGACTGTACCTTGTCTTGAAATATTTTCGCGAAATATCACTACCCCTACATATAAGTAATATAAATAATATGTAACATATACTATATTTTATATACTATATTCATATACATTTGATAGTATTTATTTAACATATTTAATTATTATTGCAAACTTGATTTATGGCTGGCTCAGGGCTTAGTCGCTGCCGTCCTTCACCTTGCTGCGGAAGTCGGTTCAATTCCAGGCACCGGAGGGCAGCGAATTTTCATATTTAAATTTTCCCTTGAGTGTGTCGGACCCTGTCGTGAAGCGGGGGTCTTCTTGGGGTATTCATTTTTCCTCCCCTTATTTCAGTCCGCCGCTGCTCCATTGACCTCTCATTCCTCACAGTATTCATTGTTCGGGTTGGCTGTAACGACTGACCTGTCCCTCGGGCACGACAGCGATTTAACAAATACGTTGTTTACTCTGTGTTCGCATTATTGTACAAAAACAATTTCTTTCCAGTACTGAAACGTTCTTTTATATTTAAATTAATATGTGATGCTCAGACCATTGAGAGACGTAGTGAAGAGTCAAAAATACGTTTCTGCTTCTGTATTGATCTTTAACAGGTCATCCAAACAACAAACCATACAATAATTATTAAGACAGAATTATAGACTATCTTATAACTAACGCACATGAAAGTAGTACATATACTTTAATTACGATCAATATGAATTTTTTTATTTAAAGAACATGGTATTCTTGACTTACAACCAACAGGAGTAACCAGAATTATGTAAATTTTCTGAAATCACTTCTACAATGTGTATGCCAATCAGTTCAGACTCGTGAAATAAGACGAATATCTGAGATAAATGCCAACAAAGAGTATAGGAAAAATGCAAAAAACACGGGCTATCACAGAAATGAAAGCACACGAAATTTCATAGGACATTTTAAAGTTAAAGTCTCGGTGAAGCCATACTGTATTTTTTAATGTAAGCCTTTAATAAGAAAAAATCCAAAATATGAGTATAGACGATCAGCTATTTAAATTACCTTGCAGTTGAGATATTACATCTGAACTACTAGCAAAAGTGACAGTTGTCAAATAGATACTTGTTAATAGTTCAAATTCTGCATTGCACAGGATTGGATTTTAGAAATTTTTTTCAAAGATCAAATGAACGAAAACACATAAAATCCAAAATAATCCAGTATAGCGAATAAGAGTGAACGTTTACAAGTCACGGCGATACTCCTTGCATGAAATATAGCTATCTTGATTATAATAACAGTTAGCTAGAAGGAAAATATAAAAGCACACGCGTGTATAAAATACCTCTGGATCTTGGGTTTGCCAACCATAATCATCAAGAAATGTTGAAGTGGTGTTTTGTTGATTCGTATTAGAAAATCAATGCTAGCTCCTCATTATTGCTTCAACTTTCTTTACCAACCGTCACCTTCGTCATTTTTCCAAAAGTGCCTCAATTTTGAACCTTTTGTCTGCATCTGTTGGTCTAGAGCACTGGCAATATTTTGCAATCAGTTTAGTAGTTGTAATGACGAAAATCAACACCTAGCGAAACTGGTAGGACTATGCTGCAGATATTCAGTACTCATTTTCATTCGTCGACCCCGTTGTTCTCTCTAATACGACGACAGTCCAACATGTAAGGTTTCCTGTTGTGCTACGTGTTGTGGGTGTGACTAATGCACAAATGGCATTTGTGAAGTTCAACAATATACTTTTGACTCCTTTTCGACACAGTCTCTTAGACAATTTATTCACCTATTCCAGCGTGTGACGAGCTTAAAAATTCCCTCTTTGTAAAAATCAGGTTCTTAAGGTGGTAACCTACATAAAGCTTTAACTGCGTTGCAGCTTGTTTGAAATATTTGCCTACGAAGTTATCACGCACACTATAGATATTATTTCGGAGCACTCCAACATCGTTAAAATTGTTTTTTTTCTCTAGGCTGATGTATATTATAACATACTACCCGGACTCAAGACGAAACAATGATAGGAACCTGCATTGAACCTTGCCTCACACTTTCCACCAATGAAAAGACAGGGTCACCCAGTGTACACAACTGTGTACATTAAGTACTTTAAGGTAATTTTTCGTTTGTACTGTACGCTGCGAAGCTCAATGACCAATTGTCTTACCTGTGGGTAGATGATTTGCAAATCGCATAACTGGTATAGGTCATTATTGGTTCATATATTTGTAGCCGAAAATGTAGCTTATTGCTCATTGGCTGTGACAATGAAAGAAGTGTTGTGTCGACTTAAAGTACAGCAAGCATCATAGAATTTTTTGTTTGCAGCACCTGAAACTGTATATTATAGTGGGTCTGAAAGGGATATGTAACACGAGGAGAACATTACATGCAAGTTCAGAGCCTTCGTCGGAGACGAAGCATCAAGTCTCATGTATTTTATGGTATAAAAATTCATGAGCAAATTAAAAAAATATTTTAATATTGTTATGTAGGTATCTGCATGTTTTCCTCTGGAGCGAATGAGTATGTGGGTTTTCTCAGAGTACTTCCACACTTTTTACATTTAAAATTTATGACAGGATGCCTTCTGTGAGCACAGGCCGGGTTCTTTACTGTAAAAAGAATGGATTTTATATACGAAAATGCCAGTTTTCGTTCTGAAACCATCGATTTGGAAGGGGCCTCTCGTCATGCAACGAAGATTAATTATGAATACGAAGGCCTGCCTTTGTCCTCAACGAACATGGAGCCGCTAACTGCATCAACGACGCTTGATAGCACAACACAACCAACGCCAGTGCTCTGCGAGCCGAAGCATAATGCTAATGGTATTTCTGGGATGAGATCTGCATTAATGGGGCTTCTTAAATAATACGTTTAATCGAGTATGTCAATTACATCGAAAGATGTTTGCTCGTTCCTGTCAGGGATGAAACATAATATGATAAACCAACTTATCGATGAGGTGGAAAAATACGGTGGTGTAAAATATATAACATGTTGGACTGCAGCTATACGAAACCAGAGCCCCACGATGACGAATGTGCTACATGTGCTACATAAAGTCAATAATTCGCTTTGGGGGTCATAAGATTGATCGGCTATATAGCGAATGAAATATAAAGGTGGGGGTTCAGACATCTACTGATCGTCGTAACAGGGAGTAGATGTGCTCTGCCATCTTAACGAGAATCGAACTTTTAGGGTCACACACATCCAACTTGGTTTTTCGTATTAGGTATGTAATTATTTACTCAATGGTTTTTAGGTTTTTGTAATATTTAGCCATCTTTTCTTGATTTTCCGAGTTAAAGGTCATTTGGGTTAAGTTTATGCTCACCAACATTCAAAATGGCGGCCGGAGTCAGTAACGTATTACGTTCGTTGATTTTTACTAATGTTTCTTCGATTTTTTACAATTTTTCTCAATTTTTCTGTTCAAGGTAATTGGGGTCAAGGTCACTAACATCCAACACTGGTGTCGGAGTAGTGATGTAATATGTTCCTTAACTATTATTAGTTTCTTTCAAGGTTTTGCTATTTTTGTCGATTTTTTTATGACTGCGAGGGGCTGTGGAGGACAGGGGGGTGAGGCGAGGGTGGTGAGAAGAGTGTGAGGTTAACAATGTGTGTTCTTCGATTTTTAGGATAAATTCTTCAATTTTTTTTGCAAACTTTCTTAATTTTTTTATGACCTGAAGAGGAGGAGGTGATGTGAGGGCGGTGATATGAGTGTGAGGTTAACGTTGTATGTTCCCCGATGTTTTAGAATTTTTTACATTTTTTTTTGCTAATTTTCTCTAGTTTTATGATTGGGAGGGCTCGGGTTGGGGAGGGGGCTTTGGTTAGGGTTGGTGGGGCGAGTGTGAGCGTAACAACATATTATCCTAGATTTTTAAAATTTTTAAAGATTTTTTTGCTATTTTTAAAATTTTTTGGGGTTAAGGTTAAGATCACCAAGATCCAATATGGTGATCGGGTGCCATCACAACATGGCCGTCCCTGGCCGCCTCGACAACCGAGGTGACTGGTGGCTCCCGAATCATGAATCCTGGTCCAGACTTCCCCAAACCTATCTACTCACCTTCCACGTAGATGCGTCTCTAGTGGTTCAAACAAACGGAAATCAGGCAAAACTAATTCGGGACTGTACAGAAGATAATACACATGGTCAAGTCACGGTTAGTTAAAACTTTTCAGAAGCCTTGTTGAAGTTATACTTCCAGGATATTCCTGCGTCTCTTGCAAACTAAGCTTAACCTTGTCTAGAAAATTACACCAAAGGGACAACGCACCGCATTCGTGCGCACTCAGTTTAATAATATTCTGAATGAGAACTNTGCGTCTCTTGCAAACTAATCTTAACCTTGTCTAGAAAATTACACCAAAGGGACAACGCACCGCATTCGTGCGCACTGAGTGTAATAATATTCTGAATGAGAACGNATTCGTGCGCACTCAGTTTAATAATATTCTGAATGAGAACTGTTTCTTACTAGGCGTTACCTACACACCTATCTTTCCACTGTTTTAATTTAAAAAATATTATAATTTATATATAAAATATAAACCTTTATTCTATTTAATAATAAGGTACTTTTATTTTAACGCGAGTATACAATGTTTGTGATACACGGTATATTAAGGAAACAACCGAACACGCGAAACAGGGGGTGATTTTTCAAAGCTTTGTTTAAAAAAGTGTGAAGAAACCGCGAATGTATATTTTTTATAACAATCCAGTGACAGGAATGAGAAATTCTCTGTGTTACTTTTACAGTGTGAGATATTGCATTATCATGTAGTTACGTGACATCTCCGGGAAGTCGGCCTGATATTTTCCTGCGAATTGCCTATTTTCAGGCGGAGAAAGATCTACGCCTTCTTAAATTTTCGTATATTTCTTAATAAATTGATTTGCAGATTAAACCAAGCTCTTCAATGAACAGGTGATATTTTAACACTTATTTAAAAATTCAAACTTCTTTTTACTACTTGACTCGTTCCACATCTATGAAGTAAATGTATTTAATATTTTTTTGTCCCACATGCGAAAATACGGATATGACTAGAACCGTAAAAACTTCAAATATTCTGTAAAGTATTCTACTATACCGCACCAAGTTTCTACTTTTAATGCTTGGTTATAAAGTTTTATTGCGAAGGTTTATAAAAAAAAAATCCAAGATGGAAGGACTCCTCCACTTTTACGGTCATAATTTTACAGAAACTCAAGGCGAAGCAGATCCTGCACAGTTATCATGACTTTATCTGCCTAGGGCCTCGCCTTGACCTTCTTTCTCGGTGGTGATGTCGCATGCTTCTACTCCATCAAAGACCAGTTCGTTTCAAACGTGTAATGGAATCGCCCATGTTCCATTACCGGTCACGACTGCTTCCAGGTAGCCGTTTAGTCCTTAATTGAATGCTGCAGGTTTGTTAATAAAGTGGGAAAAAAGGAAATATGTGTGCTGCTCTGTCAAACGTTCTGGCACTCGGTGTGCACACAGTCTGCTACAGAGGAACTCGTCGAGAATTTAGAG
>NQII01000525.1:440647-539224 GCA_002778355.1 Clitarchus hookeri | reverse complement strand
GGGGGTCCGCATTTAAAGCCTACTTCGGTAGCGAATTCACGTACTGTCCGTCGCCTGTCCGCCTGGATGAGTCGGTCAATCCTGGCTGCTTTGACAGCAGTGATTGCAGTGACTGACCTGCCACTGCGATACTCATCGCTAAATTCAATTTTTCCGGCGGGACAACTTTCTGCGTATTACGATCGATTGATTGCTCGCTCACCTACGTGGTCGTCGGGAAGTGTCAATGTCAGCAAAAAGTGCTGTAAGTAGGCCTCTGTTTACGATTTCATTCTTCTTTAAAACAGTGTTTTAAACCAGTGTTTCTTAACCTGGGATCCGCGGACCCCTGGGGGTCCACGAGTATATGTATGGGGGTCCGCAGTCTCATCTCTGGACCATTTAACAATAATGAATAAATGCCACCAAAAGTCTCGTAATCGCTACGCTTACTTAGCACGACGAACGTGCGCCAGCGGGCGGTGTGCGAGACTGACTTGATTTCCTAGAGCTCCATGGCTGAAAAAGGTTAGGAAACGCTGTTTTAAATTATAGCGACACTAACGTATTTTTTCTTCTGAAAAGTTTGCTGCATTAAAACCCTATAGAAACCGCTTAAATATCTGAGGAAACGAGCCCGCGGCGATGTAGTGGTTCAGAATATTCGCCTCCTACCAAGGTGAACCGGGGTTGATTCCCGGCGCGGTCGCCCCCGGGATTTCGCACATGGGAATCGTGCCGGACGATGCCGCTGGTCGGCGGGTTTTATCGGGGATCTCCCGTTTCCCCCACGCTTTCATTCCAGTGCAGCTCCATACTCACCTCGATTCATCCTCATAGGCTCTCAAGACCTCGATGATATGAGCTGCCTAAATCTCTTCACTCACTTACTCTGAGGAAACATAACACAAGCGAAATTTGTTGATGCAATTTTTCCACAGCCGTCACAATGTTTCCTTATGGTGGTATGTGACCTCCAGGCGATGTGACCTCTACCACTTTCATGTGGAGACAAGTGTTTAGCCCATTGAAACCTAATCACAGAGTGACATACCATGAGGGGCGACGCTGAAAGTTGTCATCATTAGACCTCTCACTTCGAGGACATTTGTCGTACCGTCGGAACGTGCTAAATCACGAGTACTTGGGAATTTTGCGAGTTCAAGCGGTCCTGGGATGATCGTCAAACACGTGTTCCCTCTTATTACTTTTGTAATTGGCCCAGTCGTATCCTGACACGCCCCTGCAGGACTGTGAACCAGTAACACACGTGTATATAGGGACCGAGCGAATCACGTACACTCGAGTTAACAGGATAAAGTACTCAGCATGAAGGCGGGTGTGTGCAGGACTGTCGGGTTCAACCTGGTTATCAAATGAACTCCTGAAATCTCCAGGTCTATGTTCACGAGCAGCGAGCTTACGCGTGAAAATAATATTAATTCCCCATAGTCCATTCACGGTTACTTCCAACTTTTCTGAAGCCCTGCTTAAGTTATACTTCCAAGATATTCTTCTGCCTCATGCAAACAAAGCTTACAAAATTACACCAAAGGGACAACGCACCGCATTCGTGCGCACTCAGTGTAATAATATTTCCCATAAGAACTATTTATTACAAGGCATTACCAACCCACCTATTTTATCTCTTATATTAATTATAAAGTAGTCTAAGTATTTATAGTTATAGATAAAATGTAAGTAAAAGTTCCATGTAACAAAAAAATAATGTACTTTTATGTTAACAGAATTATAAAACGTTTGTGATGCGTGGGATATATAGGATGTAACCAAACACGTCGTACATGGGGTGATTTTTCAAAAGTTTGATTCAAAAAGTGTGAAGAAACCGCGAATAGACTATACAACGGGAACCTAACACTCGCATTTTTCTGAGGTCGTCCTCCCATCACTGAAAAAGACGCAGGGCTTTGGCCACGATGAAATTTGCTATTTTATATTTGCACCACAGACTATTCAACTTGTATACATTATCTGTGGCTACTCTTTCCTGAGATACGTTTTTTACACCGTATAGTTTTTTTTTGCCAAATTACACGTCAAAGTCACAATTATACTGTTTTTGTAATGTATACATAAAATAAACCAACCTATTTGTTGCAAATTTACGAGGGCAACTAGAGGGTTCTGACTTTATTTATTTTAAAGTATGCTTAGCAAAAGTTATATTACAAAAACTCGGGGGGAGCCACAAAAATTTCTTTATTTTCAGCAAATTTTGAAATTGCAAAAAATATTTCCTTGTACGATTTTATANGGAATCGTGCCGGACGATGCCGCTGGTCGGCGGGTTTTATCGGGGATCTCCCGTTTCCCCCACGCTTTCATTCCAGCGCAGCTCCATACTCACCTCGATTCATCCTCATAGGCTCTCAAGACCTCGATGATATGAGCTGCCTAAATCTCTTCACTCACTTACTCTGAGGAAACACAACACAAGCGAAATTTGTTGATGCAATTTTTCCACAGCCGTCACAATGTTTCCTTATGGTGGTATGTGACCTCCAGGCGATGTGACCTCTACCACTTTCATGTGGAGACAAGTGTTTAGCCCATTGAAACCTAATCACAGAGTGACATACCATGAGGGGCGACGCTGAAAGTTGTCATCATTAGACCTCTCACTTCGAGGACATTTGTCGTACCGTCGGAACGTGCTAAATCACGAGTACTTGGGAATTTTGCGAGTTCAAGCGGTCCTGGGATGATCGTCAAACACGTGTTCCCTCTTATTACTTTTGTAATTGGCCCAGTCGTATCCTGACACGCCCCTGCAGGACTGTGAACCAGTAACACACGTGTATATAGGGACCGAGCGAATCACGTACACTCGAGTTAACAGGATAAAGTACTCAGCATGAAGGCGGGTGTGTGCAGGACTGTCGGGTTCAACCTGGTTATCAAACGAACTCCTGAAATCTCCAGGTCTATGTTCACAAGCAGCGAGCTTACGCGTGAAAATAATATTAATTCCCCATAGTCCATTCACGGTTACTTCCAACTTTTCTGAAGCCCTGCTTAAGTTATACTTTCAAGATATTCTTCATTCTCATGCAAATAAAGCTTACAAAATTACACCAAAGGGACAACACACCGCATTCGTGCGCAATCAGTGTAATAATATTTTCCATAAGAACTATTTCTTACAAGGCATTACCAACCCACCTATTTTATCTCTTATATTAATTATAAAGTAGTCTAAGTATTTATAGTTATAGATAAAATGTAAGTAAAAGTTCCATGTAACAAAAAAATAAGGTACTTTTATGTTAACAGAATTATAAAACGTTTGTGATGCGTGGGATATTTAGGACGCAACCAAACACGTCATACATGGGGTGATTTTTCAAAAGTTTGATTCAAAAAGTGTGAAGAAACCGCGAATAGACTATACAACGGGAACCTAACACTCGCATTTTTCTGAGGTCGTCCTCCCATCATTGAAAAAGACGCAGGGCGTTGGCCACGATTAAATTTGCTATTTTATATTTGCACCACAGACTATTCAACTTGTATACATTATCTGTGGCTACTCTTTCCTCAGATACGTTTTTTACACCGTATAGTTTTTTTTTTGCCAAATTACACGTCAAAGTCACAATTTTACTGTTTTTGTAATGTATAAATAAAATAAACCAACCTATTTGTAGCAAATTTACGAGGGAAACTAGAGGGGTCTGATTTTATTTATTTTAAGGTGTGCTTAGCAAAAGTTATATTACAAAAACTCTGGGGGAGCCACAAAAATTTCTTTATTTTCAGCAAATTTTGAAATTGCAAAAAATATTTCCTTGTACGATTTTATANGGGGGGAGCCACAAAAATTTCTTTATTTTCAGCAAATTTTGAAATTGCAAAAAATATTTCCTTGTACGATTTTATAGGCGTCTTGAAGTTGCTCTTGGCATCTTCTTTCAGTGTGAATTACCTGATTTCTGTACGTGCGTGGGTTAGTTTTCCTCGTTTGTACATTTTTAAAACAGCAAATTTGTGATTTTGACATGTGTATACACGAAAACGATGAGCTCAGTTTTTTAGTTGTCGACAACTAAAACCACCTTAAAAAAATTTGCTAGTTGTCGAGTTCTATTTATCAAGAGTCAGAAACAATTCATATAGGAACCATATAAACTCTATGCATTCGGGTTTCAAATAATTTCTTCAGCCTCAGCCCAGCAGCCTAACTGATAAAACGCCTGCTACTTCATCAGGAGTTCGCCTAAACTCCACTTAAGTGCTTGGAACAAATCCTTCTGCAAGTACATGTACGCATACTGAGCCTGGATAAAACTGACAGAGTTGTGGTTGTCAAGCTATTTAAGATCGGGTATTTATGGCGAAATGAATATCTCAAAAACGTAAGTTGCTAATAAACTGTATCTAATAGAATTTTTACTTTCGGTGCCATAACTTGTACTTTGCATGTTTAAATGTATGTAACGATATATGGGTTAGGCGTTGCCAAATAAACCTCAAAGCCAACACATATGAAGGAAAAACAAAAGGAAAAAATATCAGACGATACGATTTATTTCGTGAAGCTACGAAAACGATAGTTACTACTGCGAAAAAGAAAAAAAAACATGTGCGTGCATATGCATTCCCTAAATGCTAAAAGGTATGAAAATAAACATTTCAATATTATTTTAATCTAGTTACTGCCTGCTTCGTTAATACTACAGCAAAACTGGCACTCTGAAACATTTTTGACAGGCACGTTGTCGTTTAAAGTGAAACCAGCATGTACATTCCCTCATTTGGAAGGCATGATGGCAGAGAACTGAAACCAGGTAATTTTTTTGGAAATGGTAAGTGTGTAGTACAGTCAGTAAAAAAAANAGGCATGATGGCAGAGAACTGAAACCAGGTAATTTTTTTGGAAATGGTAAGTGTGTAGTACAGTCAGTAAAAAAAAAGTGGACTAGGTGGTGCGTGGCAGCCTACACTCGAGGCTCCAGGCACTCCGCGACCTTACTGAGCGAGNTAAAAAAAAGTGGACTAGGTGGTGCGTGGCAGCCTACACTCGAGGCTCCAGGCACTCCGCGACCTTACTGAGCGAGGTAGAGTAACAGCACCAAGTAGACTGTGGAAATATAAATAGCTTAACGTGGCAAATTTTTTAGATTCCCGGCGGAATTTTGCAATCTTAGGTGATGCGAAAAAAAAAACATTTCCTACTTCAGCGTTTACTAAATTTTACATTAGACAATCGCTCCGGTCAGTAACTCACACGTGCCGATAACGTTAGGATATTACTGCAATGGGACTATTTATTTAATAAACACACCTCGACAGGTGTACCGAATTTGAGTTGACAGGTTCGCAATATGTTCGCCGACAAAAAATTTTTTTTGCATGGTAATTAATTTGAGTTGTCGCGAACAGAGCAGCTGCATTAATCGGGTTCGCTGACGAGGGGGAAACGCGAACCAGTCCAAGGTGATTACGACACGTGAGCACTGTAATTGTTCGGTGCATGCACGACGACCGGAGCTCTTGAATAACTGGCTCTCCTCAGAGGGTGGTATTTTTTTTTTACCTTGTTAGCAGCTCCGCGCAGGAAACTAGAAGCGCTTCTCAGGAGCAGCATCCGCTCGCTTGGTGACGGTAACTGCAATTAGCACGAGATAATTACACTTAGTAATTCCCTACAACCCCTACCTTACAGCGCTAAAGTGGATACGTAAACTCCTTGAACGTAGGCTCTTACCATCAGTGTTGTCAACATGACAACCGGAAATTCGGCTACGTGTGTTCGGAAATTTGGTCACAAATAAAGCTAGCTTAGGAATTTGCACACTACTATTTGAAATACAACAATAATAATTCCTATTTTTAATTCTTACACTCACTTATAAATGGCTTAGTCAATTAGTGTCAAATATAATTAATAAAAAAAAAATCAACGTTGTTCAAAACACTGCCAACATATTCTCTCACTATACTGTGACAACCTTCCTCCAGTTAAAATAAACAGATTGATGATAACATTATAAGGGGAAAAAATAAAAGTAATGCGTAGTAGTTAATAACTTCGTCGACCCCGTGTTGCGTGGCTGCCTACACTCGGGATGCCTGTCAGTTCACGAACTCACCAACTGTGCTGATGTATGAATACGTAAGTTACGAAAAAAATGGTCGCTTGATCGAACATCGATATTGCTACGTATTGACTTTTGGCTACACCCATTCTGAACACTTTTTTAATAAAAACATTTTAGTTGAGTTGAGAGATTTGGGCAGCTCTTAACAACGAGGTCTTGAGAACCAACGAGGGTGAAATGAGGTGAGAATGGAGCAACGCCGGAATGCAAGGGCGGAGAAACGGGGGAGATCCCCGAGAAAACCCGCTGACCAGTGGCATCTTCCAGCACGATATTCCCACTTGCGAAAATCCGGGAGTGATTCGGCCTGGGATTGAACCAATTTCACCTTGGGTGGGAGGCAAGCAGTCTAACCGCTCAGTCACCGTGGCCCCTTTGGCCTCGACTTTTGAAAGCCCTGCTGAGGATCTATTTTGCATTTAATTTTTTATCCTTTTGCCAACCGTAAAGTTAACTTTGCCATATGCCTGATTACTTAATTCATGTGCCATCTAAGTACATCCGTGAAATTGTAATGAATTTAAATGTGTTTATTATTTGAAAATTCGCATTTTAATGTGCTTGAAACAAGTAATACTTCTTTCGGTGGCCATATATGTAAACATTACACCAGCAATACGCCAAGTGTTAAAAACTATTTACATTTATTTTCTGCCAGTGTTAAGTCGGATCTTGAATGGCAGTGTGTAATGTAGTAAAAATTTAGTTTTTGAGTAATGATTATTTTGAAATGTATTTTTTTCAATAGTGCTTATTTTACCGTGATTAGCCTATACAAATAACAACATTAAGTTATTTGCCATACCTGAAGGATTTGCAGACAACTATTCAAAATATAACAAAAATAATTTTTATTATTATTATGAAATACCTACTTAACTAATAAATGATTTAGTCAAGCAGTGTTAATTAGACTACACAAAGAAGAAATTCGAGTTTTGTTCAAAATTCTGCGAGCATATTGTGTTACGCCTACCATACTGTGAAAATCTTTCTCCTTAGAAATAAATGAAGTCATGATAATGTATCAAATTGAGAGGCCGGAATCTTAGTTACTTTCTATCGGGAAAAAGAGGAAAAAAAGTTAAATGTAATGCATAGTACAGTCAATAAATTCGTCGTCGCTGTGATGAGTGGCTACCAACACTTGGGCCACCAGTCAGTCCACATACTCACCGACTGTGGTAGTATATAAGTGCGTAAGTTACGGAAAAAAATAGTCGCTAGATCGAACCTCAAAATTTCTTCATTCTGACATTCGGTTACACCCATTCTGCTACAATCTACCATTACCTCAAATTTGACTACAAATAAACGAATTCGGCTGTGGTTGGTGATACTGCTTTCCACGCCTTCTACACGCGTCATACTCGATGATAAAATGTAGAGGCTGTACACGTCATCCCAATTTTGAAGTGTGTGTGTGTATACATATATATAGTCTGAGAGAAAGGGTTACTGCAGGAAAACGAATGCCCATTTTTTCGTTAGCCTCATGTTTTTTTTTTTGGCTATAAATTTGCTACGGAGAGAGTAACGGCTATTGACGAAATACTTAACAGTATTTCCGCAACTATATTACAGCAATCTTTGTCGGATACCAGAGATGTGAGCCACTCTGAAACATCGAGTAATCAGTGACTTGTATTCAAAATTCAAATCCCAGCGGTAGGTTGAAGTGACTCCCACCGCATCGAGCCTGACTTTGAAATTATCGTTTGTTTTCAAAGAACAAAGAGTTAAAACAGAAAAGTGGGTTAAGGTTCTCTTAAATAGGCCAAATAAATTATAAATTGGTTAGTGCTGATTTCGGGAGTGGTGGGGGGAGTTTGAATGTAGGATAGTTTCCACGCAACGCTAACGTAAAAAAAAAAACGAATGAAATCAGTGATGTTGAGAGATCCTGAAGCGGTTCTCTGTTCTCAAGTCTGAAGCATAACGGACGAAGATACGGGTGCTTAGTGGTTGAACACTTTTGAAATTAAAGTCAAAACAATCCTCGTCCCTAATCGCACGTATTTTAAAGCACACGCCGACTTATATATTCCCAGTAAAGCTGGCAGCGGTATAAGGAAAGCAGATCTATGTTTTAACGCCACATTTAAAGTTTAATGATTACAAATGTGGACACTGAAATTATTCCATACATTTTCGGTTTTTTTTTATGCTCGCAAGAATAAGATATGTATTATTAGCAGCACATTTATGTTCCGAAAAATTACACAATACACTTGATAAAGGCTGTTCACAGTTAAGTGAGCACTTTTGAAATCAACATTTGAAAAATATCACTACCCTTACCTGCATATAATTTAACAGTGCCACTGACTGATACGCGCCCAATAAAGGGTAACGACTGAGGGAAAGTAGTTCCATGTCTTAGTATTGAATTAAAAGTGAACTTAGAAATGATAAATTTTGCTTTCTGTTTTTTTAATGCATACAAGTGTAAGAATAAGCAACTCTGTAAACTTTTTTCTTTTCAAATAACCCCACGGCTTCCCTTGACCGATGCATGAATAAAGTGATCAGGACCAAGACAATGTTAATTATTTATGGGGTGGAATAATACACAACGTGCACACAAGTAGATCTTAGGCAGGACTTTCAAAAGTGATCAGTTTACCGCGAACATCCTACAGACGCATGAATAAAGTTATCAACACGGCAATGCTGATTTTGCGTGGCAGAACCACACAAAGAGCAGAAAAGTAGATAGTATGTAGGGCCATAAAAAGTGATCAATAAACCGAGAAAATTTATATAATATCTAATTCCTGTTATCAACTGGCAGTTAAATATTGTAGACACGTTTACCTTCAGTGTAGAATGAAGACAAAAACTACCTGCTTTATATTAATAAACATTTTCTCTACTTTAAAATACTCCCAGTTTATTTTAAAATACACTGAAGCACTAATTTTTTGTCGAATTCAATAAATATTGAGCTTATGCTATTATAAAATGTACATAAATTTTGTGTCCCAAAATTTTTATAATTATTTTTTGAAGTCTAAATAAGGCACTTTTACGTACTACCTGCACTTATAAGGGTAGCACAAAAATATAACTAACAAAATTTTTGCAGCGTTTGTTGTAATTTTATTAAGTGTGTTACTTTAGGGAGTTAAGCTATAGCAGCCTCATTCACAAACATTCCCGTAGCTACTATATATTTATTTAACAAGGATTTTGTATAATAAATCATTTAATGATTTGATAAAGTAATTAAGAATACCTAAAAACACGAAAGATTTTCGAGTACCTTGCAGGGCCTTTCAAAAGTAATATAATTTTAATATTATACTCTGGTAATAAGTTTGAATTAAAAATATTTTTTTTTACCTTAACTGTATTGCGTTATGTACGCGGTTAAAACGAGCTTCAAATTATAACCTCGTGCATACTAAAACTGGCATAAACAATTAAATGGCGTTGCCCTGAATGCTACCGCGTGAAGTTGGCTTCAATGTTGGGGCAGCCACGTCCCTGCAACGGACAGCCGGCCAGTTGGCAGTCCTGCTATACACAATATCGTAATTAATGCGGTAATTGAACAGCACATGCCGGGGAAATCCCAACTGGCCATTTGCGCCGCCCACCGCGGCTTGTAGTGACAAGGCTTCCGTCGCTATTTGAGCCTCGCCAATCGCAAAACTCGGCCGTCACGCGCAAATAATGCGGCACACTCCGGCCAACAAGTTTTGTTGCTGAAACTTGTGCTGCAACACCCCTTGGCTTAGCTAGCGTACAGGATGTATTTTATTATCCGTTCGCATGAAGCACAGTTAGAAATATCATACGAACCGTAGTAAGCCTACTAATGATAGAAACTTAGAAATTAATAAAAGAGAACTATTTAGGTCAAATTAATTAATAAATATTACTATATTTAATTGAATTTATTTGCATTCACATGAGCATATTCCCAAATTACAAATAAAGAGTAAAAATCATAATTATTAATTATTTAAACACGTAAAATATCTTGGTTGAAATTACTTTGTAGTCATCATTTTCGATTCCCGATGGGAACAATATTATTTATAAATAAGCTATTATGTAGTTTGCTATAGTTACCAACTGATTGACGTTTAAAGAGAATGGTTTGTGGTAGAAAAAAAGTTGGTGTGCTTTCACTTTTGAAGTCCACGCCTTATAAAATTAGACAATGAAATTTTCAACAGTCCATCGGATCTCGGTTACTAACGATTTACATATAACTGTGTTTCACTTAAGGATTAAATTACGCCATGCGTAATAACTTGTAAAGAATGCGATGGACTGTGCCAAACGTAGGATATTACAAATATAATAGCTGAACCGTATCAGGCAATCACATAGAAAATATAACACATTTTTATATTTTAAAAGTTGGGTAATATTAAACATGGAAATTTTTTCTGATTAAACAAAGCTTAATTTATAGCAATAAACGCCATGAAGAAGAAAGTGAATCATAGTAGGAATAAGTGCCTTACAGTGCTACATTTTTTGGCTCTTAAAATCTCCCAAAACTTTCAAAACAATTCTTAGTCACCGCGCAACATCCAATAGTCTCTCCCGAATCCCTAAAATTACTTTGTGAGTATAACGGAAGATTGGAGAATAACTGGTGGTAGTCACATTATATTAAGATACATTTAGTGTTGTTTTTTTAATTAGACACGCCTAGAGATAAGTTGATCAAGGCAGACAAAATTCCACAAAATTAACAATATATGTAAAATATCTGTAAACATATCATCACTGGTAAAAAAAAACATGTAATATTTATTTTGAAATTCCTTCCAAAGAAAAAAATGTAAGAACATCTTTTAAATATTAAATATAAATTATCTTTTCTAGCTCTTTGACGTGCCACTAAAGCGCACGCAACTAGCCCCAACAGTCGACAGACAACATAGGCACTGTAAACCTCCCTACCTACTACGCCCCTAGTTGCTAAATACCTCAATCCCTTGTTGCAAAAATGTAATAATTTTCACCTGAACGGTCACTCTATACGCTATTACTCTCAGTCATTTCTATTTGCCCTAAATTCCTAACGCTAGAATTACATCAAACGCTATAGATCCATATCCATACTCCACATCGCTTACATTCCCCCATCTTCCCAAACCATATCAAGGAAAGAAGAAAAAAATATTATTTAATGAAATTCAGTGAGAACATGTCTTACTTGCAGTAATTTTCATCCGAATTAATTTTATTTTGTGTCAGAAATATAAAAACATTGAAGTGAACATATTTATAAAAATTAGTTCATATCGTATTTTTAAAATGATAACCACAATTGTAATTTTCGCAATGTTTTCGTTTCGTTTCACTGCGGGGGTTGCAAAACGAAACCACGAAAACTTATATGAATATTTGCTCTTTATTACGCACGCTTGAAAATAATTTTCTGCTCCCCTGTAGTGAGTCACCATCACTGCCTCTCAACTGAGAGTATTAGTTTCGATTCTCTGCATCGCCCCAGAGTGGGATTGGCAAGGGGATTACCCAGCCTCGCGGGGACAGCTGTTGCCACTCTGCTTGAAGTAGGAGACGTCGGTAAAGGTCGCCTTCGTCTGGGCACTGCCACAGAGCACTCAAGAGCACAGAGGTGCAACTGCAGCTTGTTCCGCGAGCTCCAGCCAGCGAAATGGAGTCGCTGGCCCGCTTAATGTTGGAACGCCGTTCGCCAATCAGCGCTGGTGACCTACTCGCCAGTCGGTAGCCCAGCCAACAGGAAACCTCTGGCAGAACGCAGTACAGCCCATTCGCGGTTTGTTCACACTTTTTGAATCAAACTTATGAAAAAAAAAACACATGTATGACTCGTTTGGTTGTTGCCTAAATACGTTACGTATCACAAGTGTTTTATACTTGTGTTATCATAAAAGTAAGTTATTTTTTCTTACATTTAATATTTACTTATATTTGGTCAGTAAATTACATTTCATTTATAACTAATATTAATAAATGCAGAGAGAAAATAGTTGTGTTGGTAATACCTAATAAGAAATAGTTGTTACGCAAAATATCGTTACACTGTGAGCGCATTAATGCCGTACGTTGGTACTCTGGTGCAATTTTATTTGTATGAGGGGCAGGAATATCCTGAAAGTACAACTTCAGCAGGGCTTCAGAAAAGTTGGAAGTAACCGTGAACGGAGTATAGTCAGTCATTCGCAAGGCGCGTTCCAAAAGTGGAGTGGAGAGATTTGGGCTGCCGTTAACATCCAGGTCTTGAGAGCCGATAAGGGTGAAGCGAGGCAAGTACGGAGCAGCGCCGGAATGCAAGGCAGGGGGAAACGGGAGATCTCCAAAAAGACCCGCCTGGCACGATTCTCACATGCAAAAATCCGGGAGTGAACCCGTCGGGAATCGAGCCCAGTTCGCCTAGGTGGGAGGTGATTACTCTGACCACTACACCAACCCGCCCCCCACGTCCCCAGAGCTTCGCGCAGCCAATCGGAGAACGGGTACGCCCACATCGAAGGAACCGCCACCCCATTTCGTCTGTGTGGTACGGCCAGGTGTTGGCGCACTCTACCGTCAACCGAGTTTACTACGGCAGTACGTGGTGACTATTGTAGAAGAAAGAAATATCTGTAGGTAAGTAAAACCCGTTTTATATTCTCTAATATACTCACGTATATGTGCGCGTAATGGAAACAATTGGTTAAAACGTAAATGACGGCTTTATTCTAAGATAAGAGCAAGTTACAGATATATCCTTGTTCTGACCTAAGTCACCGCTGTAACCATAATAACCCCAGTTTACGGTACTCCTCTCCCCACCCCTCAAATCAAACAACACTGAGAAACGTTCGCTAGGTTCGTCTTGTAATTTTTATGAAAAGTCACAAAATATGTCATTAAAAAGAGGGTTTTGGTTTCTTTCCCACTGAAAACGAAAGGTATCGACTGTTGGTGGTAAGTAAGCAATTTTGAAAGCACTAATTAACAAATACTTTTTTTTACCCTTTTCGTATCCCTCCGCCATATCTAAAATTTCACTTACCAACACAACCACTGGGTTAAATGAGTTGATCAAATAAAATGGTGAAGTTTTTAGGAACGGAAATTGTGCTCCTTAACTGTTCGTTCTACGGGCATCAGACAAGTATAAAATGAATTAAATGATGTGTAGTGCCCCGCAGTATTTCAGATATCACACACTCACTCACGAACAAAGGCTCGGCATCGTACCGACACTGACATCAGCTGGATACTTTATTTTTCACGCATTCAGAGGGTGATCTCATCATCCCACCACAATGCGCCCTGGCACAGCCCAACCCAACGTCCGGTTTGTCTCTAAAGCTGATGCAAATTCCTAAGGACATCACCCTGGTAACTTTCCAGAGATGAGGCACGTGGGGCATGTCTGTGGTCATTTGTCCTCGACAACGCCTTAACCAACGCCTAGAATTTGAGTTGTCCCCACTCAGGGCCTCAAGGGGCAGACGACTCAGGGACAACATAGAGATGCTGAAGACGTACCTCGTGCTGGAGCAGTTCCCCTTCAAGGAAGGCAAACCGTCGACATTGCGAAGCTAGCTCATTATGATTTTTAGTTTAATTTTTTTCTTTGTCCCTATGGCTCGTCATCAGAAAGAAAGTAATTGTAATTTTATATACGTTGATAATGGTCATTTTATAAATTCTGCATTGAATTACTTATATTTATTTTTTGCCCCACATTATTGACTTGGCCTAGCGTCCCGTCAAGACTCCACATATGTTCGTATCTATAAATTGCACTTTACACTTTTTAATACAACGTTCGTGACTAAAACTGTTTTTCGCACATACCTGCCAACTGTGTCGGAACTATTCTAGTCAGCGTGTCCCTACAAATACGCATGCACTAACGGACAGGAAATGTTATTCAAAAGTTGAATTGTAAAATATTTTGACTAGCAGCTAACAAGCTGGAATTAGAGAGTTAAGACGGTCGCCTACCGGGCACTTGAAATGCCGTGCAGCGTGTTGGGAAAAAAAATGGGGTTTCCGACGAAACTATGAAACGTGCACCCGATATGGATACGTAAGAAAAGAAAGTTCATTCCTGATGATGACGGAATTGTACTTTCAAGCCATCACGCAGATTGGAAACATTATTTTCATGCCCTCGAACATAGCTAAAAATGGGGTTTTCGGACTGCTATATCTCGAAATACGCAAACCGGATACAAGTGAAACTAGTATGGAGGGATGCATTGGACTTTGCTACAGTGTCGCGTCCAATATTGTAGGGTTACGACTTAAAGTGCGTGCATGCGTGAGGCATTCGGGTCAGAATTTCCCTTCAATGATGACTTTGGAAACACAAAAAAAAAAAAAAAAAAAGTAATTTTTGGTCGTCTGTTTATTGTTGATCAGTCACCAGTTGTACAGCCTTTGTCTTCTCTAAAATACGTAAACTATAAACAAAAATTGCACCCGCAGCTTACACAACGAGGAACTTCTATGGAAGAAGAGATAACATTATTAGCGACTGAATTCCGTCATACAGTTTGCCGCACAAACAAGTGCGTAACCGTTTACTTCACATTTTGCAGTCTGTATCTAACGTGGTACTATACCGCAAGACGATGGAAACAATAATAAAGAAAGTTAATAATAATTAAAAAGTTAATAATCTAAAATAAATTTTTAAAAATTCTAATACAAAAAACTTGACAATCAAAGATATACAAAACTTATAGTTTTTACGAATGAAACAGTCTAACCAGCCAAAATATTTATTTCTAGATTATGGGTATATTTTATGTTTTAGAGACATGGTATTGTGACGGAGCGTCGCTCGCCAGGCGAAAGAAACCGAACTCACGTTCCTTTCATGCTCACACTCAGGGGAGTAACTTCAGATTCTCGCCCCTCATATTTGAAGCATAAGGGGGAAGGGGAGTTAATTCTCGGAAATTCTCACCCTTTTATCTCATTTCAGGTAAAGCCTGAAATGTCACCTAGTGAGATGTAATAATATCAACAATAAATAATTAAAAATTCCAAATATTTTGAAAAATAATATTCACCACATTTTTTTTGCGTAAATATAAGCGTCTTAACTTAANAATTAAAAATTCCAAATATTTTGAAAAATAATATTCACCACATTTTTTTTGCGTAAATATAAGCGTCTTAACTTAAAATCTTAATTCGTACAAATTAAAAAAAAACTAGTTTCACACGAAGTTTGGTTTCAGATGACGTGTTTCTGAAGTCACAAGAGTGGCATGTTACAATNATATCTTAATTCGTACAAATTAAAAAAAAAACTAGTTTCACACGAAGTTTGGTTTCAGATGACGTGTTTCTGAAGTCACAAGAGTGGTATGTTACAATTTATTTGAAATCCAACACTTGATTTATTTGTCATTGGGGTTTATCTCTTGGCGATTTTATCTCTAAATTTTATCTAAAAATTATTTTGATCATAAATTATTAATATTATTTCATTTTAAGATTTTTTAGGAAAAAATACATAAATTTGAAATTTTGTAGTACCTTTTATTTGTTTTTGAAAAGTAATTTTCCACAATTATCAAACTTTTATGTAACATAAGAAAAATTTTTTTAAAATTATTTCAATATCTATCTTTAAGGCACTTAAGCAGTCAGGGTTACGATCGCATGACAGAGAGAGAGAGAGAGAGAGAGAGAGAGAGAGAGAGAGAAAGAGAGAGAGTTACAATGTTGCCAGATTGTGCAAGTAAAATTTTGTGTTACTTATACAGTTCCCAGTTAATGTCAGGGACCGAGATAGATGGCGACCCTCGGATCACGAAAGGCGAAAAGAGTTGCGATGAAAAGCGCGCAATCTTCGAGCGAGATCGCTTCTGGTCATTAAGGGTGCCTCTGGGCCGGCCTACCGCTTGCGAGTGCTAAACAGAAGAGGGCGTGACCTCACGAGCTCACGCAATGCTAATTTGCGTGTTTGCAAGGAAAATGCGATTTTTATTATGGTAAATGGGATCTTAACTCTTACAGGCAAGGCGGCAATTTACAACAGTTAATGGATGTAAAATACTTGGAGCAGCTTATTCTTTAGATTTTTTTATACTTTAGTTTTACGTAGTAAAATATTATTTAACATTACCTAACACACTCTTGCTTTTATTATTATATAATTGCATTACATACTTCACAACTTTTGCTCTTGATACGAGGGCAAAAATTCGCCATAGTAAAATATTCACCCCAGAGGGAGGGATTACCTGACCTAATTTTACTGACTGTTTGTGTTTCTTTAGAACTTGATTACGGATATGTTGATATATAAATCTCATGTTATCCTACATTGAATTCTAGTCTGGAAGCAGCGTTTATTTTTCGAATTTATCTTTTATGTATAGCGACTAGTTTTTCCATAGGAATGTGTAGGCTTTTAATTTGTTAATAACTAACTCTGAGAACAAACCCTGGATCGAACAAGCTGAGATTAATTACCTCTGAAGCTACGTTGCTTCCCATTCAGTAGCGTACCAGAATTATACCTTCGATGGTTTGCAAATTACTGACGTATATTCCTGTGACAATATTAAGAATTACGTTATGACGTTTATTGTTAATGAGTGTGTTTCAAAAGGCTTTTATTATAAACCTATTTGTTTTCAGAGGGACCAAATACATTTGAATATTCGTAAAGTTCGAATTTTTCCGGTGAAAAATTGGTGTGGTTGATTATTTATCAGAGAACAACGCGTAAGAAAAGTTTTACTTCCGGTATACGGAAAATTAAACACGAATTAAAGAATTCTTAAAAAAAAAGTTGGCAAGTTTTAAGAGTTCTATTAAAATTAGTCGGTAAAATATCACTTCAAAATAAGTAATATATAATAATTTTATTTTAAAAAACTTTTTTTTCGGGATAAAGATTATACCTACATTTTCCGTTACCCAACGCTAAAATCAAAGTAACCACTAACCCATTAGATCAAGTATAAGGGATATACGTTTACTGCGTGAACGCTCACGGACATAAGTGTAGTTTCAGATACCAGACAAATTTACTTGAAAAGCATTTGTTGGTAAACAACAATAATTTGTTCGCTCAGCTAATCTGCTCTTGCCCCAAACATCTGCGTTCGTTTCATTGAACCAAATAACGCATCTGATTGTTCCAAAATTATCTGCATGTGACCATATTACAAGTAATTTCAACTTATCAGTTTGGTTACCATAAACATTATAAACATCAAGGTAAAGTCAAATTGATATTTTGTTTGTAGTGAAATAAGCGTTTGTTTGGCTGGAAAAGTTTGATATGTCTATTACTAAAGAATTGGTGACCGCTACGATATCAGCTTGCTTTATCACTGGCATTTACAATAACAGTGATTAATGTGTTTATTGATGCTTAATGTTGGAATAAACAATTACAATTAAATAAGTCCATAAGAAAACCAAAAAGTAAAACTGCAAACCTTGCAAACATTTACCTACGCTCCCATCCTGTATCAGAACCGTAGATATTAAAAAAATTTTTTCCCTTATCGTATACATTAGTCAATGTCGCTAAGGCGTAGCATTTAAACACCAAAGTCACGGATTTGAATTTCGGTATTTACTTTTCTTATTTTATAATAACCGAAACTGTAATGTACGTAGAGCCATGCAAATGCTAAGTTAAAACAATTAAATAAGAAAAAGAAAATAATTTGGTTCCAGCAATAAATTACTTTATAGCCCCTGTAAACACAATTAATGTAGTTAAACCAAACAAACTTTGTTTTAATCAACAAAAAAAAAATCGCTGTCTTAATGTGCTGCGAGATAAACGCTGTCTTAATGTGCTGCGAGATAAACGCTGTCTTAATGTGCTGCGAGATAAACGCTGTCTTAATGTGCTGCGAGATAAACGCTGTCTTAATGTGCTTCGAGATAAACGCTGTCTTAATGTGCTGCGAGATAAACGCTGTCTTAATGTGCTGCGAGATAAACGCTGTCTTAATGTGCTGCGAGATAAACGCTGTCTTAATGTGCTGCGAGATAAACGCTGTCTTAATGTGCTGCGAGATAAACGCAGCACTTAGTAGTCAAGTGTATGAAAGAATGTGTACTTCCAACCTCACGAAGGGGTTAGGGGTTGTAGCATTTAGGGAAGGCGAGGCTATTTAAGTTGTGTATCAACTGGAATTTATAATGCGAGGTAATACAACACCGAGGAGCGATATGGTAGTTGCGCTTTTTTAAAACTATTTTTTACAGACTTTTAAAATATATTTGTAATATTAATTTTTTTGGCTTGTTGATGTTAATGGCTGATTTCGCTGAAATACTTCGGAATACGTACAATGTACCAGGTTTGATTACTGTGTAACGTACGGACATATGTTTGTATTATTTTATTTATTTTATTATATTGTATAAGCCGCCCTGCGGGTAGCCGCCCAGTATAAAAAAAACCTGACCTTTCAAAAGCATTAACTTTTTTTTAATAAAAAAAATTATGTTATTCCTTTTGGAGGCTGTATGTGGTATACAGGTTGTTCGTAAATTAAACGCCAAAACTGCGGGAGGCGATTCCTTATTAAAAATAAATTCGAAGATTTACAGTACACCATATACCTAAACGGAATATTAAAGAAGATATGAGGCTATGAAAATTGGGTTTTGAAAACGTATTTTTGCCGAATGCGTTGTACAACGCCTACAAAGTCCCCAGCAAAAAGGTGACTTATGCTTTCCATGTTGCAGAGACACATGCGTAATGATAGCCGTCCTTGGTCTGTGAGCACTGTTCGTCTTGAGGAAGTGATACGTCGGCACATCAACGACTTGCCCTCCACTTGTACACGCTCAATAGCGCGCCAAAGGGGCGTGTCTCATTCAACCGTGTGGGACGTACTGTGGGTAAATCGCCGCCATCCCTACTGCTGGCAGAGAGTTTAAGGCGTTCAGCATACATACGTTTTCAAAACCCAATTTTCACAGGCTTATATCTCCTTTAATATTCTGTTTAGCTATTTAGTGTCCTATATATTGTCGACTTTATTTTTCATAAGGAATCCCCTCCCGCAGTTTAGGTGTTTAATTTCCGAAAAACCTGTATATGAAACAAAGAAACAGCGAATATGATTGTTGACATTATTTTACGTTTTAATAATTTATTTTTAATAAAAAATTTCGTGGGTCACTTCAGATTAATTTTTTTTCGAAAATCTTGTAAATTTTCCGCAAGTACCTGGGTGAAGTTCAAGAACAAAGAAACCTGAGATGTCCACTGTCGAGTTAAAATGGCAGTGAAAGAACAAAACACACGTGGCTACCCTACAAGTGAATTGACAGTAAATGAGAAACAATCAGAGCCAATCAGTGCACGTCTCGCCGCTTCTGCGCTGTCTGCTTTGTCTACGGCCTCTACTTTCCACACGCAGGCAACGCCGATATTGCCGACAAGTCATTGCGTGGTTTCCAAGGTGACCAAAATTGATGCTATTGAAGACTATGTTTGAGGTTAAGGAGAAACCACATGAAAAAATTCTTAACGCCTTGATGTCACGTCTGGCCACAAGGAAGAGTTGCGACTACCCCTCCCAACACAACGCTATGCATTCCCGGATAGCTGAGTTTCTTGCAAATTAGATATGTAATGCTGTCATGCATTATTTTGTGCCAGTGACATTCTGATACCACCCTTGTGTAAATTTCATAAAAACATAATATACTAATAAAATCATTATTTAATATAATAAAAAATTTAGCTGTACTACCACGAAGAAAATGGGAGCGTCCCAATTACATTTCGTTATCACATTTTATTGTACGTTTTGTAAACTAGATTACAATAAACTGCACCCAAAGAAATTAGTTATTTTTTTTCCATGTAGCAATGTAGTTATTACAGTCACCGGTTGGACAAAATATAATATCGTGGGCATACATTTGAGGCAATTTTTCCCTTGGTAAGCCTACGGAAGGTTTGCAAACTACTTAAAAAGTCAAACATATACATAAACATTGGTAAAAAAAAATTGGTTAAAACTAATTACATTGCACAAAACCAACGTATTGAGATATAATGATTTAAAGTTTTTATGTTACCATACATACATAAGAAAAGTTTATGTTAGGTTGTAGCCATCTACACTTTACATAAATATATAGAAAACTTGTCTCAAATTAATAAGTCTCAGAATAAAGTTTAACAATTTGAAATTAACGTTATTCAATCAGTTGTATATGTAAACATCAAGATATTGAGTGCAAGAAAGTGTTATGTGCAAAGTCCTATATTTGATTATTCTGACTAGCTGTTACCATCATATGATGCTTCAACATCGCTTTCCACATCCAGTTGTTTGGTGCCTAACTCATAATGTGGAAACCGCAGCCTTTTAGGGGATTGTGCTATACCTGTAGAGCCTCACAATAGAGACGGAATTCAGAAGGAAGGTACTCGCAGAGTTTTTTTAGATCCCGGATTTTTGCTGCAGGAAGTATTCTTCGTGTATTGTAGAGCAGAGTAAGTTCTTGCGCAGTCAATCTTTTACCACACCTACTGATATAAACTTCTCGCCATTCACTAATGTCCCCATAAGTGCACAGAAAAAAATACTTTACCTGGACTGTCTTCATGTATTTTGATTCGGCTAACCTTCTGTAAATGGACTGGTTGCCCATTGATACATTTCTTGCGAAATGTCAACGAGGATACCACAGAGGTCAAGGAATAAAACAAACCTCTCTTCATTGATGTAACCCTAAATGGTTGGTTTCGCTTTGCTGTTCTGATAAATTGAGTCCATTGATCTGGCAGATACACAGCAGGCTTTGTTTGCTTTGATTTCTCACTAACACCATCATCACGATCGCAATCCAAGAATGTATGCCTCAGAATATGCAACTTATGTTGGACCTCATGAAACAAGTGCAGAGTATGCGCTATGTGATACCATAAGGCAATAATGTTTTTATTTATATTTTGGCCTCCACATGAATCTGACAATGCTATGAGTGTCTTTCTGCCTTTTATACTTTCTTTGTTACTACGGAAATAGGTCATTAAGCATAATGCTATATCTTGAGATCTGCTGCTGGCTACATCTTCAGGCCAAATATGCATTGAACCGCCGTTAATGTCATGCACACCAAGATTGTACGTCCATAAGGGCTTGTTATAATAAGCCACGCTCGTTTAAATGTGTGGTGTTGGGAGAATTTGCTGTAAGTCAAAAGCTATCGTCGACACATCTTATTCAGTCTTAGACAAAGCAAAGTCAGATTTCATGCAACACTGAGCAGCTTCAGCTCTATATAAATTAACACTTTTATCATTTTTAGCTTGTCGTTTCGTGTCTTCATCCGTTTCACTTTCTATTACTACTGCGAGTTTGTCACACGTTTCGCAAGTAACTAATCTTGGATGACCAAAATGAAGGTTGAACTCAGTGACAACAATTTCTCTGAATGTTCTGAATGCAACAGGTTGAATAGCTCTTTCTGCTACAGAAGTGATATATAAGTCATATAACTTCTTCACGTTTAACTCTGGGATAGATAAAAACGATGCGGATTTTGTTTTCTTGTATAATGACCAACATATTTTGGGGTGCAGCTAAGAAAATCACTGACTGGCTGTTTTGCATTTTCTGATATGTGGTTAAGTCTTGAATGATGTTTTCCTCTTTTGTCTGGTCCAGGAGAGCCTTTGCTTACGAGCTCACACATGTAGTTAATTCTAGCAATCTTTATACAAAAAATACTTGCAAGAGCATCTTTGCATACACTGGTGGTTTTTCTTTCTATACACACCGAGTACATATAGAAGATTGATTGTTTCTTCTGATTACTGGCTGACGGGTTATGCCTCTTAGGTTGCGAGGGTGTGATGCACCTACTAGAAAAGGGGCGCTGGGCTGTATAGTCAGCAAATGAATAGTGCATATCCCTAAGAGACTGTCTGACTTCTGGCTTAACAGCTTGAAAGCACTTTTTATGGCAGCTTCAACTTGGGCCTTCAGAAACTGTATGTTTAACACGTCCTTTGGAATCTTTTTACGATTTACCCTGAAGACGTAAGCGTTTATTGATATTTCTTTTCCAGTTGGAAACATCACGCCTTCGTTTTCCACTACGCACTGGTTGTTCGTTATCATGTGGTACATCACCATGTACTATTAGAGGAGCTTATGATGTAGGAAGAACTTCAGGGACATGTGAGGCATCACATGCTGTGGTAACTTCCGACGTTGAACCTGTCTTTGCAGAAACTTTACGTGGTGCAGTCTGCACATCGTCATCAGAGACGTCATCACCATCGTCAGATGGTTGCCACCTCTCGGAGCTGTCTTCTAATTCGTGAAGTGCAGAACCATCGGAATGTGTCACAAAATATTCAAACAGTGTTTAGCCGTATCATGTTTTACAATAAGAGGTAGGTGTGTTTGTATACCGCAGTTTCCTAATATGTGAATGTTATTAATCATGTATATCTACACATTCAGGTCATGGTTTTCATGTTCATAGAGTTGTGGAAATCAGTAGATTAGCCTAGCATTTTATTCTTGTGCTACCACATACAGTAATCATGTAGGTTAGCATGCCAAATTATGTTAATCATTTCAATTTTAATAGAAAATGGCAGGCAGAAATTATTATATTATATTATATCTATTAGCGACTTTTACGAAAACATTGTCTAACTTGGAACTTTCTATTTTAACACATTTCAAATTCCCTTTTAACTGCCATGAACTGATAAGCATGTAACTTAAATTTATGTTCGTAACTGTTTAGCAGCAAACACCAACCAAATCAATGACAAATTTATGTATCTTGTTGAGAAAATCATCATAAATTAGGTAATGATGAATGGTGTACGAAAACCTTTGTTTATCATTAATAGAAAACAATGTAATTTACTGTTTATGTAAGCTTTAAATAGTAGTAAGTGTTACCTGAATCTTCCTTGTTTTCACTATTAACGATATTTCCTTTACTTATTCCCATAGATAATACGTTTTGTGAACGCTTATGCAGTAATAAACTTCTGCTTTAGCACAGCAACACTGATCAGGTTCTTGCTTGTTGGCTATGGTAACAATGTCTCCTGACAACATTACAATGCCATCTGTTGACACACTTTCGAACTGCCTGCAGACTCCACAATTTTACACTTGGTAGGAAGGAACATAACAGATCATTACACGTTATTAACTCGAATTTGACGAAAATGCCACTTCTCATGTTCTTGCATGCACCCACAGAATATAAGGCGGACACGTGAAGGCAGCAGTGCCGTATTCCTCCGCCAGCGCTGATGACCACTGTGGGCGACCACTCCGTGTGGTCACCTGCCCGAGGGGGGACCTAGAATTAAGGTTTATTCTTCTCATGTTAGGAACAAAACGTGGTTACCTATGGGAGAGTTTGGCATAGGAAACATTTCCACCGTTAGGTGGGCAGTGTTCGAAAAGTTAACTTTCAATTAAAATTTTAAGCTATGTGAGTAATGAAAGAGAAAGAATTTACTTAATTACGAAGTTATTTCACATTTGATTTATGATTATTACAATTATCCTATTATTTTTTTAGCATAGAAAATAGAGAAAATCTGGTACACATGCGACACTAGCGCTTACCTAGTGGCGATACATTTTGGTTGGCAATCTTTTAACATTGATCTTCCCAACTTGTAGTAGAAGTAACCTGACTGGAATCTACTTGTGACCTTGCATGCGAGCCATCAGGCGCGGCTCCGGACGGCAAAGCTCTGTGAGACACAGTGGCGAGTGTACCTTATGCTATTGGCAGAGAGCGATACGAGGCTAAGTTTTTGTTAAAATTAATACACTCCCGCAGAGACACACAAGAAGACACAGACTCACACAGATCCAGACACACATAGTCACACACACCTCCAAACACATACACACAGACAGGAAAGTGATCTCATAAGACTTTTTTCCTCCGAAAAGTAGGCTAAAACCAGAAGGTTGAGGTTGGTAATGAGTAGTAATACGTAGTTATCATGCAAAATGTTATTACAGTATGCACGCAGAGATGCGGTGTGATGTCCCTTTTGTGTAATTCTCTATACTTAGTTAAAATTTGTTTTCATGAGGCGGAGTAATAGCTTGAATGGACTATATACTCCCTCGCTTTTACCCAGGAATGGTTCAGATGCTCAGGTGTATATATACACTGAAGTGCCAAAAAACTGGCATAGGCGTGCGTATGCAAATAATGAACGTGGTGTTATAGTCGGCGCACGAGAGATGGGACAAAGCATCTCCGAGGTAGCGATAACATTTGGATGTTCGCGTACGACCATTTCACGAGTGTACCGCGAATATCGGGAATCCGGTAATAAAACATCACATCTTCGACATCGTTGCGGCCGGAAAAAGATCGCGAAAGAACGGGACAAAAGACGACTGACGAGAATCATTAAACGTGACAGAAGTGCAACTTTTTCTCAAATTGGCGCAGATTGGATTTGTGGACTGCCCTACAGGATTCACGGTGTGAATTGCCTCCTGCATACCTTCAGACATTAGTTGCGTCCATGCCACGTCGTCTTGCGGCACTTCTGCGTGCTCGAGGGGGCCCCTTCCCCCCCTCGAGTACGCGATATTAGGCCGGTGTACCAGTTTTTTTGGCTCTTCAGTGTATATATGGGCACCGACATACATACATAAACACATACGCTGTGGTGCAGGTGGGGCGTGTGATGAAAACTTGTTGCAGCGGGCGGCGGGCGCGGTCAGGACTAATAAAGCCGGGCACACACGGTAATGGGTCACAGGAGGCGGTCATGGCGGTGTAGCGCGGGCTCGGCGGGGAAATTAAGTTAGGCGTGACGGAATTAATTCGGAAACGGCGCCCTGTGAGGATTGGCCGGCATCACGACAGCGCTAATCACGCGAGAAGTCGAACACACGAGGGAGGGACCCTCCATCGACACACACACACACATACGCGGCCGACATGCCAGCGCACTGTTCATTTCGTGTGCGCGCGGCGAACGAAATTACCCCCGTGTGTTCTCGGAGGTAAAACTGCGTTCACGGGAGTAACCGCATTTGAGTGAAGAGCACAGAAAAAAAAGCAATAGCATCGGACGCTTACATTTTAATTTAGCAGTTATTTTACACGGAAAAGTCATATTTATTCTACACTTTGCGTGAGTTTATATGTTCACTGTTAATTGAGTACTTTTGAAGTCAACCTTGGAAAAATGTCACTGCCTCTACCTGCACATATTTTAACGGGTACACTGACTGTCTAGCACCCAGTAAAGTTGGTAACGACGGAGGGAAAATACTCCCATGTCTTAACTTGGTTGAATTAAGAGAAAAAAAAAAACCTTTGTGTAAGTGGCATTTAAATTCCGTATCTTCATTTGAATTCGTTAAAAATCCAATGTAATGGATCTTAATGTATGCTGTACTCAACGCCTACTGCGGATAAATATTTACCGACTGTGTACTTTCACCGAGGTCGAAGACCGTTCAAGGCTTTGGAGAGGAATATCCGTGTTCAAGGCCGGTCGCATGGTAAAACTACAGAGGGGAATTGCCATAATCGCTGAAGGACGCAAACATTGCATCATTACACATAAATGTTACGCACAAATGAAAGAGATTTTAGTGACTTGAGAAACTGTGTATTACAAAAATTTATGATGTGAACAATTCCAAAATGTTTCGTGTCCAATTATATTTTCATTGATGTACTTGGCTTATAGAATTACCAATATCATTTTGTCAAACAGATTTGCATTACTTTTCTTTGAAAACAATTTATTTTTCCAAAATGTCTAATGACTGTTAAAATATTTTAATGGCATTAACATATAAATAATTCCCTCTTTTGTTTCGAAATTATCCACAAGTTTTATAAGAGAACCTAAAATTTTTGGTATTGGCCTTTTCGTTGATTAAATATAATATTAATATTATTTATTTTATAACAATGTAAATAGTTAAACTTTTTTTAAATAAACAAGTAACTAGGTTCTTTAATAATATCTTAAACATATAACTCATCATATTTTACTATGCCATCCCTCTCAGTACGATGCATTTAATTACGGACTCCTTAAAAAAAAAAATACAATAGATGTAAAAAAAAAGTCATCATAGGTAACAATCTTTCTAAACTCCACATCAGGAAAGATATCGACTACCAAATGTTTCTAAAATTAAAACAATGCTTAAATGTCACTACAAATTATTTCGCTAGGCGTGCGAGTGAAGAGTGAGCGGAAAAGATTTGGATGGCTCTTAAAATTGAGGTCTTGAGAGGATGAGGATGAAGCGAGGTGAGTATGAAGCAGCGCTGGAATGCAAGGGTGGGGGAAACTGGAGATCCCTGAGAAAACCCGTCGACGAGCGGCATCGTCCGGCACGATTCCCACATGCGAAGATCTGGGGACGACCACGCCGGGAATCGAACCAGGTTCGTCTTTGTGGGAGGCGAGTATTATAACCACTACACCATCGCGGCCCCATAAGGCGTGCGCGTGTGTGTCTGCATACAAAACACACATTTTAATGTAATTACGGAGTGTATAAAATTTATTTGTAGTAATAATCTAATAATCTGCCCTAGTATTCTAATATACTGATTAATTAAAAACCAGAACAAGTATAGTGTTTAGCCATATACGTGTATATGTGTTCGTGAACTGGAAGGAAGGGCAATGATGAGACGCTGCTTCTTGTTACATTGTGCAACTTCACACCTACGTCGTTAGTACACCGAATATGTCGTTAGCCTCGTTACGACGATAATAGGCGCGAATTAACGCGGAGAGGCGACAGTGACTTGCTGGGTGTGATGTATCTATATATCTCATACAGGCTCTAAGAACCCGACACAACAACAAGCGGAGTTGCAGGCAATATCGTGTCGATGGAGCTCTTCAGGAGTCACATGGCTAAAATACAAGCGGTAAGTTCACGACTTAAAAACACATATTGCTTAACAGAGTATTCATACAAGCGAAATAGATTTTTTTTTCTAGCAGTCAAAGGTAATGTAATTTATAAAGAACTAAGGCACACTTGAAAGTATAAAATATCATGGAACATTATAAAGCCCAGCATTAAGAATGACTTTAAATATTACATCGAAAAAAAAATTATATTTTAACACAATGTAATATTTTAGAAAAAGGAAAACAGGTCTACCTATATTATCCAAAAAAAAAAAAAATATTCACTATTTAAGTTGAGAGAATATAAATAATAATTTTGAGATTCAC
The DNA here is from genome assembly GCA_002778355.1 of Clitarchus hookeri. Classification (NCBI taxonomy): domain Eukaryota; kingdom Metazoa; phylum Arthropoda; class Insecta; order Phasmatodea; family Phasmatidae; genus Clitarchus; species Clitarchus hookeri. Next base: position 511,909 of record NQII01000525.1, on the reverse strand, counting down.
ATTTATTGTGCTTAATTCTGCTAAGTTGTCAACCAAGAGGGAGTTCAGCTTTTTTTTCAGTACTTGTTTATGAACAATTCAGTCATAAGCTTACCGTCGCAGTACAATGAGCTAATATTTTTTTGGCTACTCTTACGGAGGCAACCGTAATGTAGGAAAGAGGAAAGGTTTAATTTAGTTTTCGTTAGTATTTAATCAATAATTTGGTAATTATTGTATTTATTTATTTATGCTTTTAACGACAAAATTTTGGTTGGCGGACTTTGAAAGCGATCACGTTGTTCATTCCCTGGACGCTGAGCTTCAATGGTTCATGTTTAAGGTGATCCATTAGGCGTTCTCATAGCATATATGTAAAGCAGCATAGAGAACAAGAAGTTACTGATATAAATAATGAGCCTACTTTCCTAAACATGGACGGAATAAATTATTAAATAATCTCTTAAAAACTGAGTTGGTCGGAAGGACTTGACATCTCTTACAAAGCAACTCTAGAAATGAACCCAGGAACGTATGCAACAGTAGTGAGACAATTATAAATATACACATACCTTACCCGGGACTTGAAATCAGAAAACGTCGTACTATGAGATAGCATGAAATCTACTGTATTACGGAGGTCAGATTCGGAGCATCAAATTCGGATTTAATCAGTCTAATGTTTCGTAAGTAGGTTAGTAGGTCCTACTAACCTAAACTATTTACAGGGCATTTATTTTGAAAAAAAGTGACAGAGCCACTTAAAACATGTAAATTTATATGGCCTACCATAGCGCTACTTGTGTGAAGAATTTGATGGAGCTCGTTTGTTTGGTGACTGAGATATGACATAAAATTTATATTTTCTTATTTGATGCTATTGTACAAAATTGGCAGAAGAAGAGGCTGTATATACGATGATTCTGATGTAAACTGTCAACAGACCATTTTTGGTTGTATTTTGTTAAATGGTTTAGTGTATATGTCAAACTTAAGTAAATGATTTATGAGACTGCTATTTACAACACCGTTGTCTGACTAATTTAAACAATTAAAGTTTACATGACCTTCAGTAGCATTTATGGTGTGAACAATTTGGTACAAGTTACTTTGAAATATTCCAGTGTTCCAGTGTGACATTTGATGGGAATAGGTTGGTCCTCGAGACATAAACCTCTATAATTATCATATGGCGATCTTCATAAACGGAGGACAAAAAAGCAATGTAGTAAAACTGTAGATGATTGTATACTGCCAATATAAAAAGTTAAGTTAAAATAGATTACATAGCTTCGTAGAGATAGTACACACAACTAAAATTATTTTACAGCCACGATTATGAAAATAAGTGTGTTATGCTTTTAAAAATACATTTATTATTAAGGTATACCACAATAACACATCTTTGCCAAATTTTGTAAAAATGGGTAGATTTTTTCCAATATACGAGATAAAATGGTAATTTTCTATTGGTAGGGCTATCTTACAAAATGCTAGAAAAATGATGCGGACTGCATAGACAAATTTTATGGTTGTAATAGTTACTGCCAGCATACAAAGTTAAGTTAGAATTTGTTTCCTTGGTAAAATATACTGATCTAAAATATTTATATAGTCTCGATTTTGAAAATAAGTGCCTGACCTGCATAAAACATACCAGTTTACACCACCTGCTGCAACACTATTTGTTTGCCAAATTTTGAAGGAATCTGTCAAATGTTTCCCAGATAGAGCAAATAACTTTATTTACTCGCATAGTGCTATCTTATAAAATTGCAGACAAAAGATGCTCCATGTACATACAGTTGATTAGTTGTAATATTTACTGCCTGCATACAAAGTTGGGTTGAAATTGATTACATGGTTTCGACGATATAGCATTCGAAGTTAAACATTGCTATATTGCTGTCATTTTGAAAATAAGTTTCTAGCATGCATAACACATACCACTTGACATCATCTGCCTTAATACTACTTATTTCCCAAATTTTATAGGAGTTGGTCAATTATTTCCCGATATATGACATAAAAACTTCATTTTATTCGCATGGCGCCATCTTACAAAATGGTGGACTAAAGATGCTCCGTGTATATACAGTTAATAGTTGTAATGTGTACTGACGGCATACAAAGTTATGTTGAAATTGATTACATAATTTCGACGATGTATAGTTCTAAGCTAAAATTGCTATATGGCCGCAATTTAGAAAAAAGATCTCTAACATGCTTAAAACATATTAATTAACATCATCTGCATCAGTTTTACTTGTTTGCCAAATTTGATAGGAATCAGTTAATTATTTACAGATTTATGACATAATAACTTAATTTATTTATTCGTATGGTGCTCTTTTCCAAAATGGCAGACGAAAGTAATCATTTTTGTATTTATGATGCTTGCAACAGATACTTTCACTATACAAAATTTGGTCGAAATTGGTTAAATGGCTTGGAATATATACTAAATAAACTTAAAACATTTTTATGGCCGTTATTTTGAAAATAAGTTACTAATAAAGTTCAATCACTTACGTTTGCATGGCCTACGATAGTATAACATACATGCCAATTTGGGTGAGAATCGGCTGAATTATTTTCCGAGATATAATGTAAAATATTAATTTTTTAGATTTGGGCAATTTATAAAATAGCGAACCAACAATGTCCTTCTCAAAATTTAATGCTTACGCAATGTTCTGGCAGAATACAAAATTCGGTTAAGATCGGTTGAATGGTTTCCGAGATATTATATCACCCTAAATTGTAAAATGTCCGCCATTTTGAAAGTAAGTGCCTGGCGTTGTCAAAAACTATAAAATTCATGTGTCCTTACTTAGTACTATATGTGTACCGAGTTCGGTGAAATTCGGTTCACGCGTTCAAACACTCAAAGGTGGGAGGGACCCACGCACGCACAGGCACACGCATACATATATACACACTCATATATGTACACACTCACACATATACACACTCACACATATACACACACAGACAGGAAAGTGGTCTCATAAGAATTCGGAAAGTAGGTTAAAAAAACAAAGTGAACTGTGATATTACAGAAAGACTTCGTGCTATTTTATTTCTGATTCAATCGGAGCTAAGAATTAATTCTACTGCTTTATCGAGGATAATTGACTAGAACACTACACGCCAATTCGGAGCCCTGCGCATAGCGTCGATGGCGCACTTGGCATACGTGGCATTGTCGTTCTTATCGCTCCCACGCTCCTCGACCTCAAAAGGCGGGAGATACCTCCAGACAGCCAGGCCCCTGATATAACGCCTTATATTCTTGTCACAATGTTTGCTGCAGATTTTCATCTCAGATGTAGACTCATTAAAACTTAAGTGTAATACAACTTGGAAAGTTTTATGCGACTTTATGACTATGTAAGATTTGGCAGAAAAGTTCATATACTGTGAAGACGGGGATGATAAAGGTAACGGTGATGACGAAAATGAAGAAGATGACGATGTGGTTCAGTCAGAACGTCATCTTGGACTTCAGCCAACGTAATAGTGACGGAAACAGCTCCGTGTCTCATACGAATTAAGGAAGGCGAACCTGAAGTGGTTTGCCACAGTCTTCTGCAGTTCGAAAGTGAACACAACACCGATTCCTACACCCAGAAAGGAAATTTTCATTACCTCAAAAATCACCGAACCAGCCGAAAAACTATCCACCGATCAGGCGCGACACTTGACCATGGATATATAGTCAATTGATTATTGTATGGAGGCATTATTTACGATTTCCGATTCGTTAGACACATCAAATGGGCTGGGACTGCAGATTATTATCGCTGTTAATTTCCGTTCATGTAATTAGATATTTGCTTCGAACTTGTTAGCTGTAACTCTTGCATAAATATGTAACAGTTTGCAGTGCTAATGCGTAACTCCATAATTATTTCCCGAAAACGGTGCAAATATTGAAATTTAATTTACGTAAACTGTGTATGTATCAACTACACCTAGCGAATACTGTCATATTAGCCGTGTGTAAGGGCGTTACTTCATTTTTTGTCTTGTACGAAGGTGTTCAAAGATATAAGGGATGTATTTTCCTTGTCGCACGGAACTCGACTTTACTAGACCGACGAACGTGGGTTCAAGTCTCATACAGGGCAATAATGAAGCTTACGTTGTAAAAGTAAATTAGAGTACTGTAGTACCAAGTCTCTCTTCTAACACACCCATAGAATATTCAGTGCGAAAATATAATATCACGTAATTGTAAATTCATAAATATCTGAATAAAAAGTTATTTGTAATGCACAATCACGTAATGCAATATTTGAAATATTTTCCTCCTTGACTATAAGAAGCTTGTTTTGTGGTATTTTTAAGGGCACCTCGTTTACAAACGGTACATCTCTGATGGAAATCATGAATCGGTTTGGGGAACAGCTGAATGGCTAATTATTAATAACTTAAATCATATTGCAGTGTCGGAGGATACTGTGTCGTGTCCTCACATTTGTGTGGTGACGAGTGGTGCATCTTTGTTTTTCACTTACTTATTTCACTGCATATTCGTCAGTAGTGTACGTATAGGTCTTCGGGCACGAGGATTTGAGGAGCAGGATCTAGAATCCGTCCACCATCTTGGTAGGCGTGGCCGGTAGCCATGCTTGTCGGTGGCCTGGGACGGCCATGTTATAGGAAAAATTGCCTGTTTCACCCCAAATTTACTTCAGAAAATAATTATTTTGCCCAAAAATCACTTCTTTCACCAAAAAAAAAAAAAATAAAAATAAAACAAAAATGGAAAAAATGAAGCAAGCGGATTTGAAGCTCCTCGAAGCAAGAGCCTAAAAATCCTGTCGGGCAAGAGGATCAGAGGCTCTTAGTCTTAGCAGATTGAGCCACTTAATCCTCAGAGCAGGAGGGGAGAATCAGAGGACCTGGCCCCCTCCCTAGATCTCCATCCTGCACCTACCATGTCCATATCCTGCTAACTCAACTCCACCCCCTCACTGAACCTCTCGTCGTTCTCCATCAACTCACCATCTTCCCGCAGCCACCCCTAGCAATTATTATTATAAAAAATCGCAAAACAATTGTAAAAAATGCTTTCTCCATCACCTAACACCTTCCCCATCGCCCCTAGCAATTATTATAAAAAATAGCAAAATTTTTAAAAAATTCTAAAAATAGAAAAACATATAATGTTAGCCTTACAGTCATCCCACCACCCTCACCACACCCCTTCCCCTCCCCAACCCATCCAATCATAAAAAATAGCAAAAAATCTAAAAATCGAGAAACATAATTTTAACCTCACTCTCATTCTACCACCCTCACCTCAACCCCTCCCCCTCCTCAATCCCTCCCAATCATAAAACAATTAAGAGAAATCGCAAAAATCTATAAAAAAATCTACAAAATCGAGGATCATACATTGTCTACGTCACACTCACCACTCCATCCCCACCCTCCTATCACCAAATTAATCATTGGACCTACATAACAGAAATTATCCCACTACCCATCCCAATCAATGGTACATGCCCATTGGGCACTAAATTACTACTTTAACACATATATTTCCAGTATTGGGCACTATAGATTGTGCTAGCTATTTTTTTTATAGAATCTACCACCAGATAGCTCCCATGTCGTCCACTTACAAACTTTTTTGTCGACGAGACTCTTCCAAACCTGGAGTATAAATAATCTCTACTATTTATTAAGGTCAATCTTTTAAAAATTAATTAAACATAATGTATAAAAAACTCATTTTATTCATTAACGTGCAGCATCAAGAAATACACAAGTCCTTGAATAAAAGTCTATATATATTCATCGTCCTCTTCCACAGCAAATTTACCTCTCGATGTCCGCTTCAGCAACACAGGAATTGTTGCGGGCAGGGAAACCCCACCACTTGAAATACGCCCTTCTATTACATCGTTTCAGCACCTTCTCGAACAAATACATGTCTGGAAACTTCGTAGGCAGGATCTCCTCGATGTGGAATCCGCCATGGATGAGTACGTTTAAGATCTTTGAGACAGCAGGTCCTCAGAGCATAATTGCGTACACGCCGCACACGAATCAGTTCGGGGCTCCAAATCGCAGTGAACCCTTTCTCGAAGACTCCTTTTCATTTGGGTTGCCATGGATGTTGAGAGGCTATAAGAGACGCATCGCCCATCCTTTCCGGAAATCGGTACGAATACTGGACTCGGTTCCAATAGTATAGTCCTCACTCGTCAGACAAACGTGCCCAATAGCACCGTTGCATAAAGGAAATAAAAATCTAGTTCTTGCATAAGACATTATGTTGGATGGATCGTCGCTAGAATAAGCACAAACTGCGACAGAGGAAATGCATCTTCTATGGTCACGCCAGGCAGTGTGTTTAAACACGCCATCCGGAGAAACGAGCCACTGTTTTCGACTGCGTCAATTGTAGGGCACGTGTACGCGTTTGGAGAAAACATCATCATCAGATCAGGATGTTTTCCTTGGGAAAGGGATCCGAATTTCTGCTCGTTATTGTTCAAAGACGTTTTCTCAAATAATGCCATGAGTTTGCTAACCACCGAGCCGAGTACCAGAAGGCTATAAACTCGTTTCAGTAATTCGAGACAGAATTATCCAGGCCCTAGTAACCTCAATGAGGTAGAGCAGTTCGTGGCATGATAAAGAACAGAGTGAACGCTGAGGATTATGCTGTACCTGATAATTAAGAACACGCTGTGTAGTCGATTACAGAACGTGTGCTGGCTCTAAAAGAGGTTGAGGAACTACGAAGGTGTTGCTAATGCAAAACTAACTCAGTGCAGTATCTTGCATGATTGATATAATCGCGTAAAACAGGAGAGAGGTTTTATGTCTAATATTTATTTACATGTGATACAAAATATGAGTTCAATTGATTTATTTCGGATTTTCAGATATATGTAGGGTACTTTAAAACAAAAAAAAAAAAAAAAAGCTGCCACGCCCGTTTTTTCCGTTGCATCAGCACCGTGTTCGAAAAATAAAAATATTTTCGGTGGACTAGGAATCGAACCCCGACCATGCCTTAAACTTGCCCAATCGGTTAACCCTGTGCTATGTCCTTTCTGTTACGAGACATTGGCGAAGACCCTCGTGGATAGAGAACAAGCGATGGCTAACGTTATTTGGCTCATCACACGATGGTGCTACGGGGAAGGCGGACACGATTACAAAGCTGTCGTGTCCGGCGAGGGAACTACATGCAAAAATATGCTGAGAAATCCCTTACGGCTTCTTTTAATCTCTAGTTCTTAAGAAGAATGGCGCACTTACATCTTATAAATATCAAATTACTGCTGTAACGGTATTTTTTTCAGAACGCGTATAGAAATATTTAGCGCGTTAACTTCTAAATAGTAGCCTCCCAAGTCTTTTTACATTGTTAAATATTCTTTGCCTTTATTCATCTCTTATTACTGGTGGAAGATAATAAATGAGATATTCTTTATTTTCCTCAGTCAATAGTCAAGGAATAATATGTACGGTGAATATCTAACAATGTAAAAAGGCGCAAGGAATCATTATTTAGATATTAACGTGCCAAAAATTTCGGTACGCAATCTGATAAACTTGTAATGACAAGTTGATAACGGTAGTGCTCCATTACCCTTAAGCTCATTGCTATCTCTCCTAGTGTAATGTGGACACTGCAGCTGATCGCAGGTATAAGACAGTTCATTGTAAAGTAAGCACTTATCAAATTAACACTTGATAAAAAAATCACTGTTTATAATTATGCGCCAGATACCGTACACCGACATGTAGACACCCAGATAAGTTGGCAGCAAATTAAAAAAAAATAGTTCCAAGTTATGCTGTTATACTGTGAGTGTAATGTTTAGATTTATGACAAACCAAGTTGGTGTTTCTATGCTTTATACACACTGGAGTACGAATTGGCATGCCATTGGCACCTTTAGGTTCCCAACAATATCACATTTTCACTCGACTGTCGTATGAATACAGTAATTAGGCTCATGGCAATGCAAATCTTACATACGGCGGATTGATTCAAACTGAGGAGAAAAGTAGATTTTAAGCAGGGTTTTCAAAAATCCCCAGTTAACAGTGAGCAGCCGATAACAGTCGAACTTCTTTGTTAACAGGGTGCAGTGTGTTTGTTGCTGCTGGTTCTGCTTCACGTGGTCTGTGGGCAAGGACGTGGGGGAGGACCTGGTTTTGGTGGAGGACCTGGTTTCGGCGGAGGACCTGGTTTTGGTGGAGGACGTGGTTTCGGCGGAGGCAGGGGTATCGGACCCGGCCTGGGATTCGGTGGTGGCCCTCCTGGCAGGGGATTTGGAGCCTTCAGAGGAGGAGGGTTCGGCCTTGGTGGACTCCGCATATACGGAGGAGGGTTTTTCCCTCTGGTGTCCCGCTGCCATTACAACTACTGGGGACTTTACGTGTGCACGTATTAGTGACTGGCGTGATGCAAGAAACTGGACAGTACAATTTCAGTGCTCAACAACAATCCTTCCATGATAGAATTTTCAAATCCACCGAATACATGCAGTGTTAATAATCCCATGATTTTACTTAGAATTTACATATTTTAAAAATGTTTTTTTTTTAATATATGAGAAACTTACATATTTGTACAAGTTCACTTTTAATAAACACACTGATGAATGTTTTCGTCCGGTCTTATTATTTACACATTTAAGATTGTTATGAATTTTTTACACAATTTACACGTAGCATTCTGAAGGAGGGGACCCTTTCTTATATCAAGAGCAGTGAGATCCGGAACAGAGGTTGGACTCAAAATATACACATTGTATTAAACATTTTTTTTTCTAAAGGAGAGTTTTTGAATTCGAGTTACTTTTGAGATTATCATCTTTTATACTGCTCTTATGTCGCAATTATTGATTAGGAAGTTAACTGTTCCAGAAATATTGATTCTTGTTTTTGTTTTGTTTGTAGAAAGTGCAGCTGTTTCATATATTTCTTTTTTTTTTTTGCGACCAATGCGTCGGAAACATTGTTAATGAATATTTCAATACATTTTGGCGGGTATCAGATAAAACATTACTTAGTGTTGAAATAAAAAAAAAACATTTAAATGCATTATGTAGTATGTCACCTTAAAGCTTATGTCGTTGATAGTCGATTAGTATTTACCATATTTCGGGTCAATAACGCCTCGAAGGTATGTTTATAAGTATCAGTCTTAAGTTAAAAGGCCATAATATCCTTGAAACACTGGGTCATTATCGGTAAAACACGTCTGGACATTGTCAAACTCTTGTAATACTGTCAACAAGAAGGTCAAACATCTTGGACAATACCAGATTATTTACAACTGAACATAAATAAAAATCATATTTTGTATATTTGTTAGTCACTTTTAAAATCGATAATTTTTGAACTACCGTAAAAACCCTGATTAAATTTCATGGCTTACTCTCTTTCTCAAAACATTTACCTTGCAATTGCAGTTAAACTACTAATAGGCTATTTGTTAAAAAATATTAAAAAGACAAAGACGAAATTTTTTTTTACTAACGATTCCAAGTTGTCAAAAATTCAAAGACGGTACCAGCGCAAAGACTTTTTACGGAGAGTAGTCTTTATCACTGTTTCGTAGGCACTGTGCCACTGTTGACAAACGAGTAAGAAACATATATTTTCTGCCATCACCAACAACTATGTGTAAATACAGGAACAATGCATCCGAACGTATTTACCCAGACAACTTGGCACGTCATGACTTTATGACTCATCGCCTGTTCGAAGACGCTGAGCTGATGTCGCCGTCACCGAAGCTGCCTCCTCACAAGTGGCAACGCGTGAAGGTCGCGCCATTGTCAGCGCCGATACACCGTCTCGGAGACTCGGCTGCTCCTCGCTCGCGCCAACAGATCGACGTTACGCAAAACAGTTGTTTCATATATTCCTACAAAAAAAAAAAAATCACACTGGGCCAAGGTAACGGTGTTTCTTTTACGCATGCATTTGGTGAACATCTGATTTACAACATCCGTCCATTATCTTCCTGGTCACGTAGCCACAAATATTTGGCCGACACAAGCGTTTTTGTCCCTTTTTTCGTTTTCAAGTAGTTCTTAATGTCGTACAATTTATCTACGCAAAATCTCCCAGTTTGCGAACTTGTCAATTTCGCATGTTGAGTTGCATTAAAAGGAAATTTTTAAATGAACATGTCATGTCATTGAAATATAAATATACCGCTTTAGAGATAAAAGTAATGTTTGAGTTACGATGGGCTGTAATTAAATTTTCTCCCACGCTCAGCAAACATATCTCGGGAAATAAATGCGAGGTGTCTGTAATTACCGCTATTCTGCTCTTTCGCTGAATAGCAATGACGACATGCATGCTCCCAGTCTAAATTTTTGCTTGCACTCCCGTAATTATCCACACTAAACGCAAGTGGTGATTAGGCTTTCTGGCCTTTTTGCAACGGCGTTTTCAACTCGACGAGACGGCAAGTCATCCAAACAGCTCGTTAGCTGCGTTTCAGTGATAAATAGGTGCGAATTAACGCCCGCGGACGACAAGGTCGTATATGTGCACATATGTACGTATCTTACGTAATAATCTCGGAAAGGAAGCATCGCGACGTTATGCCAGCAGTCGAATCACCGTTTTTATTGCGAGGCGTTCCGGGAGGAAAAGGGTTCTAAGACAATGCTGGTGTAGTTATTCGCTGTTTCTTCACACTTTTTTAATCAATTTTTAAAAAATAACCCCACGTATGACGTGTTTGGTTTCTTCCTAAATACGTCATTTATCACAAGCGTTTTGTACTTGTGTTGACATAAAAATACCTTATTTTTTATAAAATTGTTCTTTTATTTATATCTTATTTTAAAATTATAATAATTCAATTGTAATTAATATTAATAAAAACAGTGATAAAAAAGGTGTGTTGGTAATGCCTAGTAAGAAAATGTTCGCATGCAAAATATAATTGAAGTCAGTACGCACGAATGCAGCGTGTTGTCACTTTGGTGTAATTTTCTATACTCGGTTAAGCTTTGTTTGCATGAGACGGAGGAATATTCTTCAAGTAAGACTTTAGCAGGGCTTCAGAAAAGTTGGAAGTAACCGCAAATGTACTATACCCATAATTCTGAAATACAGTTCTAAGGAAGACCCATAGTTCTGTCAAAGGTTGGTAATCAACATCCTACTTCTCACGACTAGATTTAATGCCAGACCACGAAGTCTAGAACGTATAATGAATTATGAAGATGTTATGAAGGTGTCTTCCTAGATCATTTTTGTTTCCCCTTCACTTTTAATTTGATTCCACTTACCGCTTATTATTAATTCGTGTTCAGCTGGAAAACCGTCAGCTTGATTTCTTGTTCCTGCGATTATCATAATATACGAAATTTTTTAGAATTTTTGTTGTTTGTAAGCTTTTACAAAAAGTCTTTAAAATAGAACAGCGGAGAAAAATGTGAAAATGCAATTAAGTAGATATATTCATGCCGAAATATCGATGAAGGGGATCACTATACGAAGTCATGTAAACCTGAATTTTGCGTAATAGCTCAAGACAAATATAATCCCATTCGAACTAAAAAGTATCAACCAAATGTGGTAGTATTATTAAAAGTAAGGCGGGAAAAGTGCTATTTTGCAGTCGAATATTTGTGTGTCAGTTTGATACATGGTATATACAATATATCCATACGTGTGTGTTTATACAAATAATATTATATAATTATTTTTCGAATTTCTCTTTAGATCATGTCAATTATTAATTAAAAATTTTTTGACTATAACTTTACAACAAATAACAAAAGGCAATCACAGTTTCTGACACCAAATGCCATTGGATTTGATTGGTCGGAAATATTTTCCAAGAAAATGTCATGATAAGGCATGCAGTCGAGCACACACGCACTGCAAATGCAAATGCAGTCTGTAACCCACAATAGGACATCAACCACGGTGGCCATGATAGGAATCTGCAAAGGAGGAGTTTCTATTACCGAACTGAGTAGGGTCAAACTATGCACTTTGTGAGTACCCCCTCCTTCCTTTTCGTGGAACACGAAAGCACTATGCAGAACTATTGGCGTCTGAGTGAGAACATGGTTGCTGAAATGCGCGTTAGTTAACTATTCTCCCAAGAAAATGCCGCTCGTATTGCAGAAATTACATAGCTCCGAGAGGCCGCGGTGGTGTAGCGGCTAGGGTTCGATTCTCAGTGAGGTCATTCCCCGAGTTTCACGGGAATAGTACCTGACGAAGCCGTTGGTCAGCGGGTTTGTACGGGGATCTTCCGTTTCCCTTCGCCCTTGAACTCTGGCTGTGCTTCACTTCAATCTCGTTTCATCCTCATCGGCTCTAAAGACGTCGTAACTCCAAAAAGCATATGACACGTGCGACACGACAATTGAAACCGAACAGCCAATCAAATACAATACACTTCTCATGTCAGTGAGACGAAAATTGTTACACGACCAGGAATTTTGAGTTAGAGAAACGATTTGTATTTTGGTCGTGTCGTGCAGATCTGAAAACATGGTGTACAACGTTGTAAAACAAGTTGTTTGAATAGCTTTTCCTACATTGAAAAACTAACGTTTTAGGAGAGAAAAATATTTTGACACATACCGGTTCAAACTCATAAATTAACGTTTAATCCTTTTCGTGCTTTTGCGTAATATCTACACTCTTTGTCAGTGCCATGAATTACAAACTTCCCTTCAGTCCACTGCCTTTGAAACTAGTTTATTAAATAAGCGCCTTGCATATTAGAGGGGCCGCGGTGGTGAAGTGGTTAGACTACTTGCCTCGCGCCTTGGCGAATCGGATTCCGGTGGGGGGTTGCTCCCGGATTTTCGAATGTGGGAATCGTGCCGTACGATGATGCTGGTCAGCGGGTTTCCCCGGGGATCTATCGTTTCCTCCGCCATTGCATTCCGGTGCTGCTTCATACTCACCTCACTTTACCCTCGCCGGTTCTCAAGACCTCGCCCGAATCTCTCCACTTCACTCCACGCCTTGCAAATTGTGCGGGAAATTCCTAACTTCCGTGTAAACTGCAGTGCTGTAAATTCAAGCAGTCACACTGAAAATGTTTGTTTTTTTCGTCATATCGTGTTGCGCTCGTTGGAGATCTCAGCTTTACGCGTGGGACAAAATTGCTAGACCAGTGACAAGAACGCGGTGCTAGCGACCAGGGGGGAGGTCGAATGCGCCGACGCAAGAGGTTTGGTGGCGCGACATCACCCGAGCAACGTTAATGACCGACAGCTGAAACCACGTTTGTAACCAGTTCAGGCACATCTATAACAATAGAGCAGTGGTGGAAGACCGAAAAGCTTTGGGAAGTAATCGCAAGCATTGCCGGGCACTTTGTTGTGAATTATTTCGACACTAGACCATTAATGAGACTCCGTAGTAAAATACTGTTTGTGAAATCAGTGTTTGTGCGTTTACGGGAATCTCAGCAAGAATATGCCCTTGGAATAAGATTTTTCCCCCAGTAAAGGTAATAAACTGTAATCCACATAAATCACTTTAAATTTTATCCTATTAAATAGTGAAAATGGTAAAATTTTTTATTTATAGGGCCTTTCTGCGCATTTTCTTTACGGACTACACGAAAAGCACAAAGTGGCACCTTTACTTTAATATAGTTTCTTTCATCGCAGGTAATGCTATCCTACTATTATAGATTTAACTTGCGAAAAAGTCAGATATAGTTTATTTCGTGGTATCTTCACATTTTCTGAATGAAACATTTGGGAAATCACTCCATGTGTCATGGGTTTAGTTGTTTCCTCAATATGCCTTGCAAAAAAACATTTTTTATTCTGTTAACACCAAATTATAACATATTTGGGAAATTGAAATTTTACTTATATGTTCTTATAAATAATAATATTTTATTTATCATTAATATGAATAAAAGCAGGGAGAAAATACGTGTGTTGGTAATGCCTAGTAAGAAATAGTTCTCACGCAAAACAATACTAAACTGAGTGCGCATGGATACGGTGTGTTGTCCTTCGGTGTACTTTTATAGACTTGGTTAATCATTGTTTGCATGAGGCGGAGGAATAGCCTGGAAGTAGAACTTTAGCAGGGCCTCAGAAAATTTGGAAGTAACCACGAATTGACTATTCCCGCAAACGCATATCGCAGTTTTAGGAGGCCACGTCACAATGCTTACTTACGGCGAGACCTTGAGGCGTTAAGAGTTTTTGTTAGGGATTACCCTTAACGCTAAAGGCTGCCGTGTTAAGGTTGGCTCACAATTTGAAAACGATAAGCACAACAGTGTAGTCTATTCACGGTTTGTTCACACTTTTTGAATCAAACCTTTGAAAAATCCCACCATGTATGTCGTGTTTAGTCGTTTCCTAATTATGTTATGTATCACAAACATTTTATACGTCCCTTGTCATAAAATGACATAAAAGTACTTTATTTTTGCTAAAATGAAATTGTAGGTATATTTTAGCTATAAATTATAATATTTCGATTACAATTAATGTGAATTAATTCAGTGAGAAAATAGGTCTTGGTAGTACCTAGTAAGAAATAGTTACAAACTGTAAGTTGCAACATATTATTACGTTGAGTGCGCACGAATTCGGTGCGTTGTCCTTTGGGTGTAATTTGTTACACTGAGTTAAACTTTGTTTGCATGAGGCGGAGGAATATTCTTGAAGTAAAATTTTAGCAGGGCTTCAGAAAAGTGTGAAGTAACCGTGAAGGGAGTATAATAATAAAACATTAGCCGTGTGCACAAGAACTGACCGCCCTAATTTCAAACCTATTGACTCACAACTGTGCATAACAGGATGCTTGCGGTTATATTTAGTTTCTTATGCAGGCACATGGGGACACAGCCAATCAGCGCAGGTTATAAAAATTTTCGAAGTTGTTTATTTACAATGTTTATTTACAATCTACATGCTGCAGAAACAAAGAAGTGTAAGATAATAAATTTTGAGGAAAGACCAGGGACAATGAATCAGCTGAAATTTTTAAAGGTTATCTACTCCGAGAGAACAGTCATCAAAATATTTGATGTATGGAGCCAAAACTATATATTTAGTTGCCCAAACAAAATATTTAGTTTACTAAACAAAACTTGAAAAGCAACAAAATTAATTTTGTTCATCTAACAAAATACACACTTAAATAAACAAAACCTCTGTGTTGGACAAAAAAAAAAATTAAACTGTCAACAAAATATTTTCTTGAATCATCTATTGGTTTTGCCACTCATTTGAATGCCTTCGTTCTAAAATTCAGCTCGAGAGTTTGTTAGCATGTTTTGTGACAATTTGGATAGTTTGTTGGTGAGTTCGTTGATGCTTAATAATGGTGCAAACACCCCAATATAACAAGTTCAACATTAAACTAAAAAGTAAAGCTGTAAAACTTGAAATATCTATTTCCGCACGTTGTTCATTGTTTTAAAAGTATCTATTGAAAAAATCTTATCTTTATAAGTAGTCACTTTAGATGAGCGTGCCAAGGCAAAGTGCTCGGATGCAGGTGATCAAGATTCGAATTACGGTCGGGTTTCCATTTTTCTTTATATTAACTGAAACAGCGTAATGCACGCAAATCCAATCAAATCTTTATTTGCACCAACAAAATCTTCGTTTGGAACAACCAAATAAGAACAACAAAATAATTTGTTTTCAACAACAAAACATTCCACCTTCCCTACAGAAACCATTCATTTGGTTGCGCCAAACAAATTTTGTTTGATTAAAAAAAAAACATTTTCCTCGGTGCACATTTTAACGATCACAAAATTAAATATTTTAAAGAAAATAACACGTGTCGAAACTTTTGAGCAGCTATCCATCTGCCAAACAGTATCGCAATCTGTTTCTAAAATTAATTTTACGTGTGCAAATGCACGACGTCACTGGCCAGCAAAATGCCGGAACGCCGGTCGCCAATCAGCATGTGACAGCCTACCCGCCAGCCGGCAGTCCAGCCAACAGGGAACTCTTCACAGCTTGCAGTAGCCAATCAGACAAGGGGACTATTCCCAGAGCCACGCGCAACCAATAAGATAACGTGTTCACCTACACGAGAGGCACCGCCACGCCATTTGGTCTCCGTGTACTTATTTACTCTGCGGTTTGAACTGAAGTAAGTATACAGCTTATAGGCTATTCACTGTAAAATGAGCACTTTTGAAAGCCCTCTCATTCGGAATAATTTTTAACTAAAATATTTTATTTTAGCCTTAGACGTAAACTTCCGAGTCCGGTGGACTGCATACATTGTGTTTATTACTTACATGGCAATATTTATTTAAAACAGGTGGTTAAAGAATAATAAATGCCGGAAAGCAAAAAAGTAGCTAGGGCCTCAAAAGTGCTCACTTTACCGTGGACAGCCTATAGAAATGCTGCACGTGTTTTCAAGTTTGGCACGTCTCCTCTGAGCAAGTTCTCATGCAACTAGGAAATGTCGAGTTAATGATAATTTTTCATGAATGCATAAGTGTGTTGAAAAACGAAATCCAAACAAACTCCACCGTCACTGCAAGAATGCGCGATTGCGACAAATTTGTAAGTAATTTGTGAACCATGGTTTTATTTTACGGACACACGCCGAAGACGAAAATTAGTCTGGATGAGGAGCTTTAAACTATGGTCAAACATTATGTGCGCCGTGATGGCTGAATCCTAGAATCTGTTCGGAAATGAATGGAATATTTATTTGTCGTTTCGATATATATATATACATATATATATATATATATATAGTGTGTGTGTGTGTGCGTGTGTGTGTGTTTTTATTTCGAAGAGCTTTTCACATATTGTAAGTATTTTCTTGCAGTACGGCAGCCGACGGAAAAAAATTCACATTTCACATTTATTCCTTCTTGAAAATTGTCTTCCTATATTAATATTCCGTTGCAACTTAAGAACGTAATTATGTAACCGCGGAGGTTACATACAAAAATTACGAAGCATATAAACCAGACAAGGGGAGGAGAATGCCTGTATATTTTGATAATGTTATTTTTTCTTTTGCGCATATGACATAAGAATTATGCGCATTAGTTTATGAACGCGCATTTCATATTCACTTATTGACTAAAATTTTTTCGAAATTACGTTTTAATATTGAAAGTAGTCTTCATTTTTATAAGTGTATATCATGAATATTACCAACCTACTGGGTACTGTAAAAAAAAAAAAAAAAAAATATATATATATATATATATATATTCCAAAATGTAAATATAGATACAAATTTCCTGTAAACAGCTGTTAAGAATTTCAACGTATTCAACACATGATTACCCGGCTACTCTGATGCGGCGGTAAAGACAGGAACTTACAAAGGACCTGCTAGTGGTGCGTGGGTTTTACACCCAAGGTTTTCCCCGTTAATCAGGACGGGAGCACCGCGCCGCGCTGTACGTCAGCTCAGCAGGATCCTAATCAGTTCACGCCTGACAGGCAGCTGATTGGAATTTATGACCAGTTGATTTGCCTGGTGCGTTGATGCGCGACATCGACGTCTCTCTAGTCTGGACGTCAGCACAAAGAATGCCGTTCGAACGTCCTTTTGACGTTTCTTATAAAAGTCTATTCAAATGAATGGATGATTTTTGTCCTGGTTATGAATACGTTATCTTTTTGACGGCGTGATTGGCCCAATAAAGAAATTAAAACCCAAATCCGACCTTTAGGAGATGATCAAGTTGTGTTAAGCATGGAAGGATCATTATTTAAAGGGGGACAAAAATAACTTTCAGATGCAAGAAAGGTGAAAGTAGTTAAGACAATATTCAATTCAGCTATTTAACATATTTCATTTTTCAAAGATGAAAACGCTTAAAATATGTCCCGAAAATCTAGACGAGTTTCAACATTAATAAAAAAAATTTCCACAAACTGTAGACAAATTCACATGAACTAAAATAGTAGTAAAATCCGAATCTAAATTTTAAGGATATACAGATATAATATGCGTAGTACAGTTTATAAATATTACGTGCTAAAACAATGGACGGTCTAAAGAACTGGATGAAAACGTAAATAATTTTAAGGATAATCTGAAGTGTCTTTGCACGTTAAGAAATATGAGTATTTAATACCTACACCACAGTCTCATTCGTTTTCGTGCATATTGAATTTGATTCACAGTTGTAATGATGACACATTCAGTAAGAATTTTGGGGCAGCCCAAAATGTGGGCGGCTGCCACTGGGTAAACTAACGCGAAAAAAATTATTGCTTCAATTTTGTTTAGACAGGAAAATGATACGCCTCTAAAAAACTGCCTGACGTCAGCAACATTCACAGCATTTCCATTAGAAAAAAAAATTCAAATTACACCTTTACTCAACTGACGAGCATCGCAGATATCTATGCAATTGGCGGACACTTACTTGTCTTCAGTGGTGTAGGTTGTATGTTTGCTCATGGCCAACTTATTTCCTAAATCCTCCTCTAAATATGAAGCGTAGGGAAAGTTAATAAATTGGGGAAACGTATAGTACTTTTTGTTAGCAATTAATTGCAAACAGTACGACAATAATTCCTGCTCTTAAATGCCTATAAGGGAAGAGTGAAGATATTTGGGCGGCTCTTAACATCGAGAGCTTGAGAGCCTATGAGGGTGAAGCGAGTTGAGTATGGAGCAGCGCCGAAATGTAAGGGCAGGGGAAACGGGAGATCCCCGAGAAAACCCATCGTCCGGCACGATTCCCACATGCGAAAATCCGGGAGCGACCCCACCGGGGAATCGAACCCGGTTCGCCTAGGTGGGATGCGAGTATTCTAACCACTACACCACCGCGGCCCCTGAATGCCTATAAAATTAATGCAAAATGAAATTATCGACATGTCTACACAATATTGTTGGTAGCGAACATCGAAAAATAGTTCTATGCATTAACATCTTATAATAAATTGCAGTACTGAAAATTAGTGGTAAATATTTTTTTACACAACAGAGTGAGGTATACCATAGCAATGACACGCTTATTATTTTTTTAACAGTTTCACATTATATCTTTATTTACGCATTGACACTCCTTAAATTTCCCTAAAAAAAACGCTAATTTTTACATGAGGTGAAGGAATACATAATTTACAGAAAATAGAACCTAGTTTGCGATTTATACAGGGCCTAATTTACCGCGAGCCATCTATGAATTACTTTCAGACTATCATCGAAATGAAACACATAAGAAAGGGTAATGGATATTAAAAAAAAATTATCATGGAAGTTTTTCAGTTGAGAACAAATATTTGTTACCAACATAAATCACTAGATGCACCTCTGTGTGTATGTTTTTGTGGATATCGTGTTTTCTGGAAGTGTTCGTGTTGTGTATATGCCGGCTGCTTGGAGGGGCATGTCACTAGCTGCGTGGATTATTTGCCGCGTGATTACCACGTGGGCGTGAATTGAAGAAGAACGAGAGCTGCAGATCCGAGACCTACGTGTGACTTCCCCAGTTCTCGTTCACAGAGGGGGCGTCGCAGCTTTGCCAGTCGAAGTCAACGCCGTTCAGCATGGAAAACTCCGAGATGACAGTCATCTGGAAAACGGTAGGTAACCAGCACTGACATTTACTACCGTAATTTCACACTGGCAATTCACTGCGCAAACACACTGTATATGTTGAACTGACCGTTACAGTTAAAGAGCGCAGACTGAAACGTTTCTGCGCTCTTCTGGACGCATTGCTTTAGTTAGTGTATAAACGTTTACTGACGCCACTGATTTATTTTAATTCATACGGTAAGAAGCAAGCAGTCGTGGTTGTGATACGTCATCTGTAAGCAAAAAACAGTTGAGAGAAGCATACAATACAAGCACGTCCGTAAAGTTTTCACGATATTTATTTCGCCGACACAGGAAACGAAAACATTTTCGTAACAAGTTAAATCTTCTGCAAAAGCTATATAATGAGCGTGTATGTATATGTGTTTGTTGTTGAATGTTACATGTGAGGATAAACCATAATCATGTTTACGTAAACAAGTTTTCGCGAACGACATGCCAACCTGCTTTCAGCGGTTTTAAAACTTACCTTCTTGCGCCAGATGTTGGAATCGCTTTCCTGATGGCATGGCGGCCGGTTTTGATGCCTGTTATAATATAATCATGCTACAAAGGACAGGAATACACTTTAGTTAACAGCGGATTAAAGAAATTTCTTTATATCATTAAGAGAGATTGCTGGCATGTTATATTTACTTATTTGTTAGTAATGTAATTGGTTTGTGATTTATTATAAAAAACAATATCGCTTTGAAAGCGCGTAGATAATTTGTATCCGAAGTCGACAGTGAAGAATTTAAGTTATACTTTTCCAGCATAGAAACACAATGAGCTATTAGAAAGAGAGTAGCATTAAACATGATCACACATGTAATAATTATGTTCGGCCTCACAGAAGTAATGTCAAGCGTCTCAGGAAAAGCGTCAATGAATAGCGTATATCCTAAAAAGTAGCTTTTTATAAATGCATTCTGGAACTGAACACATGACACAGAACTAATTAATTAAATTTTGACTCCACCACTACGGCAGGTGTTTATTCATGTTTCTAATTCTTTGGCTTTAAGAACGACACGTATACGTATCACGCAAGAACTCAACGTTATTACTGTCGAGAAGAATTTGCATGTAGCTGCGAATATCGTACCATTTCACGGCGTGATGTACGACGGGCAGATGAGGAATTTTCTAAGATGATAACCTTGAAACATAAAATGAGAACCATTGAACCGATTATACTGAAACAAACTTTATTCAAATTTATGCATTACATGCAAGCTCTACATGATCGATACAAATTACCATTAGTACCAATTAATTATCTAAAAATCCATATTTCATTACCAAGCTCAAACGTGTACTGGAAAATCGCTTTCGTTATGGATTACAAGGGTGTGCTCCCAATTATTTTGAGCAACATTAACGTCTGTGTACGAATGTAAAATCCTCACACAAACATGGCATATATGTTCTTCGTTTTTATATAGGTAGGTTGCAAAGACATTTTACACAATCACACGCATACGGTATTTATTCTTGATGTTAAACATTAACTGTACATGACAGTAATAACAGTAGGAGTAAATTTCATCAAAGTGTGGAGAGTATTTATGACAGTGTATCACTCATACAAACTGGCAGAAATTCATCATTTTCATGAAATATTCCTCTGGTTATTTATTACATCGCCTTCTTGGTATACTTAGGTTATCTTTTCCAAATCGGTATTTAACTTAAAGCTTATTTGGGGCACAACGTTACTATATTCTGTCAAAATATGTGTTTTATTTATTCTTGGAGAGAGTCAACCCATTAGCTGTTATGTGAGTCGATGTGTCGTCCACAAAAAATCTATTGTGTATGCAATTATTCTGGTTTCCTCTATTTGTCAATTGCGATTCACCTAACTTTATTTTTTGCTGTTATTTGTATTTTACCTCATACGATAGGAAAACACGAAATATCGATTTCTACGTCCTTGACATAGCTATTGCGATAATTGGTTTCAATGATAACCAGCTGAAGTTATGTATTACTTTAATTATTCCTTCCGATAATTTGATAAATATTTATTATTTGTCGTACACAGCATTGACTGTCCCCGAAAAAAACCTTGATTCTCTGGACTCTTTCATGCCACTTTATTTCATACTGTTGGATATGTTCTCTTAGCCAAACGTCACCAAGCTTATCTGTAATATTCTTTCTGGAATACTCTTGAGGTCTCAGTAGTTTCAATTTAGCTGCTTTAGTACTTATTTTTCGTTACTTTTTACGCCTCATGTTCCAGTAGCGTTAAAAATAATACGAAGGGTCAAATACCTGTAGAATTTTAGGACAGTTTTATTTGATTTTATTTTTAAAAAAAGTGTTTAAAATTGTACCAACATTGCACTGTTATCACCTCAATTTTTTTATGGCCATTGTTTTTATGCAAATTAGAAATTTTATAAACAGATGCTTGAAAAGGTGAAATTGTTCTTATATAACATTCCCAACTTTGAGCTTAACTGGAAGTAATTTAGTTTTACAGACTCCATACATTTAGTTTTTTTTGCTGATATTTTTAAAATATACAATACACTTTAGCTTGTAAGCTATTATATAAATTTATTGGTGTAATTTGTTTTTTTACGAATAGGAGTTGCGCCTAGAATTGCATTTTGAAAAATAATATATGCACAAACTAGTTGTTCTTGCAGTATTTTTAACAATGTAATTTTTATATATGACTATTTTAAATAATGTAGGTGATAACGAACCTGTTAATTGGACTTTTAATTATTATTCCAAGCATAAATAAATTACCGTCAACTGGGGTTTCTTAAGACACAGGGGGTAACATGGGACAATGTACAGAATATTTTGTTTACAATTGTGGTAGCCCTAAAGTAGAATTATGCAGCNTTTTGCTGATATTTTTAAAATATACAATACACTTTAGCTTGTAAGCTATTATATAAATTTATTGGTGTAATTTGTTTGTTTACGAATAGGAGTTGCGCCTAGAATTGCATTTTGAAAAATAATATATGCACAAACTAGTTGTTCTTGCAGTATTTTTAACAATGTAATTTTTATATATGACTATTTAAAATAATGTAGGTGATAACGAACCTGTTAATTGGACTTTTAATTATTATTCCAAGCATAAATAAATTACCGTCAACTGGGGTTTCTTAAGACACAGGGGGTAACATGGGACAATGTACAGAATATTTTGTTTGCAATTGTGGTAGCCCTAAAGTAGAATTATGCAGCTTCACAAAAATGGTTACTGGCAG
Source organism: Clitarchus hookeri (assembly GCA_002778355.1). Taxonomy (NCBI): domain Eukaryota; kingdom Metazoa; phylum Arthropoda; class Insecta; order Phasmatodea; family Phasmatidae; genus Clitarchus; species Clitarchus hookeri. The sequence goes on along the minus strand of NQII01000525.1, from coordinate 489,137 downwards.
TGATGTATCGTTCATGATATTTTATTTTGAGCTGTTGCACGTTTTCATGAATTAATAATTTAGAATTTATCGTCATTATCAATTATACTCTGATGTTTGTTAGGAGCGAGCAAATATAGGAGAACTCAAGAAATTCAAAGGGACTCGATCAAAAAGAAAAACGTTAGGAAATAGAAGCACAATTACAAAACTGTTACAATCAACATTATTTAGTAATGCGGGGGAGCCTAAAATTTATATTATTGTCACCTAGCAAATATTGAGACACGAGAGTCCCACCTTAGTTCAAAACCGGATGCCGATTTGCACATCAGTCTTCTTAGTCCATCTCACTCGGCGTCAAGTAAAGAAAAGACTCTGTTTAAGGTATTACTTTGGCCCATATTGTCTCCAGGACTCGCGCAATTGTGTACTGGTTCCTGGTCGACGGAGGGTATCCTCGCCGTTTCAACCAGTTGGCTTGGACAATGGCGTCTCGGAATCTGCTGCATGCTGGCCTGACTGCACGTCTGTGTGAGATGGCGCGTTCAAGCAGGCCGTAGAATTAAGGGGCTGTTCACGTCGTAACAATGTGGGAACAGGATTCTCGTTAAAGTGTCCGAAGTAATACAAGCTGATGGCAGTTGTTATTTCTGTCTCTTGCCAACAGCTTACAGCGTGCCTGGTGCTGGCGATGCTCTTGGCTGTGGTTGGCGCCCAGGGACCTGGACGAGGCGGCTTTGGTGGAGGCCGTGGAGGAATACCTACAGGAGGTGGTGGAGCAGGCCCTCCATTCTTTGGCGGAGGCCACGGAGGAATACCTATTGGAGGTGGTGGAACAGGCCCTCCATTTTTTGGTGGAGGCCCTCGACCCGGGTTCAGAGGAAGAGCAGTTGGTTTCGTTACACCGGTACTAGTATCACGGTGGCCGACATATTGCTTTTCTTACTATGTTTTCTGGGGGAGTGTTGTATGCGTGAGTTAGGGCAACTTTAGCTCAGATCAACTGTAACAAGTGTATACACTTTATATTTAAAATAAACTATTATGACACGGCTTACGTGTGTCATTTTCCTTCTCCCACATTTGGTTTTCCTATTTACGACTGTGAAGCAAGCTATATCCTTCGGGCATATCCTANGCCGACATATTGCTTTTCTTACTATGTTTTCTGGGGGAGTGTTGTATGCGTGAGTTAGGGCAACTTTAGCTCAGATAAACTGTAACAAGTGTATACACTTTATATTTAAAATAAACTATTATTACACGTCTTACGTGCGTCATTTTCCTTCTCCCACATTTGGTTTTCCTATTTACGACTGTGAAGCAAGCTATATCCTTCGGGCATATCCTACTGTCTTTCTTAAAGTAACATTAAGAATTTAATAAATGTTTATCAAATCATGCAGCGAGAACTTGATAAGCATATATGGGAGATGAAGTGATAGAGTAAACAATACTTTATTATGTACGCACATTAGTTTGCTGACAATTCACGTCGTCTAATCAACCAATAAACTTAGACATTTAAACTCCAAATGGACCTTCAACTAACATTTTATAAAATATTATCTGTTTACGATTTAAAAAACGGCATAGTTATAGAAACAACTTTAATATTATTTTGCAAATTTCCACTGCTAACTTTTTTTTAAGGAATTTCCTCTGTTGGTTAAATGTATAATTCTGTGTCTTAGTAAAGAAAATTTTAATTTCCATCACTTTTCCTAGTTTTTTTCTGATGTTTTCCAAATCGTAGCCTTTGCCGCGAAGCTACATGTTTAAGACCAAGTTTAAGATGCAATCTCTGTTTCCCAGTAAATGATGATTTTTCGCAGTGCTAATATTCATGTAGGTGATTTTCCATTGGGCTGAAGACCCCATATTTATATAAGTAAGTTCAGTAAACTTCCCATCCCTTATCACCATGTGGTATTTAGATATTTGTGGCGTCTCTACCGGCGACTGATGAATTCTTGCAGAATTGCAAACTTTGGCATATTATTAACACCACGCTGCTTGATTTTACGGTATTTGTTCACTTAAACGATAGTACTTGTACATATGGATAACAAAAGGCTGTTCGTGTTATAACAAGAATCACTAAATGACAAGACATTATGTCAGACATTATTTCTTGGAACCCCTTCCATCCCTAAGCTCACTGATTTATCACTATTGATGTGTGGCTTGTAGAGGATCGCATGCATTTCTAAATAAAATGTCTTGGTGACTGCCGGTAGGTAGCTATTCCAACACAAAAAAAAGCGCCGGAACCAGATGGCGAATTTAATAAATTTTGGTGAATACGACATGGTATTTACACTTTAATTTCAAGTGTTAATACTTAAACATAATGTCTTATCAGGTTTGGATTTATTTTATTCTCCTCTAATGCTATAGGAAAATCTTGGCTATTAATTTCCAATCTTTTGTTTGCAGATATACAAAATATCTTTCTGAGTATAATATTCCCTTAAATAAAGTTATATAAATTATCCTAGCTACAGAGTTGGAGAGAAAATTGCAAAATTAATTCGCTTTCACGTGAGAAAGTGCAGTTGTGTAGTGGAAATGATTCGAAATGAAGAAACGAGGCTTCAACCACAGGCACGGGTGAAGCCAACTGTAAGCGAAAGGATTGGACTAGATTACTCTTCACTGAGGTAGACTTTTGCAAGGGATGATTATCGACCAATATTTTAAAGCATGTTCTTGGTATTTTGGGTTGGTCGATATTCTCTTTTTGTGATAGCAATAATGCTTACTACGCATTAATAATTTTAATAAACGTACTTAATGTAGGTCATTAACTGTTGTGGTTCCACCATGCAATGCTTCTATTCGAAATTGATCCTAAGATTTTTCCAATATACACCTTAAGCGTCTATGAAATCCATTACAAAGCCGTTACACTTATTTAATACTTCGTATGATTATTCTTAGGATTGTCATGTTTTGAGATCTGACAATCCCATACGTCTCTACTTACAGTTGTGGCACACTTTTAAATAATCAGACGGATTATTGACCTAAAGGAAGACCAACTAGCAATGTTATAGCGACGCCCGAAAATATTTCCGTCAGCAAACATTACAATTCACGCATCCGGGTTTATATCTGGAAACCTCAATCCGTAATAATTAACACAAACAAGGCTTATGTTAGTCATATTGAAATCTTTCTTGTCCAATCTGGCACACACATGTTTAGTGGTTAAGCTTGGAGAACATTTTATTGTTTACACTAAGGAGAAAAAAAACAATAATAAACACACCGTAATATACGTTTACTTTGATAGATGGAAATTTTATTTGCTTAAAACTTGACAATGCACACATTGCATTTGCTAAGGCCCTCCATAATTAATAGGTTTCAACGACCCTTTCGCTTTACAGCGGTATGAAGAAAACGTCCAGCATAGATTCATTGCAAGGAAGTTTAAATATTTGGACCTGGATCATTCACACACACACACACACACACATATACACACGTTTTATGTCAAAGTATCGTGATTCTTATTTTCACAGTTGAGCAGCTTTAGTACAAATTGAGTTTATCGATTACAAATTTTACTGAGTGCTCAAACTGTCACGTTTTTAGTTTAACTGCGACGTAAGCGTGCAAATGAGAAATCACTGCAGCCAAAATTCTGTTTCGCGATTCTCGCTAACAAACATTTGGCTTGTTCCTAGCGTTCTTACACGTGAGTCGACAAATGTCAGAGTTGAAGGCCAAGATGTGAATCGCCAGCTTCCGTACTGCCATGACGCATGCGAGAAAATAATGCGTGGAAGTGTTAGAGTCTAAGTATCCGTGTGAAGGTTTTAGATGCAATGTTACTCGAAGGCACGTCCGCGCACAGAAAAAAATGGGGGGGGGGGAGGAAGAACAACTAGCAGTACGCTCTGACCAATGGCGGACAACGAGAGTAGTGCAGCGAGAACGATATTTATCCACCCACCCTCCCTTACTCATTGCAGTCGTGTGTGTGTGTGCGTGTGTGTGGAGCTCAAGCACATAAGCATACAGCATAGCACTGCTGCATAACAGAATCACCAACAGTTACATATTGAAACTTTAAGAAAGGTCACTGACTACCTGCATATTTTAACGGGCTTATTGACTGGTATGCGTCCAGTAAAGTTGGCAACGATGGAGGAAAAGTAGTTCTGTGCCTTAAAGTCGAATACAAGTGTTACGTAAACGTTTGTGAATACTGAAATAATTTATTTTGCTTCCGGTTTTTAAATGTATTAAAGTGTAAAAATGAACGAATTCGTAAAACATTTACATAACTAATAATGCCGCAGTTTTACTTTCTCGACGCACGAATAAAGTGATCAGGACCTTTTAAGTATTAATTTTACATATGGTAGAGTAATACAAAATGTAAATACACGTACATATTAAGCAAGGATTTCAGAAGTGCTCAGTATCCCGTGAACAGTCTTTTATAAGCTGTAGTGTGATGCATCTGTATTACATAACTTCGCCACCTATGCTATATCAATTGAGGCACATCCCCGGTCCCAATTATTTTCAAGGTGCAGCAGCCAATTCATATGGGCTATGGACTGACTGCCCGCTCGTGTCTCGGACCAGTCTTATCCCTAACGAACTCTTCTGGTGCTATAATTTTAAGTTAGTAAACACCAGTTCACCTCATCTCTGAATCATATAAAAAAAGGCGTGTATTTTCGGATCAGACGCGTTTCACTCTCAGAAATAAGGGGGAAAAATACATATGTTTCCAGTTACAATCCTCTGTGGGTATCTTAGAGAAATTCATTAAATAAAAACTCTTGCTGACCCCTTTGATATAAATAGGGACTTTCAGATCTTCAGTCTAACACTCTCATAGGTGAGCTATTTCGGCAGATACATAAGTAAGCCATAAATAAATGTATTTACTTAGTTTAAAACTGCCTGGCGTTGCAGGTAGAGGAAACATTCTTTCAAATCTTGAACTCTCATTTCCTCTCAGGGTTTGGTCGCGCTTAATAGTGAGGTCTTAAGCGCCGGTGAGGTGCAATGAGATGAAGATGGAGCAACGTCGGAATGCAAAGGCGGGGAAAAAGGGAGTGCCCCGAGTTATCTCACAGGCCAACGGCAACATCCGCTTTCGAGTATTTCTACATTATTAGCTAATCTAATTTTTTAGAGAAATGATTCTAGTTGACAAGAACGGAAGCCATGCTAATTATTCGATCCGGCATTAGCATTTATTGTTTTACGCAATCTCACAGAGCGAGAGCTAGATATTTGATGGAGAGCGAGCAAAGGAGAGTGCCGACCTGGATGCCTACCTCACCCGAGTGGATCAAACCTGAACGGATCTCGGCGGTCGTCAGCTCGCATGTTGCGAGATGTGCGAGAATTATTCAACGAATCGGAAACTGCTTCCCGTTCACATCTACATGTGTAATGAAGTGTCACACCTGACTGCCAACCAGGGTTGTCGGGTTTCTATCCTTGGTGCGAGCACTTCGGCATGTGACGCACAATATCGAAATAGCATTGGCTTAGTTACCAATCTGGCAAGAATTATCAAGAAATGTCGCTTCAAGAACGGAGTTCACGCTTGCGATGGCGTGAAACGCATGTAATGCATTCACGGTTACTTCGCGCTTTTCTGAAGCCTTGCTAAAGTTCTACTTCCAGGATATTCCTCCGCCTCGTGAAAACTAAGCTAAGTCTAGACACTTACACCGAAGGACAACGCACTGAATTCGTGCGCACTCAGTTGTAATAATATTTTGCATAAGAACTGTTTACTACTAGGCACTACCAACAAGCATGTTTTATCACCGTTTTTATTCGTATTTATTATAAATGATATATTTGAATTTATAATTAAAATAAAGGTAAAACTTTAGTTCAACGAAAAATTAGATACTTTCATTTAAGTGAAGGTATAAAACGTTTATGATACATGGCATATTTAGGAACTAACTAAACACGTCATATATGGGTTGATTTTTCAAAGGTTTGATTCAAAAAGTGTGAAAAAACCGCGAATAGACTATACAATGTATCTGCACTTTCCCGAATAGTGTGAGTGATTCAAATGCTAAAATCACTCTGCTATAATTTTTCCTTCATCTTCTTCTGTTAACTGAACACACAAAACACAAAAAGTTTAATTTATTACATTTTACATATTATGCTAACAACGATATCGGTACGTGAATATCTATTGGTATGATTTATACATACAACACTTTTCCAAAAATTGTCTTTCGAGTACTTTTGTATTTTACAGTTGTACACACTGCTTACTAAATTAAGTATGCTCTAAACATGAATCACTGGCACTGGCCAGTTAAATACAGTTTGATACCTCTCCTTATATGTAAGAAAAACACTTATATCTTACTCACACTATGATGGAATTTTAGGATCGATATCTGTTATGAATTACGTATTTTCCTACACACTCACACTTTTGGAGCTGTGGATACTTTTAGGTATAGTGATATGTATATTAAAACCCCTTTAATTAAATTTTTTCTTAAGAGCTTATATAAGTAAAAAAAAATCCAAGAATCCAGAATGACGGGGAAGATCAAGCTTAAATGTTTAGTCATACAAAAAAAATTAAAAGAGAAAACTCATGACATTTGCCAACATTTTACAAATAAAAGGCTGCGTGGTTTTTATGAGCTTCAGCCCGCAAGAATTACGTTGGTTTCAAATGTGTACACAGGTCAGAAGGCACTAAAATGAATTAATGCGTGGAATCCCGACCAACATTCTTGATGATCGGTCTCTCTAGCATGTTTATATTGAAAGATAGGTGAGGGGGGAAATGAACAAAACAATGAGCAGTGCTACAACGCTTTAGGAGACTACAGCGGCTGACGGAAAGTGGTGCAGCCAATAGAAGCACGTAGAAACTTGGCATACGCTGACCAGTGGCGCAACAGAGGTTGGCTACACTGAATGCTGCGTGCCAACACGGCACAGCAGGACATTTTGTAGACATATTCTTGAAAATTGTCATGATCGTGTTTCAAGTGTTCCACCAAAGTTCCCTCCGGAACGAAATTTTTGGTGAGGTTGAGTGACTTCATGTTATCCTTCTACAAAGGAAGGCACGCTCCTAATGCAATTTATGAACTGATTTTTTTCTGAAACAAATTTTCTATAACACCCTCACTTATACCAATAGGCTATTCTGGAAGTTGCTTCCTTACTAAATTGTATTTAAAATCTACATTTTACATGGCACACACACACACACGTAAATGCCTTATCTAGGATTCGAACCCAGAATCCCTCTACGACCGCCACGTGGACCGGCTACAGATGTATCAGCCACTTTTGCTCCGAAGACGAGTACATACTTTTAAAACTTTCCTTGGTTGTTGTTTAATTCGTAATGAATAGTTGAGACTTATCTAGGTATAAGACACATGCGACTACCGTAGCGGCAAAAGAGCGTTCTTATGGAGGTAAAGAAAGTGAAGAAGCAAGTTTGAAAAGTGTATAAAGGAACTTCATGCCGAAACCCGTGATGGAACCAGGGACCTTTAGATCTTCAGTCTAACGATCCCCCAGCTGAGCTATTTCGGCTTACGCAAACGGCGTGTTTTTGCCCACTAGTGCTGTAGTTGCATATATATATATATATATATATATATATATATATATATATAGACACACAGTTCCCACTGTAGAGCATAACGCTAAATGTATTATGTAATACCAAGGTTTTTTATTTATTATTTTTAGGTGGCAGCTTCTAAATCTTCATTATTTCCTTCATATTCCGGTAAAGTTTTCAAATCGTTTTAAGAAATAATAATAAATAACCCAAATGCTGCAAAGATTCAATTCTAAAAAAAAACCCATATACGTATTAAAATGTGAGTGTGTGTCTCTGTGTGGAGAATAAACAAAACGGGAAGATACATCTTCTTAAGTNAAATAACCCAAATGCTGCAAAGATTCAATTCTAAAAAAAAACCCATATACGTATTAAAATGTGAGTGTGTGTCTCTGAGTGGAGAATAAACAAAACGGGAAGATACATCTTCTTAAGTATCATTTAAATACAATAGCTAATGCAATTTTCTTCACGTTATAACATGCATATAAAAATATGTGTTCACAATATCAGTACGAACAGCATCGCCATCTTAACGTAACTGAACACGGCACCCGTATTCCACAAGACGTTTTGCGGTGTCAATCTTCTGTGAGACTTATTGACGTTTTTGTCACAGCAGTCCGTGGTACGGCAGTTTTCGTAGCACTGTTGACAAGGGATCTCTTGATCGCCTTTCTTCCAAGGAGTCATAATTTGTCAAATCCAGGCAACGTCAGCAGCGTTACCATCAACGATCGAACTGCGGGTCGCTCGAACCATAGACTAAATATGACGTAGACCGCTTTTAGTCTTCTGCGCATGTGCCCAACACTGACCTACCACAAAGGAACACAACTGTCAAAGTCATATGGTCAGCAATAATGAAAGTATTTGTTTATATCTTAATTTTTAAATGACAGTCATTATTGTATTACTACAATACTTTACCAAGTTGAATTTAATCAAACTCCACTACAAGTTGGTCAAAGGAAGTGTAAAAACATCTCAAAGCACTTGTTTACTAAACCGTATTCTAACCTCTAATCCAATCTACGCCGTTTTTGCTAGCCGTGTTGGCAGGAAAGCAGTTCAATATTGGGACACGGAGATTGGTTGTGCTCAGCCAGTGAGATCGGTCTACCTCATCTTTAGTCGATGGCTGGAACAGAAGCATTCAGAAGTTTCCATCACTGAAGATTGTCTCCGCATATAGTTGGATTCGCACGTTCGCAGAAAACGCGGACCGGACAAAGCGAGTTGAGCAGATTTCCGCGACAGTTATAACACACTGAGACGAAAAAATTGGTCGTAGAGACCATCTAGAATGTAACTTCGGACAGTCATCTGATGGGCTGTAGGTACCATTTAAATATTGTTAACATAGATAGCAATGCCAACAGATATGCTTGTTGTACTCCTGCTGTGTTTGTATTTACTACTGTATGTATGGTTTTTACTGTAGAGTACTGCGTTCCTACTACAAAATAGATAGTACTGAAGTGTTGTGTCATCAGGTTTGAGGGTAGTGGCAACAGAATGTTCAAGTTATTGCAATCTTAGTTATGGAAACAATCCAAATATTGTTGAAGTTGTTCTATTGGAGGTATTATCTGTTATGTAGTAGGGACGCAGTGCTCTGCTGTAGCAACCATGTGTATAATTGCAAATACAATCACAGACTAGAATACAATAAACATGTCTGCTGGTATTACTATCTATGTTACCAGTATTTAGATGGCACCTTCTACCCATCAGATGGTTGTCCCTGTTTTAACAATCTAGATGGTTCCTACAACCATATATTTTATTTTTTCAGTTCACATCACCAGAATTTAAGCGTTATCTGTTTCCCCATAATTTCAATCTTCGTTTGGTGTGTACATCAGCTCTCACTAAAGTAATTTCCTCTACTTTTTTTTTAAATAGTCGTGCTATGACGATGTCAACTTTTCCCAATAATACTCCCCTCTTTTTTTAAAATAATATCTTTGTGTATTTTTCCTGTACATTTCACAAAGATAGTCTTTCCTTCACACGATTTACAAGCCTTAACCTTGAATCACCATCTTCAAGTGCAGCCATTTTATCCGCCTCGGACATCACGCACCCAAGTGTCGATAATATCGTCGTTGTCTGCGCTGAAAAAGTGTTGATATCGGCTCAAATTTTCCTGCGCAGACAACGTGGATAATGCGGATGTGGCGAGAGACTCCCTGATCGGCTGTTGGTGGCATCTACTCAGTCTGTTCGGCAGGTGGCAGTCTATAATGTGCATTCACAACTAGCAGCTAATTAAAGAATTTGTTAAGAAAATACATTGCTACTGTTTAGAGTAAAAATACAGTTTTGTGTTTCGCCAAAATAAGTATTAACATGGATGCAGATATTCTACCGTAATCTAAAATTCACGAGTGTCATGGAATATTTATTTCAGGATACAAGTCTGTTCTTTAAATCAGGAAGATTATTTAATCGTTATTACACCCACATCGAAATTGTTTTTACTTCATAGCAATGTCGTTCTAAATCAGTTATAAATGTATTATTTTGTCGTCTATTGTACAGAGAAACTCTTTGTAAACAGTCATGTTTACTCTTGTGCCTTTTACTCCTGACAAAACCCAGAAAAAAAGATTGCAATAGTAACGAGTTCTGATTGGCTGCAGACAATTTGCAGCAGAGTGGCCAGCAGTCCAAAGTCAAATTTGACCAATCACCCGAAGACTCTATTGCTTGCTGGGAAAGCTCATACGGGGAAGCGCAAATTAAAACCCAACTGCCAGTTTCCCTTCAAGGAAGGCTGGAATGAAAAGTGGCTGTGATATGGAGTCACTATAGAATAATTATCAGAATGAAGCTAATTATTGTTAACTCAGTCATTGAGGTTGCTTATCCACGTGAAGGACCGTTGTTTCTGGCCCTGGGGCCAACACGTGCTAACGTCAGGTTTACCATTTCCTCGTAGCATTTGGAATAGAGTATTCTTAAGAAAATGCTACTTTCTCTTCACGTTACGCCTGCGAAAATCCAAAAATATCATTCCAACTCTTGATACAAGAGCGAAACATATAATGTTTGGTTCTAAGGTAACACGGTTATGCACAGAAAGAGTAAATAATATCGCACGTCCATGATAAAAACGTGGTTCAAACCATGTCATAACCAACTCAGTGATTATAAACTGAGTTATGCCAGAGGTTTGGTGCGTACAATCATCGGTTATAACAAAGTTTAAAAGACAAAATTTTCCTTTTGTATAAATCTCTACAAGTCTCTTAATTGTTAGTTAATTTGTCATCACTTTGGTTGTTTCTGTTTGATTAAGTCCACTCAAGGAGGCTTAGTAGTTAATAAAGCATCGTGCTTCATAAAAGGCAACAAACAGTTTAATCATGGCAGACGACGGAAAGCACAAAAGTGTGAAAAATAAAATATTTTGACACGAAGAAAATGTCTAGCTGGTATTTGTTAAAATAGTTTTGTTATGCNTGTTTGATTAAGTCCACTCAAGGAGGCTTAGTAGTTAATAAAGCATCGTGCTTCATAAAAGGCAACAAACAGTTTAATCATGGCAGACGACGGAAAGCACAAAAGTGTGAAAAATAAAATATTTTGACACGAAGAAAATGTCTAGCTGATATTTGTTAAAATAGTTTTGTTATGCTTTTTTTTTTACATTATGACATTGTTAAAAGAGTTATGAATATGTGCTATCAGAATAAATATCTCGATACACCGATCCGAAAAAAATTACAGCGATAAGTGTATTTTCAGCGTATGTTTCAATGAAATCAATTTCAACTTCGAGTCAGCGAGATTCACTGCATCTGACATCACTAACAATTGCGACTTACCAAAGATTCTAAACATAACTTCGCTACCTTCCAGAGACCACATGTTGTGAACACGTTCATACCCTGCCGATGTTTTTAAAGTACGTGGCAACCTTGAGGATAGTTTGCTCACAACTCCAAGCTGCTCATGTTTGTTCTACAGGACGAATCTCCGAATGATGACGTAAGATCTACAGAAGTGAAGTCCAACAACACGACTACTTGAAACACCAGCAGCATGACGCGGCACTTACCGTCCAATATTCCAAGTAATTATCCGTCGGCGGCATTCCCCGTAGGACATCGAAAACTTCATTTTGCACGGAGAGAAGCTGACAGTCACTGTAGAGAGGCGGTGCTGAAGGACGCGTTCTCGCTAAATCACACTAAATATAAACCTACCTAATGACCACTGCGGCACTCACCTGACTATAAAATACTCAAGTCTCCCAGCTAGAGCTCATTCGACTTCCAGAACAGCCAACTAGTAACAGAACTGACTCTCTTCGACATGCTGAAATTAACGGTAAGACATTTGAAAAAGAAATATAAAATGTAATAACTCTCACAACATGTTCAGCTATTGTTGAAAGCCACTTGTTAAAATTTTTATTCCTGAGGCTTCCGTTTATTCAACAGACGAAATTTAAGCAACAGTTTATTGAACTTATACTTCTTTTTGGCGCGTTGAGGGTAAAAGTTTAGCGTGCAACGGAAGTTGCGCGCTCAGTGTAACAAAATTCGACAGTGAACATTGCAATCAAGCAGATAATACATATTGTTACTTAGCAACCAGCATTTGAGATTATGCTCGTATCGTTGTATAATAAAATTTTGAAAGTGTTTTCAAGTATTTGAGGTTATGCGCGAAAATTTTTATTTTAGTCACGCTAAATAAGTATAACTTCTAACGCTCGTACATAAATAGGGGAGACCGAGGAGTGTTGTGACATTTTGTACGTTTCCTAGCATATCATAATCAGTTATTCTTCAATATCATAGTTATATTAACTCAAGGTACTTTACCCTTTAAATAATGGGAATCAAGTCTAAAAATAAAACAAATAGTTATAATTCACGAGAAACAAATTAAAAACCCAAACATTGTCTAGTGTCACAACTCTCCTACTACCGAGGTAAGTTGTGACAGAGGCTAAGGCGAGTTGTGACAGACGTACATTTGAGGATTTTATGGAAGTAACTTTAATCTTAATGCTATCATTGGTGATTACAATTAGTAATATAAGTAAACCGACATTTGAACACAATTTGTACATTTTTATTCGATCTTTGGTACATAATGCAAACTACAATAACAGTCTTATGAAATCATTATAATCATTTAAATTAATACAACAATTATTGGCACATATTATGAGATCAAGACAAAAACACCGAGCGTTATATGAATTAAATTCGCCCAAAGTCTAGTTCGACAAGCAATTATGGGAAATATATTGCTGCTCTCCTCCAGTACATACATCATATGACCAGTTCTTGCAATCGATACACTGAACCCACTCCTCATTTGGTCTGCTGCTAGTAAAAGGTTCCAGGCAAGACAAGCAAACACATTCATCATCGTCCTCTTTGCTTTTAGTTCTCTTTAGAATCTTTCCTTTTACTGTCTTCGGTTTCCCCTTTTGTCTCATTAAACATCCTCTTTTTTACGCTGTTCACCTTCTTATTGGCTTGTATATCTGCAATTTCATCCTTAACAGGTGTGTCGGTAAAAACAGAGGATTTAATAATTTTCCGTCTGTTTGTTTGCTTAAATTTTCTTGGTGGAGCTTTTGGCAATGGTCTTACAGATTCCAGTGAACATACCTTTGATGTGGAAGCAACAGGTTCAAAACTAGCGACTCTTGCTTCTAGATTTTCTTCCTTTGCGACATTCTTATTCTGAGGTATATTAATAGGCATATATGGAGTTGCTGCTCGTGTTTCTAAATTGACCAAAGCTGGCCGTGGAACCGAATTGGTCAAATCACGATCAGTGACCTGACTGGGCAGGAAACCTGCTTCTCCAAAAAATCTATATTAACAGGCCAGGTTCTTGTTGCACCAAAACCAGCAAATTGAACTTTTTAAACAAAAAAATTTAATGGCAACGCATGTTAGAATAGTTTTTAATCTAATAATTTTTATTTGATAAATGATGATCAATAAAGTTGACCTTGTCTGTCTAGAGTGGTATCAGTTTGAACTTTCAGGCTGAGGACACCGTAACGGAAATTCCATGCGAAAGTAATGCTTCCAAAATACTGAACTGTTGAGATAAACTGCTTTTTAATCTAAATAAACGTGTTACTATGTAAAAATGCTAAGAATTTTATGTAAAACCGTAATTTTTTTTATAAATGATGTAACGCATGAAAACCTTTTGCACAATAAATTAAATTAATATTTAAAATCGCAGTTCGCTTTGAAGGTCTCCATTCGATCCTTTACTGTTTCAGCTCAGGGAATTTTTGGACTTGTTTTCATTAGTTGGATCATTTAAGGTCCTTTTTTTTTTTTTTTCCAAATCATGGCGTCGTTTTCTACTATGCTTTCGTTCCACTGCTTATAGATTCCGACATCCTCATTTCAGGTATTCTTAAGGCTGGCAAGTTATATGTCTGTCAATTATACCTACGGATTAATAAAACGAAATAATTATCCCATAAAATCTTTACAGTGTCTTGAATAAACATTATATACTGTGGTTTAGGTAGCTTTTAGTTTCCAGGAAGATACGTATTTTGCAAATAACTTCAAAAATGGCAATACATTTCAAACGATATACTTAAATCCAATATTTGATTCAATTGATTTCCACTTGCATTAAAATAGAAATGGTAACCCTATATTGTTAACCTAGTAGACACTTATTTAGGCAGAAGTACAGACGACATCAGATTTCATGAGGACGTATCGTCATAAAGTCTCAGAATATTGAAAAAATCAAAATTTTTACTAATGAGATACATGAAATTGAAACATTAAGTTACTGATATAACTAATAAGCCTACATTACTCAAGTTAGTGCAATTAATTTTCAAATAATTTCTTAAAATATGAGTTGGTAGGAGTTAATTGACTTCTCTTTGAAAGCAATGACTCTGGAAATGAAACCAGAAACTTATTCAACAGTAGCGAAACAAATATATGCATGTCTTACCCGGGACTTGAACTCAGAAAGCCTCGTTCTATAAGCTAGCGTGAAATCCACTGAATTACGGAGGTCGGACTCGGTGCATCAACTTCGGATTTAATTAGTCTAATGTTTCGTACGATAGGACCTACTAACCTAAAATATTTACAGGGAATTTATTTCGAAAATATGCGACTGAGCCACCTAAAACATGTAAGTTTACATGAACTACCGTAGCGCTACTTGTGTGAAGAATCTGATGGAAATCGGTTGTGTGATCTCTGTGATATGACATAATAAGCCTTATTTTCTTATTTGATGCTATCGTACAAAATCGCCAGAAAAAGAGGCTCTATATTTGATGCTTATAATGTAATTTGGTTAAATGGTTTAATATATGTCAAACATACCTAAATGATTTATGAAACTGCCATTTCGAACATCGTTGTTTGACCCATTTAAATTATGAAATTGTACAAGGACTTCTGTAGCATTTATGGTGCACACAAGATGGAACAAATTTGTTTGAAACGTTCCAGTGTAAATTTTGGTGGTAATCGGCCGATTTGTCCACGAGACATGGCATAAAACCTCTATAATGATCATATTGCGATATTCATAAATGGAGGGGAAAATGTAATGTAGTAGCAATTTACATTTTATACTGCCAAATAAACTAATTATTATAAATACAAAAATAATTTTATAATTGTATGTAGTGCAAATTATATTTTCATTGGCAGTTTTATAGGCATAATTATGCGCGATCCAAGTTAAGCATTCACCAATACAACACGACTAAAAACGAATAATAAATAATTACCTCATCATATATGAACCATAACGATAACCACTCCACTTCTATTTTAAATGTTTTAGAGTTTCTCAGACGTCTTGTATAATAGTCATAAACTTGATGTTATTTCGCTTGAAAAATAATTATTTTAGATAACTTTATGGGAATATTTCAACTGCTTTGCCATTTGAGTATTTGAGTATTCATACCACATAATTTAATAGATACAAGGATTATTTTGTCTGATGTGTGCAGTTCAGCGTTAAGTATAAAATTGCATAACACAGAAGATATATGTTTACATTGGTACAGAATAGGTTAACAGCCAAAATATTTATTATCAAACGCGACTTACTCATTTTAAAGGTCGCTATATGTTATCATGGTTAATATATACTCAGGTTCCTATGTTACAGGTAGTTCTACTAGTAGCCGTAGCTACAGTCCATGTGGCGCAGTCACAAGGGTTTGGTGGAGGCTCAGGTGGCTTTGGAGGAAGACCAGGCGGACAAAGTGGTTTCGGAGGCGGACAAGGCGGCTTTGGAGGTGGACAAGGTGGTTTTGGAGGAAGACCAGGCGGACAAAGTGGTTTCGGAGGTGGACAAGGCGGACAAAGTGGTTTCGGAGGTGGACAAGGAGGTGGACAAGGTGGATTTGGAGGCGCACAAGGCGGTTTCGGAGGCGGACAAGGTGGCTTTGGAGGTGGAAGGCAAGTGAGATCAGCGGACTCGCACAACAGACCTGGTGGATCAATTGGTGTTCCAGCTGAAAGGCCGACAGGTTTCAGCAATTACCAAGGTGGAAGACCGGCAGGCTCTAGCGGGCTCCAAGGTGGAAGACCAGGAGATTCCAACGCACCTGGGAGCGGACGGATCCAGCACGGTGGACCGGGAGGTCCTGGGAACCTTTAAGCTGCCTTTTTTTCCCACGTCATACTAAACGACACAACAGTTGGAACTATCATGGCTTCTGAATATAAATCAACATATCTTTACGCTATATAAATCATAATTACTGTATTTCTCAAAGTAAATAATACTGTTTACAAAAATATGCCTTATTTTCAGTGTTTTATTAAACTCTTCATGTAGGTGATCCTAATTCTGCAATCTTTAGGAAATCCTATCAATAAAATCAGACATATTCCTATAAATACTAATAAATACCATTTAATTGCTTATTTAAACGTAATGTACTTAAGTGTGAAAAATATGAAGGAGACAGGGGCATCTAGCTATTTGATTGATTTAAATAAACATGTTTGTAAGAGCTGTACTTCGGTTTCGGTGCTGTAACTTGGCAAATTGTGCAATTACATTTTCCGGGAGATGCTTATTACATGTGTTTTAAATGTTTTATCTCAACAATTGTGGATATGAACTGCTTAGTCAGAGTTGATAAATCAGCTACCTTTATAAAGAAAGCTATTTATACAGAAAGAGTTTTGAGTAAAAATTAAAAATTGATTTAGCGCCACCCTAAATTCTTTTTATTATTCGGAAAATATTTTATTATGTTACACAGTTAAGAGCATAAGATCTTCAACAGAAAATTTTTGTCATTATGACGCTACTCGCCCCCTGTGATATACAGGATTGTTCGTAGAGTGTGAGTTACCTCTCTGGTGCAGACTATGGGCGCCTTGGGTGTCGAGGATTGAAACCTCGGACAATGTTTCGTCTGCTTTCTCTCTGTAGCCGTAAGGGCAAAGCTTCATGGTTAGGGGGGGGGGCGAATTTTAGAGGCAGATTGTACTCTTTCTTACAGCCCCTACGGTTGTCCTATGCGGAGGGGAGGGGAAGGGGGAGTGTTATTCTTCTTACCAGGGGAGAGGTGGGTCTGCGACTGATGCGGCTTCGTGGCGGGTGGTATCTTGAGGCGGTGATCTCTCCTTCGAACGAATTAGGAGGGAGGGGGAAACAATAACATATTCGTAAGTGGTGTTAATAAAGCAGATTTATTAAGCGAAAATTTAGACACGGTCCGAGTCTGTGCGGCCAGGAAGTTGGGAGCCTTAAGGGCGAATTTGAGGACTCAAAGGCTTCTTGAGCGGCGAATACTGGCACTTAGCTGTATTTCCTTTTGGGGTTGTTCCGGCGGTAGGTTGAGGTCCGTTCAGCTGGGCAACCCCTCACAGGCTCTCGGCTGGGTCTCGTTGGCGTGGTGGACACAGCTGGCATCCTCCTTCGGGGCTGACTCTTTGACCTCGGAGATGGCTCTACACGACTGACTCTCAGCGACGGCTCTCCACGACCGACTCTCGACAACGGCTCTAAAAGACTGACTCAACACGACTGACTCTCTCGTCTGGCATGGCGCTTCTGGGCGACGAAACCCCCGATCGCCTCCTCTCGGCATGGCACTTTAACTCTCCACCTACCGCGTCCCGACGTGGTGCCCCACGGTGAGTTCACCACCCGACTGCCGCCTCTTGGCACCGGGTTGCAACTGTACACTTCCTCCACGCGTCGGGACTTTTAACCCCCCTTCCGGGCGACACCTTAGATGCCTCTGTCTGTTCCCACGCGTCTCACCCGGGGTGCCTCGGCATCACTGCCAGACCNGGGAAGGGGGGGGGGGTGCGATTCCGCATGTCCTGGTCAGCCGTTTCTCATGTATCTCGACTATATGCGCCTCTGCGACACTTCCAGATGCCGCGCACCTTCCCACGAATCTCATTCAGGGTGCATCGGCGATTTTCTAGCCACCGCCCACCTTCCCAGGTGTCTTAATTCTGAAGATCCCTCGTCGGCGAATCGCTAGCTTACCTCTGCATTTTCCCCGCGCGTGTCCATTATCTTACGCCTCTGAACTGCCTGTCCGCTCCCGGACCAGCCAGCCTCGCAGCAACGTGTCTACTGGGGCACTAGATTGGGGATGCGGGTTTAAGATGGCGGGTGGTGTGATAGCGGCGCTTCAGAATAATAGCAACAATGGAGGGTGAAAATCAATTGATAATGTTAAGTAAAAGTCTTATTTTTTTGATACTTTCACATCAGCTGTAATGGGTTTAAAACTAAATTTTGAGAGTGCAGCTTTAGGGAAGGCACACACTTCTTACAGAGCATGAATAAAATTCATTTCTGCTGTTCGGTATGAAGACAACGTGTTAATAACAGCAGATAATGAATCCATACGTAATTGTTAAACACTACCCTAGGCAGATAACGATTCGTGCTCAGGTATTATTTCACATTAGAACGTTGACACTGATAACTGAGATACATAACAAGGATTACCAAATACGCCCAAAAGGCTGCAGAATTGCATAAGAAAGAGCCATCTCATTGTAAAGGCATGTCTATGTAATAACTTTGACGAAGTACTGTTGACGTACGTTGTCCGCACGATCATAAAACACATATTTAAACACATTTGTTTGAACCTTAAGAACCTTGTATCTAGAGATGTTTGCGCTTTGTAACCAATTTACGTAAATTCTGAAATCATCTGCGTGTATACAGCACATCTGCTATCATCACAACATACTATATATAGAACTGATTTATCGACTTGAAACCAAATTTAGTAAATAAATACTAGAAAAGTGAGTACTTAATTGCCATTGTATTCTTTTGTTTTAAATTTGATAGTCCTACATTTTTTTTCCAGAAAATTTTACTGTGAATATTTTGAGCGCTGGACAATATGCGTAAAAAACACAAATTCATGAAAATTGTCTTCTTTTAATGTGGACAGTGCGCCAAATGGGGACCCCTGTCCCTAGAGTGAACCCCCTCTCTTAAAGGTACTATATGCTTCTGACATCTAATGGCGAGCACATGAACTACTGCGGACGGACGCAGTGGGGGTAGGGAAGAAGCCTGCCTCGCCTGTCTGCCGCACGGTCCATAAGCGATAGCGTTGGTTTGGTGATTTTCGATGTTTCAAAGTTTTCTCAAGGGGTTTTTGAAGCGTTACCATCGTCTATGAGTGCAAATTAGTGAATGTCTTGTGTAAAATAGCAATAGGTGCAAACTAGTAATAATGGTTTATGGATTTAGTTGAGTGATTTAATGAGGAGAGAGGAAGTTGGTTTGGCAAAACAAAAACATGTCGGGTGCCTACAGTGGACCCCTCTCGTGTTCCTTGACAGGGCCACAGTGGTGTGTATGCCATAGACTCGATAGGCAAGCACTGCTGACCATTAAAAATTATGTCAGACATTTAAAATAAGAACTTTACATTATTGGTCACAGCTTCTAAATGTTCCCTTTCTTTTCTTGTATTTATACTCGCCCGCATGCTGTGTTTTCGTTTCTCTTATTTCACCCTTTCTCTCCACCCGCTGTTCGAGTTTCCATGTCAAAATTAACACAAGGGATTTCGTACAGATCCGTGGGTTGTCAGTATGTACTTCCCAGCCACGTTCTGCTGAGGCAAACGCAGCATACCATATGAAGGGCTCACCACAGCGCATCTGGCTGTTTTCTAAAGTGAAATGCTTGAAATGTGTATACAACGATTTTATTTCTTCCAGAACAGTGCTAACGTGTAACACGCATGCAAAGTAATTGTAAGATCAGTTCCATGTGCATTTCAGCCTTGTTTGAATACGTGGCAGTGTGGTTTCTTCCACAATGTAGAGCATTATATATAACCACCTCTGTGTAGGTTAAGGGTGCCGCCTGGCTAGGTCGCCATGCGCTGTGCAGAGCTTCAAGACAAAAGGGTGTATAAAAAAAAACCACTCCACATGCCTATATGGTGTCTTTTTATGAGCAGTGTGTAAGAATTGTGACACGTCCGACGATAATTTTCCATTTTAAATTTCCATTTATTATACTTATATTATATTATGGGACAGTTAAAATGCCTAAAATGGGCATTTTCACGGTTATATTTAGTTACGAAATCCATGGTTGATGATGTGTAGATATAATCTTGTTTTGGGATGTGTGCAACACCTTTTTCTTTATTAGACTGTTTTGTACAACAACAAACATAGAGTCACCGCTGAAAGTCACACAGAGGCGAGTTGCTGATAGAAAGACTGCACATCAGTTCAGTGCCTTGCATTAAGGCGACGAGTCATGCGAAATGCATACATTTATTTTCTTATCGCTGCTGCACTTCCAGGCATCAGAAACGCAAAATCCGAACAGCCAGGCGGAACCTTCAGCTGCGAGTCCCGCAGCGTATGCAGCCCGGGATGACGCAGTAAACGAAAACTGTCACAATTCAGGCTCAGAGATACAGCTGACCCACACAAAAAGTTATCACATGCCACTGGCGGACACTCTGTTTTTTTTTTATATAACAAAACAAACACAAGCATGTGTGTATATTTTCTTATATGTTCAGGGGGCGAACGATGTATAAAATTAAGAAGAAAAGGGTGAAGAAGGTGCAGAAGGGAAGAGAGTGGAATGGCGATTCCATGCAAAAAGCTATAAGAGCAGTGCGTGAAAATAAGATGGGATGGAAAAAAGCTGCTAAAATGTTTTCATGTTCCTAAAAGTACATTGATGAAATTGAGTAGCGAAAAGTATGGGGATCCTCATAAAGCTGCTAACACAAAGCGAGGTCGTCAGACTGTTCTAACTCCTGAGTTAGAGGAGCAACTTGTGCAGTACTGTCTGACAATTGAAGCCTATTTGTTTGGATTGACCCGGGGAGATTTAAGGAGGATGGCATTTCAGTTAGCCGAGAGAAATAACCTCAGGCATCCCTTTAGCAAAGCAGATGACATGGTAGGAAGGATGTGGCTCAAACTGTTTATGAAGAGGCACAAACATTGACTCTCCTTTCGTAACCCTACTGGTACATCCTATGCCAGGGCAGTTGGATTCACCAACGAAAATGTTGATTCATTTTTTGATCTCCTTGAAGCCCTTTTTGAAAAATACAAGTATCCACCAACCAGGATATTTAACGATAAAAGTGAACTTGCAGTCCTGCAATCAAAAGTTGCACAAGTGATTGGCCCAAGAGGTAAATGCCAAATTGGAAGTTTTACATCAGCTGAAAGGGGCTCGTTAATAACTGTGATAGTTTGCATGAGTGCAGGTGGCAACTACGTCCCCTTTATGGTGGTTTTCCCTCGAAAAAAACACGAGTGCACAATTGACAAAAGGAGCTCTTCTGGGAACAATGTTTCATTGTCACCCTTCTAGTTGAATGGTTGAATCCAGACCCATTTATTTACAGCATGGTTCCAGCATTTTGTTGCAACTATCAAAACGACTAAAGACTCGCCTGTATTGCTGATTCTGGATTGGCATTACAGCCATACACGAAACATTGATGTTATAGACAAGACACGGGAAAACAATGTGACCATTGTCTCACTGCCCCCACACTCGACACACAAAATGCAACCATGGGATAAAACATTTTTATCGCCATTGAAGACTTAGTACAGTGATGCAGTACGCCAGTTTCTGCTAACAAACAACCATGCTGTAGCAAACCACTATGATATGGATCTTTTCGGGCAATCCTACATTAAATGCCAAACAGCAGCAATTGCAGTGAATGGCTTTAAAGTAATAGGGATATATCCAATGAATAGACACATACTCATTGAGGCTGAATTTATTTGTGAAGCGGCACAAGAAGTTGAGCCACGTTATGGAGATAGCGATGAAAATTTGCACTCCCTTAGTGACATTTTCTCTGACCAGTGTGAAGAAATATCTGGTTCCCAAGAAGAAAACTAAGGTCCTCCCAACCAATCAAATCCAGTAACACCAACATCCTGCCAACCGTCAAAATAAACCTCACTCACACCAACCATTACACCTGTCCCTTCAAATTCATGTGATGTTAGCCCCTTCCAGACCCGACCAGTCCCAAACCTCGTCAAGAAGATATCCACGAGAGGACGAAAGCCCTCCTCTACTAACATTGTAACATCCTATACCTATAAAAATAGCTTGGAGGAATCAAAAGAGAAAAGAGGGAGAGGAATGGGCCGTGGAAGAGGACGAGGAAGAGGAAATGAAAGAGGTCGGGGAATAGCTCGAGGAATGGGAAGAAGAAGTGGGGAAGCACAAACAAATATTGCACAAGGTAGAAAACGTAAAACTGACGATGATGATGATTCTTACAATGAAACATTGGATTGTATATCATCGGGTTCTTCAGCGGTGGATTTTTTTGGACTGGGTGAGGACACTACTGAGTATGATGCTGAATGTATGTTTTGCAGCTAGCTTTGGTCAAGTGATACCAGCGGAGAACAGTGGGCGAAGTGCATAATGTGTAGTGATTGGGCCCATGGAGTGTTCAGGGGTGGAAAAAGATGTATGTGATTTTTGTGCACAATTTACTACTTTTAAGAAAATTGAAGAAACGTTAGGAAAATAAGGGGTCCACTTTAGGACAAAAAAAAGGGATTCACTCATGGATCACTTTTTCTCAAACACCAATAATGACATGTTTTTAACATTAAAAAAAAAAAAAATTGTATAGAAACATTTTAACATTCTTTTTATTTTCAAATTCTGATGAACAGATATTTGTTTGTTTTTGTTTTGCTTTTATATGAATAATATTGGACTTAATAAGTGGTTAATTGGCCAAAAGCAAACCAGGGGTCCACTTATGGCGCACTTCCATACATAGCATGCGAAAAACTGTCTTACTCAAATTCTGTGGAAAAAGTACTGTGTGGGCTAGAAAACTAATATAAAATCTTATTAACTTATATTTTCTGACAATTGAACAAACTTTCAGATGGAATATGAGATAACCTTTCTGTTTGTGTGTAGATGTGTGTACCCTCATAACTTTCGAACTTTATTCGCAGAATCTCACTAATCTCCTTTCACTTACATAGTAAGCACAACCACCTTTGGTAGAGTTAGACCACGCAGGGTGTTGTTTTAAAAATGGCTGACTTTGAAAATCATAGAAAAAATTCAACCAGTGTGAACTAAATTTGGTGGTTTGACAATACACAATGTCATTATTGAATTTCGAGACAGGCATAGTCATTAAATGTCATTTTGAATTAATAACTTCACAAGAAAAAAGTCAATAAGGCTTTACTCTGAAACAACTAAATATATTATCAGAATATTAGGCATACATGCAGTAATTCCTAACATAAAAAAGTTTATTACTCCAGTTCCCAGCCAGCGGGTATCACCGGAGTTGTGATAATATTATCTTATGTTCTTACAGTATACTTCACAGATTACTCCTGAACCATTCATGCTCTGTCCTAGTATCATTTATTGCGATTACAACCCATACTAAATCTAGTCTGGAAGATAGTAATGTTAGAGCATTGCGAAATGGTGCCCCTATTCCTCAATCTCCCAACATATCTTTTGCAGCAGGTAACTCCATTTTTGATCACCTCATTTGGTAAACCAGGCATAGGGAATGCCAAAGAGTTTCCAACGTTTGTACGACCAAAGTCACCCAGCGGCACCACTAGGGAGCGTGGGTTCCCTTGAGCTAGCAGAGGCTATTGACTTGCGCACAACGAGGCCTTCCCGCGACTATGAATCTGTTGGTCTCCGAAACTAGGGTTCCCAATCGAAACTAAGTAAATACATACATTATGAGTTTTTTTTTAACTATCTCCTCCCTATGACTGTCAATAGCCCCGACACATCTTAGACCAGCAGCTGTCCTAATGCAAGGTGGATAACTAGCTCACATTCCGAGTAAAGAGGCCCTATAGCTTTGTCTCGGACACTCCCACCAGGTACCCCCCAAAATGTATCCACCCTACGCCCATCATAGGCCAGCTCCCGAAGTGCTACCCCAGATCACCACTTTGTCAATGGAGGAGGATCCTTCCCTTTCCAGGTCACGACCACTCCTACAAGGCAGTTATTCTCATGAACTGTCACATCACGCCCATTACAGGACAGTTCCCCGACATTTTCTAGATACAGCTACCACACACTGTTAGTACCTTCTGCCATAGAGAGGCAACCTCTACTCTACGAACATCGGCGGAAGTTCCCATGGGGTGATTGCTCTTGCGATGGTCCGAACCTTACACCTTAATCCCCCTCCACAGCGAGGGTCACTCAGGCCGGTTCCAGCGCCCAAGCAATGCGTCATTTATAGTTACTCCCGCCATTATGTAGTGCTACATATATATAGCAAGCTCTTTGACCCTACTTAGCCTGAGGCCGCCAGGGTTTTCACATTCTCCTTGTATTTCGCCCTTTGGGGTTTCCATGGGCACAGGCCCCCTCGGACCAGGAGTAAGTTTCCTAACCCTTGGGGACCCATGTCCACTTCCTCCACGCAGGGTCATTCTTCTTAGCCATTATGTAGTGCTACATACGTGATGAAAATACAGCAGCCTCTCGGCTGCCATACTTTTATATTTTAACGCAGCACTCTTAGCCAATGAACTATCCCGTACTTCGGCCACCCACTCGGTGGGGAAGAGGTAACCAAATCCAAAGCCCCTACTTGATACACAACTACGGCCAAAAGCACCCTTCCACAAGGTTCTGAGACCCTCGTACTCAGACACCAAGCGTGTGGTCTGGCCGGGGTACTATCTGGACCCCTAGTGTCTCTCCAAGACACAACCGGAGCAGGCTGCTGCTCACCACCCGGTCCTTCTTTAAGAGAGGTAATCTCTCCAGACCTCCTCCAGCATACAGAGTTAACCAGTGCCAGCACGAGTCCAACCTCTAGTGATCGGTATACCAGAGAGAACCTCTGGTGGGGCCAACCTAATCAGCCCGTGCTCCCACTTATTTATCATGGCACTTGTGGGTTTTCAGTTACCCGACCGCTCCACCATTGCTCTGCACAACCCACCGGAAGAGGGGATTACGATCGGCTCGGAGCGGCATGCGTCCTCGATTCCTTGGGGAATGCCGAAAACGGTGATAGCAGCCCTCGCTCTGAAATGGAAGATTCTCATCATTTAATATCATAGATCTTCCTGCTGTCATCACAGCCTTCAAGCCATCGCCACCACATCCCACCACTAGCAGTACAGTTGGAGGAGCCGTCATTAGGCATTGACCATTACCATACATGGAAATTTCTTCCCAAAGGAAATTCCTGTCTTGGGCCACATCGGCTTGAATGCCAAGTGGTCCAACACCCCGCCAAGTGGTCGGGCCTAGGTACTAACTATCGGCCCAAACCATAAATGCAGATATCCCTTACCAGCCACGAGGAAACTGGTTCCCATAGGGAAACCGGTGGCGAAGCCCAATTTGCAAAGCACAGGGGTGGCACTGGTAGCCTTGGGTCGCCATGAGTGTAGAGAGGCTATAAGAGACGCGTCATCCACCCTTTATAGGGCCGATGCGGTAACCAGGCTTGGCTACTATAGCATAGTACTGTCACACCACCCCAAATGCCCGGAATCCTTCCTCCCGAAGGAGTCACCAACCCGTAACCCCCTATGTAGTGCTACGGGAGGATGCCTAGATTTTCATGATATTAAGACATCAGAAACTAATTTAGAAAACTATGACTTTGTGAAATGTTTTACCTTATTGCGCCATATATACCATAACATTAGACCTACGTAGAGTAAAAATTGGGGCTGGTGGTACATATCGCTATAATTATGTATGCTGATTCCAGCCAATTATGTCCGTCAGTTTGTAAGATAGCGTCACATGAACCAGTTAAGCTTATGCATCATATCTCAGGAACTATCAAACAGATTCACTCTAATTTTTATTATGATAGAACACCAAAATGTGTATTTTCAAAACGGTGGGGTTATAATTTTTAAAATAAAAATGTCGTTGTGCCATTTGTACGCCTATTTAAACAGAAATGTGTATACCAGCGGCACGAATTAATAATGTTAAATGCATTATTTATTGGCACTTTTGTACACAAAGTACAAAACAATGGTACCTGAAAGTGTGTACCTTTATATCACAAAAACAGCACAAAAAAATCCAAACAAATTTGTATACAGGTAGTTACAGAGCAGTACAGCTGAACCAAGAGAATTTTAATGGAAATGCAAATAGTATATTAAAAACGGTGACCTCGAAACACTTTGTGTTATATGGCGTAATTTTAAAAACTTTAAATCGATTTATATTCAACTTTGTACGCTTGAATAACCTGTTGTGGGAACTATATGTGCTATTTGACAAACTTTTTGATCCACCATGTCGCAAAACAAGATTTATAATAAATTCAAATTAAATATAATATATCACTAAGTTCTCAACCGAGTCTTACCAGATTTATAATTAAATAGTATTGGGGAAAACCACCCTAAAAAAAATCTTATGTAGTAGCAATTTTCGAAAAACGATCCTGTTTTTTCAGCGTTGTATGTCATATACCTGGAACCATTGAACCTAATTTAAATATACTTGGTACGCTAAATTTTCTACTATGTGAACTAAGTTCAGTAAGCTATTGTTTCAGTCGTCTGCCATTACGGAAGGAAATTACACCTAAAACATGGTTGTATATCAAATCTCAGGATCAAAAACTACAGCCTAAAGTTTTTCAGAAATTAATTAAAACTCTTTGAAGGTATAATTTTATTTGAAAGTAGGCAAACAGTTTATATCGAAAATTAAATGTTACCTAGAAAGGTTACGACTGCGTAAAACTTTTGGATTATATGTATACTTCCTGTCTGTAATAGTTTGGAAATTTGATAACTCTAGAAGTATTTTCACTGTTATCACCAAAACTGAAGAAGGTTAAAGATCTTTTTATTCCTGGCACACACATATTCCTCGACTCCACTAAAATATATTGAAATATTTCGACAACATCTAAGTTATTAAAACAATCACACATTAAGATTTATTTTATTTACATGTTGGCTTATTTCAGTCAATATATTGAAATTCTGCAAAAAATAAACTAGGGTGTGCCCAACATAATTTGAATATTACAGTTTTATATTTGAATAGCTTTTTTAAGAGTTTTACCCTTCGATTATCAGACTACTACAGTTTAGTTAAAGGTAATCATAGTTTGATACATGCTACGATAATAATGTCAGTGGTTAGTATATATGGCAAAACAGAAAAGCAAAATATATAAACAACTTTTACATGCCTTATTTTCGTTCTCGATAATCGAGTTTATTATATTTCTCCAGATAAATGTTCACGATTTTAGAGAACTTGAAATATTTGCAATGTATGGTCTGATTATATTCTTGTAGTATTTAAGCGTTTATACGGAAGAACAGCGAAGACAATATTTGAACATTTATAATATATATAATATGTATTACCACCACTAATGTCACCCACGGAAAAATTTGCCGCTTTATGCCATTAGGACACACACTGAAGAGCCAAAAAAACTGGCACACCTGCCTAATATCGTGTAGGGCCCCCGAGCACGCAGAAGTGTCGCAATACGACGTGGCACGGACTCGACTAATGTCTGAAGGTATGCAGGAGGCATGAATCCTGCAGGGCAGTCTACAAATCCATAGGAGTGCGAGGTGGTGGAGATCTCTTCTGAACAGCAGGTTGCAAGGCATCCCAGATATGCTCAATAATGTTCATGTCTGGTGATTTAGGTGACCAATTAAAGTGTCTAAAGTCAGAAGAATGTTCCTGGAGCCACTCGGTAGAAACTCTCAACGTGTGGGGTGTCGTATTATCCTGCTGGAATTGTCCACGTCCGTCGGAATTCTCAATGGACATGAATAGGTGCAGGTGATCGGACAGGATGCTTACGTATCTGTCACCTGTCAGAGTCGTATCTAGACGTATCAGGGGTCCCATTTCNTCACAATGGACATGAATGGGTGCAGGTGATCGGACAGGATGCTTACGTATCTGTCACCTGTCAGAGTCGTATCTAGACGTATCAGGGGTCCCATTTCACGCCAACTGCACACGTCCCATACCATGACAGAGCCTCCACCAGCTTGGAACAGTTCCCTGTTGACATGTAGGATCCATGGATTGATGAGGATGTCTACATAACCGTACACGTCCATCCGCCCGATACAATTGGAAACGAGACTCGTCAGACCAGGCAACGTGTTTCCAGTCATCAACAGTCCAATGGCGGTGCTGGTGGGCCCAGGCGAGGCGTAAAGCTTTGTGTCGTGCAGTCAACAACGGTACACGAGTGGGCCTTCGGCTCCGAAAGCCCATATCAATGATGTTCCTTTGAATAGTTCACAAGCTGGCACTTGTTGATGCCCCAGCATTGAAATCTGCGCCAATTTGAGAAAGGGTTGCACGTCTGTCACGTTTAATTATTCTCGTCAGTCGTCGTTTGTCCCGTTCGTTTACGATCTTTTTCCGGCCGCAGCGATGTTGAAGATTTGATGTTTCACCGGATTCCTAATATTCAATGCACACTCGTGAAATGGTCGTACGTGAAAAATTCAAATTTTGTCGCTACCTCGGAGATGCTATGTCCCATCTCTCGTGCGCAGACTATAACACCACGTTCAAACTCACTTAAATCTTGATAACCTGCCATTGTAGCAGCAGTAACCGATCTAGCAACTTTGCCAGACGTTTGTTGTCTTATATAGGCGCTGCCGACCGCATCGAGTTACTCTGATTGGTTCCATACCTCTGTTATTTGCATACGCACGCCTATACCAGTTTTTTTGGCTCTCCAGTGTACATTCGAGTGTTAATGATTCTGAATGTTTTTCACAGATATTAAAAAAATTTCTCCAATTTATACAGAACTGCCATTCGCACTTGTGAAATGTTCTGAGTGCTAAAAAGAAGTAATCATGTCAATAAAACAGTCCTTTCTACAAGTAAATTACAGGTTACCTGAAAAAAAAAACAGATTGTAAACGTTATAAAGTTGAAGAGGGAGGAGGACAGCTTCCTTATCCGAGGTACAGAACTGCTTTTCTGGTCAGCCTTAAAAATGAGTAAGGTTAAATGGGTTGAGGATGGAGCTGCGTAGAATGAAGAGAGGGGAAAATATATGATTACCGTGACCACTTCCTACCCTCCGTCACCAGACACGGAGTGCACTTTCATTTCGTACATAAAGGATACTTTCGAAATCTTCCCTGTTAGCAAAGTTAAACGGAGTTAAAATTTTACTTACTCAGAAAGACACGTGAATAAGTAAAAATACAAGCAATATATAGTATATT
This sequence comes from Clitarchus hookeri, assembly GCA_002778355.1. Classification (NCBI taxonomy): domain Eukaryota; kingdom Metazoa; phylum Arthropoda; class Insecta; order Phasmatodea; family Phasmatidae; genus Clitarchus; species Clitarchus hookeri. The sequence goes on along the minus strand of NQII01000525.1, from coordinate 459,773 downwards.
ATGTATACTGGTTTGCTGAGGGCTGTAATAAATATTTTATTAATGGCTTCGTAAAATTTTCCTTTCCGAAACCCAGGATCAAACCAGGGACCTTCAGTCTAACGCTCTCCCAGCTGTGCTATTTTGGCTTGCTTGCGATATATTGACAAAGATGAAAACACTGTAACAATATAATCTAATAACGAAGCTGAAACTAACAGCTACATTGCTTTAGCAGAACATTTTTCTCGTGGTTTTCATCACCTGATCGTCAAAGACTAAATCTGCTATATTCCAAAGGAATTCTGAGATAATAATAATAACGACGGATGTCAGGCATACCACCACGTATAACGTTTGTCCAGTAAAATAACTTTTTTTTTTTTTTTTCGCAAAATGTTTTTGGAAAATGCATAAGCGAAATCCAAAACAGTACTTTAGTTCGAAGATAAGAAGCAGTTTAGTTTTGAAAAAGTTTCTATCGACACTGATTCACCATGGCATTGTATCGTAATGGTGCATGCACACATGCTCACACACGAATTTAGCTACATATACACACAACCCAACCCACACACTCACACGTGGTAGAGATACAGCATATTCGATGGATATGAAGATGAAGATTGTACTTGAGGAAGGACCACTAAAAAATAATGAGCCTCGTGGCGATAAATACCACAAAATATAATATTTATACAGCTTACAGTTGATTTCAACTACCTCTCGCGTCATTTTTTCACCTTCGTGGAGCACTCTGGGTAGGTTTTCCTTAGGAAGAGAAAATTCTCACTTTTGCTTTTTTTTTTGTCCCTGCTATTGTGGCCACAACGTCCAAAGAAATTAAAACATAGGTCTTGCATCACAAGGTTACAGACACAAAGGCTTATAAAAGGATTTCGTTGTTTAAAATGGGCTTCGAAGCAAGTAATAACAATGTCGGCACTTACAGAATGAGTTATGTCAAATGACGAGAGCGTATCATTATTCGTCCGGCTTCCTCGCAACGTAAGCGCAAAGCTTTTTGGTGCATAGAGCGGACAATAATACTTATCCTCAGACTTTACATCCCTTTAAAAATTTATTTCCACACCAAATATTTCTGTTTGTATAAGACATTATAAGTAACTCATAGTTGTGCTTCTCAACCTAAACAAAGGGAAGAGCAGGCCAATAAATGCTGTTAAAGTCACAAGCAGAACAAGAACGTATAAAATAAAAAAATTCAAACCCATCAGAATGATTACTTAACATGTTTGGAATAAAGGTATTTTATATGAGGCTGTTTATAGCATAAAAACTTAGAAACCTCCGATATTATAAAATAACTCTTTGATACATCTTATTAAGTGAAATTTAACACGAAATCCTCTGATATTTCATGTTTTCCAACACGTGAACTCTACTTAGAGTTAACCGTAACTGCTGCACTACACGTAACCATTAGATGCGAAAAGCATTGGCTTCAAAACAGTACTTCGCTAGAGTCCGAAAATTAGACGCTGTAAATGTAATAAGTTCCTGCCGAAGTTTCGAAGAAGACGTAAACCTCACCACGACTCCAAGTTGTTAGTATTTACTCTGCTGGAATAATTTTGTAAATATCGTCTCTTCTATACTTGAGTAACGTATGATAGCACCTCGCACGCAATGGATTACGTTGCACATGCCGTTCAGTATTCCTAGTAATTTTCTGTTGACGGTATTCCCCCCGTACTCGCCATCGCACTATTCTTTGCACGTTAAGATAACTGACCACCACTTAGAGGGACTGTGTTGAAGGACGTATTCTCGTTAAATCACACCGAACATAAACAACCTTATGACCGCTACCACAAAAAACTGGCTATATAATACTCGAGTCTTCCAGTCAGAGCACACTTGACTTCCAGAACAGCCAACCAGCAAGAGGAACAACTCTCTTCGACATGATGAAGTTGATGGTATGCTTCTATGCTTTAATTATAAAGAAATTAAAAGTTTTATTCAAACGAAAATTTAATAAATCTCTGTTAGTTACAAATTAAAATTTTAATTGTAAAGCTTTGGTTTATTCATTAATGACAAATAGTAATTTCATTGTTTTACCTTAAAAAATTATTTCAGCAATCAATTTTTATTTTTTATATTTTTCACTAATGTTGGGATGTTAATTTTTTTAAATAAAATATTTAATTATCACGTAGCTTTTCAAATTACATAAATGATCGAGGTGTACCCATATCTTAACATATACCGACAAATATAATTATACTATAAGGCCAGAAAATTTAATTTTCGCAAGGAGTTAAGAAATTGCCACCTGACAGAAGGAAAATCGTTTTAAATAATTATATTTGCATTAGCGAACTATGTGATTACTGTAAGATTTTTGAAGTTGTCACATAAAATGTTTTCCTTTAAATTGCAAGTATTTCCTCTTGTATCGTTATGGCACTTACTTTATCAGTCCCGCCAAACTATTTAACTTGATGTAAAATGCACAGAGTAAAAAATATTTAAAATGTAGAAAATATTTTATTTAAAATATGTATACATAAGAATAGCATTGCGAGTGCGACTAGTTATTAAAAAAAAAATCAAAAATTCCTGTTTTTAAATTTTGACAATTTCATTCAATAAATATGTAGAAATAATCAAAATTGAACACGCTTTCCGGTAAATTCTATGACAAACTACTTTTAATAAACTGTCTCGAAAAATCCAATATTTTTTATCAATTATTTTTACAAGGCGATGATAAGAAATATTATGTAAAAGTAATTATGAACTAGCACAAGCCAAAAATGTGTTTGAACGGCCTGTAATAAGAGAAATAACGAGATTTCCCTTTAGACAGACGTCAAAATTTATGGTTAGACAAATGTTTAATAGCTATAAAGAGTTAATATTAATACTTCTGTTTAAATATTTAATTAACTAATTATTATTAATACCTACATTTTCCCTATTTTACAGTAGTAACTTAGTATGCTTAAATTGCTTTGCATTTATATCGCTTAATTTCTATGTACATAAATTATAAATTCATCTTACATTAAATGTACTGGATTATCATCAACACTCATTTATTACATATTTATACTAAAATTAAGTGTTATTAAAATTAATCACAGACACAGTGTTACATAATGAACAACCTAGACGAATACTGTTCCTAAATAAATCATACTAAAAACTTTCTGCTTCCGGTGTTGTGTATTATTTTCAGTATGCTAGTATTCTTTTTCCACAATATTCCAAATTTTTGCCACGTAAAATTATTCCAAAGGATTAGTATATTTATGTATCTTTCCAGTGTGAAAGTTTCTTTCACAACATATTATTTTGATATTCTCATATTTTACATTTATTTCAGTGAATCTTTGCATCTGATGAATACGTTAGTAGTACTGCAATTTAGTTAAAATCTCAAGTTTCATAACACAAGATCAATTGATTAAAATATTGAAATAGGCTAACTAATAAAACAATTATTTTATACTTTTAAAGCCAAAATATTAGTGTGATTAATGGAATACATCGTTCCTATGTTACAGGTCGTTCTACTAGTAGCCGTAGCTGCAGTCCATGTGGCGCAGTCACAAGGGTTTGGTGGAGGCTCAGGTGGCTTTGGAGGAAGACCAGGCGGACAAAGTGGTCTCGGAGGCGGACAAGGCGGCTTTGGAGGTGGACAAGGTGGATTTGGAGGACAGGGTGGTTTTGGGGGTGGACAAAGTGGATCTGGAGGCGCACAAGGCGGTTTCGGAGGCGGACAAGGTGGATTTGGAGGTGGAAGGCCAGTGAGATCAGCGGACTCGCACAACAGACCTGGTGGATCCATTGGTATTCTAGCTGGAAGGCAGACAGTTTCCAGCGGGCTCCAAGGTGGAAGGCCAGGAGATTCCAGCTCACCTGGGAGCGAACGGATCCAAAATGGTGGGCAAGGACGTCCATCAAATCTTCAAGGAGGATTTGGTGGCCAACACTGACATGTGATGCCCTTTTTCCTCACGTCATACTAAACCACACAAGAGCACCAACGTCGACGACTTTGTGATTATAATTAAATATGTTGTTTTATTTTAAATAGATAATAGTTCTTGTATGTACGTATATACAAAATATATAATACTGTTTAAAAATACTATGAATTTTCAGTGTTTTATTTAATGACGGACAGTAAAAAACTGTATTACAGCGGTAATATAATCAACTCTTCAGACAACTAACGAAATACTGCAATGTATTCTGTATTGAGAAAGTAAGCAAAGTATCATATAAAAGTGATTTAAAAAAACTGAGATACTAATAGCAAGTTGAAAGTATGAAATGTAATTTTGCAAACTATAAATTGATTTACGTAAATGTTTACAATTTCCATACGTAGGTAAGGCATGTCATTGGCCATTGGCTTATGATATGTGTAGAAACTCCGTGCATCTAAACTTCAAACATATATAATTATATCACTTATATTGTCATAGCAAGGCTCTCTTCTTAATACATGTATGTAAATGCAGAGATGCTCTTTAGAAACTCTCTTTTTATTTTGAACATTAATTATTTTTCACTTAGTATTCAGAAAAACGGATTACATTAACCTTGGTACTATAATGTAAACTACAAAAATGCTTCTGCTTAAGCATATTTGGTATGCATAAGCATACCTGTGTTATATTTTTACATGTTTTATTTTCTGAAATTCGCTCTCGGTTTCTGTATGGTAGCAAATTAAAAATCATGCTCTATTACATATGTATGCACGTACAACTACTGCTGTACAGACGAACAATTCCCATTCCGCAAACTAACGCAAATCCTAGTACCAATATTGAAAAAAAAAAAAAAAAACATACGTGCTAACAAATATCCGATATATGTTTATTTGAGCTCAATAAACCTAATTAATAAAAAATATGATGGAATTAAAGTAGTTCGCTGCAAAGGAAATTTGAAGGCTATACGCCAGTAGAACGCTTATAATTAGGCGTTTCGCTTGTTTCTGTTGTTGTTTTCCTTTTCTAACCTTTAAACAATCGCCGAGGTATCGGACCCTTAATAACTGACGAATTAAAATTTCCATTGAAATGACGAGGATATTTTGGCTGCGTGGTTTTTTTTTTTTACAATAGTTTGTAGCTGCCGACGTATCCTCGGATGTAAAATTATCGGAAATATCTACTTAAAGTATTTAGTTAACAAAAATAACTTCATAAGTCAAAATACCTTGAGCCTATGGCGATGTGAGCCAAATATCGGTTAAATATCAATGTATTTGATAACATTTGGAACGAATTAGGGCGGCACGCATATGCACATGTACACGCTAGGAAAAGCGAGATATATATATATATATATATATATATATATATGCAAAAACGGAAATGTTCTCAAATACTTTTTATTAAAAATAGTTTACGACTTACTGAAAAATTAAAGAGCTCGGTTATACATCTAAGAATTTTTAGAGCACACATACGAGGCTGCTTATCCAAAGTTTGTGCTAATGCACACTGCATATTCCTGATGTGATGTGCAGGTAATGATATTTCAGCGAGTTATAGTTAATCATTTTTGAAAGAGACGTATTTTAGTTCAGAAACTGTAATTTGGAAATTTCTGTAAAAACTATAGTTTCCAGGAGACGTTTGTTATAACAATTTTTACTTTTTCACTTTATAAATATTGTTGATAAGTTACGTATTAAGGTTGGGGCTAAAATCGACCAACAAACTTTGTGAGGTTATTCCACGTGGAAAATCACGTGAGGAATATATGAGACACTTTTTACATAAATTGAATATCAAAGGAGATATGAGACCTTGAAAATCGAGATTTCAAACTGTATTTTTGCGAAATATCGGAAACAAAGTGAAATTAAATTACACTGTTCTCTAAACATTGTTAAACGTTATTGGCGTCTTCAATCGAAGAGTTATTTCCCATTAATACCTGCCATCGAATTGGAAATAACACGAGTGGCCATCCTCTTATATAAGACAATTTTTTCGCTGTTAGGATTTATGAAAGTTCGTTACTGAATTATTGAGCAGTATGACATAATTAACACAAATCTTTCTCTGGTTGCAACTGCCCAGGACACACTGTTTTCGTCTAAAAAAACACAGAACTTTCGGGGCAGCATTACATTTGGAGAATCGTATGTAATATCAATACTTCCTGCAGGGATTAACACACACAACGTCGTCAGGAATAGACAACTTCAGTACTGTAAGATTACTAATGTACGGGTACATGTAGTTTACAGTAAGTGTTCCACCATCATCTGTGCGGTGGGCACCGCAGCATATCACAGTCGCACGCAGGCATAGCACGTCTTCGTGCTAGGCAGTAGCTATCATTTTGTTACTAAACGAACAGACTGTAACAATATTTGCTACCTATTTCACACCAATAGCTATCGTCTGGTCATAAATATAGATGAAATTAATACGTTCTTCAATCATGAACAACAGTTGTTCTAATGTGCAATTCGCATAGAGATTTTTCACGTAGCAATGAAATAGAGTAATTGTCTAAATTACTGACCTCGATTGTTCTTGAAAGGTAGCATTAAAATATTTCCAAATTTTATACATATTTGTACTACAAGTTCAAAATAATACCAAAAAATGGTTGTAGGGCAAAGTGGTGGACGTGCGGTAAATTTCTCGTAATTTTTACAAACTGTTTGCTGGGCCGAGTCTTGGTGCCCGTGTTTCTTTTTTATTACAATTAACTCGAAAGTTAAACTTTTCTTCACACATATCTTATTTACTCATCCAATTTTTTTTCGAGAAAACACAAAAAATATCCGTATCTTAGTAACATAAAATGGTAGTAGAAATATATACATTGCAAGATAACAAATGTATACCTTCTAAGTCCTCTTATTACTCCACTCATTTTTAGGACAAAACTTTTGAGTATTCGTACAAAATATTAATTTGCAACAGCGTTACCAAATATGTTATACTTACAGTACACCAATAGACAAAAATGTTTGTTTCACAAACTATGTTTCACCACCGTGAAAGTAAAATAATACCCGGATCTCTCCAATGTGCTTCAAACTTCCAACAATACACTTGTGCCGAAACCCGGGATCGAACCAGGGACCTTCAAATATTCAGTCTAAAGCTCTCCCAGCTGAGCTATTTCGGCTTGACAATATGCAGTTTTATAATCAGCGAAAATATAAATACCTTCTTAATGCAATTTAATAATGACGCTCAGACCAAACAAAAACATTTATTTCGCAGAAAATTTCAAACTTATTACCACTGATCGCCAAATACTAAATCTGCTTTTTACCAAGCGAATTATCATAAAAATAAATACGGATACCGAGAATTAGCACACGATTATGTATTGAAATTTTCCTGTAAAAAAACTGCTAAGTTACAAATTTTACAATTTTTTCTATGAAATGCATAGCCGAAATCCAAAACAATTAGTATTTTAGTTCATATATGAGAAGCAGATTAAAGTTCGAATAGTTTCAATCAATAAACATTGTCTCACCATGCCATGGTATCGCTCTGCTGCACACACACACACACACACACACACACACACACATCTGTGTGTGTGTAATATATGCATATATATGCGTATATGACACAGATGTATGGACACAACACTATACAATGAGGTATGAACCTAGGAATGAATTATGTTTAGGTAAGTAGGACAGCGGGAAATACCGCAATATCTTTGATTTACACAGGTACCGCGTCACTCTTTCACCATCTCCAAGCATTTTGGAAAGTGTCTCTTTACGAAAATACTCTTTTCAGTTTTATTTGTACATCTAAAGTTAAAATGTTGCCGAAATTGCTACAGCGTCCAAATAAGTTAACTTCTGCACAGAAACATTCAAGCCTTCTCTGTAGATAGGGACTACTTGATCAAAGTGAAAACCGTGCTGGCACAAATTATCTGATTTATACCAAATGGCAAGAATGATTGTTCGCCGACTCAGCCTCATCCACGACGCTGTATCGTGTGTACGAGTATACGCTACCAGCCAATATCGTTTATCCTTAGACTTTATTCCACTTTTAAGTACCAATGGGAAGAAACGAGGAGGCCTACGTAGAAGTCGGAAAAATAAGTCAAACGTAAAATATCAAACAATGTAACCACAAAAAATGATAATTTACATTTTTGTGTAAAGATGTTGTGTATGTCGTTGTCTATTTATAATTTTTTCTACCTTTACAAAATGAGTGCACCACAAAGTGGATATTTATGCCGATCCGAGGACAAGGACTGGGGACTGTGGCTCTGTGGCTCGGCTGCCATCTTGGATACACCATCTTGGATCATATGACAGCTGCCATCTTGGATAATGCCACTGCTGCCATCTTGGATGACGCTACAGCCACCACACTGTTTCCAACCACCATCTTGTTTCTGCCATCCACCATATTCTCCGCCATCTTATTTACACTAGTATTTTGTTTACATCGGCTGTTGCTAGGGGTATACCAGTAGTTCGACCACCATATTTGTTTATGGAGATGGCAGCTAGAATGCACTGGTGTAGCTCTCGCTCGGCCACCATGATGGTTCTAGAGTTGGCCACTAGGGGCGCTGCTTTTTATTTAATTTTCGCAGAGCTCCAAATATCGTCTGGGGGGAGCGGGATCGAACTACCAAACCTTGGGTCGGCATGCAGAAACCTTAGACCACTCGGTTATCGGGACATGTGCAGGGACAAGGGTTTAAAATAAGTAATAGCATGCGTGTGTGGGGGATGAACAAATATTTTATTGTAATTATTCTAATGCATAGTAATAATTTTTGTACATACATTTTTTTGACTATTTGTGACTCATATAGACCAGCAATAAGTNAATAGCATGCGTGTGTGGGGGATGAACAAATATTTTATTGTAATTATTCTAATGCATAGTAATAATTTTTGTACATATATTTTTTTGACTATTTGTGACTCATATAGACCAGCAATAAGTTTTTTTTTTCATATAGTCATAGACATACACTAAGAATTTGTTCACATAGTCATAATTCTTTTTGTGTATACTTCTACGTTTTAAAAATATTATAAAATGGCATACCTTAGAAATAAAACACAATTTTTTATTACGTTTTTTATTCATTTAGGTTACTGGAGTTGAGTTTGCGATCATGTATAGACAGGCACGGCAGCTGACCATATCAAAGTTAAAAAAAATTGTGTGCTTGCATGGCAAGGGCTATGCTAGCATTTTCACACGTTGCACCTGCATGGTGCCAGGTAACTGCACATGTGCTTACAGGTCGTTTTCACAATCCACATGTATTCATAATTAATGACGAAATGAAGGTGGCACCAATGCGAGTCTCTGTTGAAGAGAAGTCCATACATTTCGATCTCCTCCTCGCCACCGAAGACAATGCACACTACACATACATAAAGAACTTTTCAAGACTGTGAGCTCACAATTGACCACCCATAGCCACAATATCCATATTTGTAAAAGGTGTTCCACATCCTACCAAGACATTACACGAGTGACAGAAAAGGCTTGCGAAGAGATGTTAACTGAGCATAACAAAATATTGCAGTCCTCACGCTCCTGCACGTATAGAAATGCCGAGCCATTACAAGAAAGGAAGAAGGCCAATCCTAAAATTTAATAATTATCATAATGCAGACAAGTTGCCAATCGTCATCTACGTCGATTTCGAGGCCATGCTCCTGCCTTTTCAAACCTGCCAGGCCGACCCTCAGACATCCAGCACGCACTCTTATCAGAAGCACGAGACCTATAGCTTATGCTATTATGTTCAAGTCGACTACGACATCATATCTGCCACCAAAACCACAAGTCTGCCAATGGGGCCAAAAATTTACACTGCGGAAGATGCTGCCAAGAACTTCACCGTGAAAATTGGAAATGAAGTGAAGGGAATTTATGAAACAAGCGAACCCATGAAGCCGCTCAGCAAGTTGGAACTATTGAATCATGCTATGACAGTTACCTGATGCTACTGCGAAGAAAAATTCACAACTGACAAATGGAAGGTAATGGACCACGACTGCTTCACAGGAAAATACATTGTGGCATCCTGCAATAACTGCAACAAACTCCTCCGCCATCCAAAAAGATTACCTGTGTTATTCCACAACCTGACATATGACGAGAACTTTATTATAAAGCATCTTGGGTACGACGAAGAGAACATATTCATAATTCCGCATACAGAGGAGAAATTAATCACGTTCTCGAAATCACTGGGGGAGAGATTCACACTCCAATTCATCGACACTTTCTGCTACAGTCCGCCAGCCTTGCCGCCATCGCCGAAAACCTGCCAAGAGACCAGTTGAAAAATACAGTAAAGTTCTTCATCCTAGACGAGCTGGAATTAGTAGGGAGAAAGGGAGTGTCCCTTATGAGTACATAGAGAGCATGCAGAAACTTGAGGAGATGCAGCTGCCTCCCCCCCCTCCCCTTCGATAAATATTACAACAGATTGCCGGACACGGCCATAAGTGAATAAGACTACGCTGATGCACTTAAAGTTTGGGAAAAATTGGACTGCAAGGCAATAGAAGATTATTCTAACATTTATTTTAAGACTGGTGTTTTGTTGTCGTCAGATGTATTTGAAAACTTTAGGAAACTGTGCCTGGAAACCTATGGTCTGGACACTGTTGTCCGTTACGGGAGCGCACCAGGCTTCTCGTTCGATGCAATGTTGAAGCACACCAAGGTCGATCTGGATCTGCTAACAAATTACGACAAGTATTTATTCATTGAAGAAGACATAAGAGGTGGAGTGGTTCAATTTGTGAAGCGTCACGCAAAAGCCAATAACAAGTACATTTCGTCCACGTACGACGCCAGCAATCCGCCCGTCTACCGGGAAAGTGTACTGGAGACTTTAAATAAAATATATATAGAAGACGTTTAAGTAAGATTTATTTTTACACACGTCACAAACTATTGCAACTCTTGGTTTACGTGCGTACTTTCGGTATATAACGTATAGAGAATTATATTTATTCTGAACGAAAGCCAGTGTTAGCACCCAACCCAGTGCAATGTTCGTTTCCTCACTAACTGAACTGAGTATGTTCCATTATTACTGTTGAGGTTCCTGCATTATCGTTTTTGACACATAATTTCCAGGACGCAAATATTCCTGGATGGCGATAAAAATTCCTGAGAGTGCAATAGTCAATAATAATAGTCAGAACTAAAAAGTAGACATATACCATGCGAAATAATACAGGGGACAAACATAATAATTTTATTACCATTTGGAGACACTTCTGTAGGGTCATAACGGTACACATTTTTTACCACATTAAAATTGTTTATTATCAGACTGTCAAGCTGGTTTGGGAGATTTTGAGATATGACCGAAATTTCCTGCTTTGGGCTAGTCAGATGAGTGAGATAATAGGAGGCAGTTGCTCTGCCAGTGGGACGAAACCCTATTTTCTGACCAGCCTAGANAGAGTGCAATAGTCAATAATAATAGTCAGAACTAAAAAGTAGACATATACCATGCGAAATAATACAGGGGACAAACGTAATAATTTTATTACCATTTGGAGACACTTCTGTAGGGTCATAACGGTACACATTTTTTACCACATTAAAATTGTTTATTATCAGACTGTCAAGCTGGTTTGGGAGATTTTGAGATATGACCGAAATTTCCTGCTTTGGGATAGTCAGATGAGTGAGATAATAGGAGGCAGTTGCTCTGCCAGTGGGACGAAACCCTATTTTCTGACCAGCCTAGANCTAGTCAGATGAGTGAGATAATAGGAGGCAGTTGCTCTGCCAGTGGGACGAAACCCTATTTTCTGACCAGCCTAGATGATGGGCACTGCTATACTGCTATGAGGAGTAAGCGGAGCAGCAGTGGAATGAGGACAGTGATCAATACAGAAGTACCCTGAGCAATCTGCTCACTTGAAATCCCCATCAGAATTATTGTCTTATGCAAGTCATTGAGGGTTATAATTTTCTTAATGTTAAAATAACTGCGTGAACACTGGAGCTAGAAGAAAGATATCATAAACTATACAAATCACAGTAAACTTATTATGAAGTCTTTTCAAAGATTTCAGAAAAAAAGATTTGCCGAAACCCGGGATCGAACCAGGGACCTTTAGATCTTCAGTCTAACGCTCTCCCAGCTGAGCTATTTCGGCTTGTGCTATAGAGAAAACCCACAAGGTCATTTCAGTCAAAATATGGCAGCTTAGCTGAATATTAAAGAATCGATCGTCTATCTGCTTTCCCACTCTTCTCATCGTTTACAGATGTTGGGCGCCCACTTCTCGGCTCATAGTGCACACTGTTTTCGCCTTCCTTAAAATGGCTTCACCACTTAAATTCGGCCTATCTCACATAGCTTCTTTACCGTACGCTTGTTTGACGTTTCCTGGCCGATTTTCCGTGATTTCACACAACCTTCAATAGCAACCCCTTGTGGTATGTATCTATCTTTAAAAGGAACGCCAAAAAACTGAATTTCATTAAAGCGTGTTTCCCTAAACCAAATTCTCAACCAGGGAACAGCCGCAAGGAAAGATTGTACGAATATTTACAGATAGAAGATGAAATACCTCAATTATTTGGTGTGAACATTCAGTCACAAGTGTAGTAGTGCAAGACTGTTAACCGATTTCACTGTTCTCTTAGCATCGCTACCCGAGAAGTAAATGAGACTTCGCTATAGAGGTTACTTGAACGTGCCGACGTTACCAAGAAGGCGCCTAACCGGCGATAATATCCTCACAACATTTACTATGTACTCGTTATTATAGCACCAAACTGTTAGTATTTACACTTCTGCAGAAGCGGAGGAAGGATTACGTCAGATGCAAAGGCATGAAAGACCCGACAATGGCAAACAAATAACATCCGTAGTTTTATCACATCTGAAGACGTGGCACACGGCACTTACCGCGATACAATATGTATTTCCATCGGCGACTCTCGGGTTTTCCCCTTACACAACACTAGCCTTTGTGTGCGCGTTGGGCCTCTGCTTGCCATCGTTTAGAGGAACCATGCTGAAGGACGAATTTTAATTAAACGACACTTAGTATACAACCACTGCCGCACTCAGCCGACTATATAACACCCAGCTCTCTCAGTCAGTGCACACTCACCTTCCAGACCAGGCAACGAGTGAAGTGGTCTACTTTATTCAACATGATGAAGCTGATGGTGAGTGACTGATGTGCTTTTATGATTAAAAACTAATTATTACATGAGCTTATATGCTTGGAAGCTACCACTTTAATGTTTTCTAAGTAATTTAAATTAACGTCATGGTACGTTAGGTAGCGTGCAAGTTTTTTCGTGGTTATCTAACTTAACCGGCTCATTATTCATAGCTACATTTCTAAGGAAGTGAGATATTTGAGGGATATTTGAGAGGCTCCTAAAACAATTGCAAATTCCTCAGCAGGGTCGGTGGGAGTAAAACGAGGTAGAGATGGAGCAGTGGTAGATTACAATTGTGCTGGGAGGATACGGGAGCACGTTTCTCGCATGCGGAATTCCGGGATCGACCCACCTGGTAATCGAACGCGGCTCGCCGTGGTGGGAGGCGAACTGTGCGGCAACTGCAACAACGCAGCCCTCTTCCACATTTCTGTAAGAAATGTTATCTACGTTCAGTTATGAACACGCCAGTGGTATCGATTATAATGGAGCGTTACAGCTTTCACAAGGTTCGATACATCAGAAAGGCGAGTCCGGTCGCGATAGTCGCAAAACTGCCTCGCATGAAGGCGCAATCGGCGATGGTTCCGGATTCACATACGACGTGTGGTTTGATACCTTATATTATGACGACGTTGACTTTATATAGGTAATAGGTTCTGTTATATTACTCGCAAGCAGCTTTAGATTTAAACTCGAGAACACATTCACATAGAAGAAACGTCTTATTGTTGAGTATAAAGCGATGCGAAACATATAACCGTTATGTACCTAAGTAAGCATGTATACATATACGGACGCATGCACTGACAAACGCGCGTATAAATGCATGCAAGTTTGTAGGTTGGCACGTTTGTATGGATACGTGTATTTCATCGCGGCTAAATATAATTCACCACTTTAGGTGCGCAGCGCAAGATTTTGTGGGCTGTATATGAGGAAAATTCCGTTCCAAACAATACAAAGCTACGAATATATCTGAATGCGGAAAAATATTGATATTTAAATTTGCTACAAGTAAACGAAATAAGTGCATCACTCACTGAAAGACGATTAACTTAGAGCTCAGTTAAATGTGAAGTCAGAATCAATAAAGCAAACACAAGTTTATTAGAATAGGTATAGTTTGTCAATACACGTATCTCCAAGTGAAATACCCTTTCATTCGTCTCTTCGGTAAGTGAACTACGGCAATTAGCCTTTAAATCCTTGTTCTCAGACTTGTGCCACACCAACTGCATAATGTCAAACAAAAAAAAAACTGAAGTAATATGAATTCCAGTCTTCAAACTGCAGCAAACAGCAAACCTTAATTTTCCATTACTGATGGTAATGCTTCTTTTGCACAATACATATAACATTTTATCAGGAATCCTACTTAGGCAGGGCTGCCCAGGTGTACNACTGAAGTAATATGAATTCCAGTCTTCAAACTGCAGCAAACAGCAAACCTTAATTTTCCATTACTAATGGTAATGCTTCTTTTGCACAATACATATAACATTTTATCAGGAATCCTACTTAGGCAGGGCTGCCCAGGTGTACACTTCTTCGAATATAAACTGCGAAGTTAGTTCGATTTTGTCATNACACTTCTTCGAATATAAACTGCGAAGTTAGTTCGATTTTGTCATGATTACACAGAACCCTTCATATTGCGTGAAAGGGGACTGGCTAGGGCGTTCACCTCCCACAAACGCGACCCGAGTTTGATTCCCCGCCGGCTCACTCTCGTATTTTCGCATGTGGGAATCGTGCCGGCCGATGCCGCTGGTCGGCAGGTTTTCTCGGTCGTCTCCCGTTTACCCCGCCCTTCCATTCCAACGCTGCTCCACTTCCATCTCGCTTCACTCTCATCAGCTCTCAAGACCTCGTTGTTAAGAGCCACCCAAATCTCCCTATTCTATCGCGTGGAAACTAATTATTAAGGACGTACGCTATTGCAGAACTACGCCGTTAATGAAAACATGAAAATGCACAAAAAATACTGAAATAAGACCAACGAATCTTTAGTAAACAGTTGTGTGAAAATAAAAAATCAATTTCTATTGGCATCAGCTACTCTTAATTTAGTTGATTTTTTNCTTTAGTAAACAGTTGTGTGAAAATAAAAAATCAATTTCTATTGGCATCAGCTACTCTTAATTTAGTTGATTTTTTATATCTTACTATGAGTTTTCCTTGAGAACGTAGCTTTGAAAAGGTGTATGGCCATAATAATAAGTATATATTTTTTTACTTACCCTTAGTGCAAAAATCATTCGAAAAACACGGAGTATTTGTTCCTGAAGTTATACGAAACTTATCCTGCATGCCCTATAGTTTTAGGAAGAGAAGATATTTGTTAGGCAGATGCTGAAAAAATATACAGTTAAACAACTGAATAAACTAGAGGAAAATTCCGCAGTACGCAAATTGTCCTTTGAGTAAGAAAAAATACTTACTGTGTGGTTGGTAGCCAGGTAGCGATGATATTTCCTGTAGTGTTGGTTATAATGACGTGAACTACACAGGGGTTGATCTATAAATAACAAACGAAAGAAACGAAGCACTAAAGACTGAGTTTTTATACTACCGTTTATATGACCAAAATTTTAACATTAAAGATAGCGATTATCTTGGATCTTGATAGACTAACTCTAACGTATTTGTAAATCTTTCCTTGCAGTGGCAAGGAAAGATTGTGCTTGCTGTATTTCGTACGAGAACGTTTCTTACTAGGCATTGCCAACACACCTAATTTTTCTCTTTTTTATTCATATTAATTGTAAATTAAATATTATAATCTACACATCAAATGATAAGTAACTGTTAAAATTGAGCCAAATAAGTAACTGTTANATTGTAAATTAAATATTATAATCTACACATCAAATGATAAGTAACTGTTAAAATTGAGCCAAATAAGTAACTGTTATGCTGACAGAAGTATAAAATGCTTGTGATACATGGCATAAGAAACCACAGAACAAATTATAAACGGGTAATTTTTCAAAGGTTTGATTCTAAAAATGTGAAGATACTACGGATAGACTATACACTCGGGGGTGGGGGGGGATGGACAGTCTTCTTGAGACTAGCTACTAAGTTGAACTAAATCAGAGTAACTACAAAGGTTGTTTTATAATTACAAAAATTATGCTGTGGANCTTTAGTAAACAGTTGTGTGAAAATAAAAAATCAATTTCTATTGGCATCAGCTACTCTTAATTTAGTTGATTTTTTTTATATCTTACTATGGGTTTTCCGTGAGAACGTAGCTTTGAAAAGGCGTATGACCATAATCATAAGTTTATATTTTTTTACTTACCCTTAGTGCAAAAATCATTCGAAAAACCCGGAGTATTTGTTCCTGAAGTTATACGAAACTTATCCTGCATGCCCTATAGTTTTAGGAAGAGAAAATATTTGTTAGGCAGAGGCTGAAAAAATATACAGTTAAACAATTGAATAAACTAGAGGAAAATTCCGCAATACGCAAATTGTCTTTTGAGTAATAACAATTACTTACTGTTTGGTAGCCAGGTAGCGATGACATTTCCTGTAGTATTGGTTATAATGACGTGAACTACACAGGGGTTTATGTATAAATAAAAAACGAAAGAAACGAAGCACTAAAGACTGAGTTTTTATACTACCATTTATACGACCAAAATTTTAACATTAAAGATAGCGATTATCTTGGATCTTGATAATCTAGCTCTAGCGCATTTGTAAATCTTTGTAAATCTTTCCTTGCAAATGGCAAGGAAAGATTTTGCTTGCTGTATTTTGTACGAGAACGTTTATTACTAGGCATTGCCAACACACCTAATTTTTATCTTTTTCATTCATATTGATTGTAAATTAAATATTATAATCTACACATCAAATGATAAGTAACTGTTAAAATTGAGCCAAATAAGTAACTGTTATGCTGACAGAAGTATAAAATGCTTGTGATACATGGCATAAGAAACCACAGAACAAATTATAAACGGGTAATTTTTCAAAGGTTTGATTCTAAAAATGTGAAGATACTACGGATAGACTATACTATCGGGGGTGGGGGGGGATGGACAGTCTTCTTGAGACTAGCTACTAAGTTGAACTAAATCAGAGTAACTACAAAGGTTGTTTTATAATTACAAAAATTATGCTGTGGAACCATTATTAGCCAACAATATACTATCTGCACCAGAAAACTTTCTACTGGTATTAATCATATTAATTCATCGCCAGGACAGTTGTTCTGAACTTTCGTAAAGAACGAGCTAAAGTAACGACTCTCGATGGTTCGTAGGGTAAAATGTTAGGACGCTTGAAAACATTGTTAAGTGGAATAGAGCCTGTTTCCGTTTTGTTGTGACTAATACATTCACGTTAAACTAAATAAATAAATTTCATCTTGACTAAAATTTTAGCAAAGCGAGTATTGTATTACAATCATGTAGTTGTTTGCAAGAGTGAACCAAATTTTGTAAAGCGTAAAGAAAAATTGTTCATTTTGTTGTAGAAAAATGTAATTGTTATTAAATTTTATGTCGATGTGTAGGTACTAGCGTACTTTATGTTACGAAACGCAATGAATCCTGCAAGTCTATCATTCCCCGATCTCAGGTAGTTCTACATTTGCTCTTAAAATGCATCACAAATACCGTCGTAGATAACAGTTTATTTGCAGATAAAACCGCAGACAGGGACACTACACAAGAGTTGTATTACAGTTACTATTTATGTAAACAATATTTAAACGCCACGAAAAACCAATCTGATTGCTGCCTTTATACTTGCTGTCTAGAAAAGTTGTTACGGGGTACAGAGATTAGGTTCTTACACTCCGATATCAAAACTGCTTGAACAGCTTCAAATCAGCGAATTTGAATGCAGATCTGTTGAAAATGCTTCGCTTGAATCAGTAAAATTCTACTGGTCATTTTAGTTGTTGGTATTCACTGATCAAACACTGATTTCTACTGGTTCTTAGTGAACTGCACTGGCCTGGCAGTAAATTCTAGTGTGTTCCACTAGTTCGTCAGTAGTCAACAGCTCATTAACCGAGGAATCAGTATAATAATTCAACTGATTGAATTCATTCATTCATGATTATAGAGTATATTCCATTCATGCTCACTTCCAACTTTACTGAAGCGCTGCTAAAGTTCTACTTTCATCTTAAGTAAGTCCAGACGATTACACCGAAGGGACAATGCGCACTCTGTTAAATACAGTTTTGCATGATAACCATTTATTACTAGTATCACCAACACAATTATTTTGTTCCTGTTTTTTTTAACATTAATGATTAATTGCTTATATTGTAACATAAAGATAAAATTTATGTCAAAACCCAATTCAACCGCAAATAAAATACCGTAAGCGGGGGTCAGTTTATGACAAATGTGAGGTGACTTTGTGACATATAAAATACTCATTAAATGCCCCTTATTTTAATGGGATGTTACAGATATTCAGCGGTGCCAATGAAACTACTAACCATTTGAAACAATATCTGCGAAATGGAAGACTATGTGAATAAATAGTAAATGTATGTCACAATGTCACCCACCTTGTCACAAAGACTCCCCCGCTTACGGTACTTTAATATTAAAAAAAGTGAAAAACGCTTGTGATACATAACGCATTCAGGAAACAACGAAACACAAGGTACATGGGGTGATATTTAAAAGATTGGATTCAAAAAGTATTAATATACCGCGAATAGAGTATAAAACCATATTTTTCCTCACTGCACTATATACGTTATTTTAAGACATTTTAATGTTTACTTTTATATAAATGTAATAATAATATTATTTTTTTTATTCTTTTACAGTGTGCGTTCCTGGTAGCGGTGGCTGTGCTACACGTGGCAGAGGCACAAGGGTTCGGCGGCGGACCCGGTGGCTCTAGCGGGTTCGGAGGCGGCCAGGGAGCTTTCGGAGGTGGTCAAAACGGTTTAGGAGGCAGCCAAGGCG
>NQII01000525.1:376879-440420 GCA_002778355.1 Clitarchus hookeri | reverse complement strand
GGCCAAGGCGGCGGGTTCGGCGGCGGCAGGCAGGGGAGGTCCGCGGACTCGCCCAACAGACAAGCGGCTTCCGGCGGCCACCGAGGCTCGAGTGGATCTGCTGGCGGACGTGCGCAGAACAGCGGCGCAGCGAACTCCGGACGACAAGGCGGCAGGCATTAACAGTCACCAGCGCTCCCAGCTCTGCCACGATTACAAGCAACATGACTGCGGCGACGAACAGGAATGCCGAGAGTAAAACGATTGTGCTGATTTTGACTCACTACTGCAAAAGACATTTGTATCTCAACACATAAAATATATCACACGCAAAAAACAATGGCTTTGGTTTTATTCTAAATTTACGACTTTACCTGCAGTTACTTCTTAGTTTTATTTTGTAAGGACAGATCTAAATAAGAATAATACAAATTTAAAATTAGTATTTTGTGCGTGAGCAAATAAAGTAATTACTAACTTTTATCAGACATGAAAAACAAACTCAGGAACCATATGTAAAATACCTGAAGGGGCGCGAGTATAGCTAAGTATACACTTAGAGAACGACTCGGCGAGATTGTTAATGGAGCTGAAAAAAATATTTAATATCAAATACAAAAACTTTACTAGATGTACTTCTACCATTATAACCACATCACGTAATTTGTGCATAGCTGCGGACATAATAATATTAGCCCTGAAATTTAGCATGAAAAACCTACATGATTATGTTTGTAAGTAGCGAAAAATTGGTGCGTAATTTCACCGTTGACAATGAGATTCTTTGTAAGATTATTTACACATGGCAATCATCAAATTTTATAAAAATATATTTAAGGTTATTTTAAGAAACAATTATATTTGTGAGTAGTCTTAATGTTACTATATAACCTTCGCAATAATACTTGTCATTTTAAACATACCAAGAAAATAAAAGTCTGTGGAGCCAGGCCGAAAAATGACTCCGGAACTAAATTGTGGACGGATTTTCTGGACGGATCGCCAAAGGAGAGAACTCTCTCGCAAGCTATATTTCAATTTTCTTCTACTCATGCTCTTGAATTAATATATGATTACAACCCTCCAGAAAACCGTAACTTAATCAATATTTCGGAAACAATTAAAATTATTTCTAGTAGTAACCGAGATATAAAAAGACCAGAAGTACCTATTCAAGCCACTGTATTAGGACCAACACCTAATTTTCAGAATAAGCGAAATGTAGGGCACGAATAACAGCTAGACGGTGTGGTAGGAATTAAATAAGATGCTGGAAGGTTGCCAAGGGTATAGGGAACCATGCATACTGCATTCATTCGACACATGTTGAAGGCTATATGGTGGATGATCCGTACAATGAACATGTTGGTCAACGGACTATTAAAACTGTTAGATTGGGTTTAAGTCCGGAAAAAAAGGAGGCCATAAAAGTACTTAGGAGGTGTCGGTCGTGCTCCTCCAAGCACTTCATGGTAGTTCTGGGTGTATGACATGTGGTACTGTCCTGCTGGAAGATCCCATATGTCNATGCTCCTCCAAGCACTTCATGGTAGTTCTGGGTGTATGACATGTGGTACTGTCCTGCTGGAAGATCCCATATGTCCCAGGGAAGACAGTCAAAGTACATGAGTGTACGTGATCTCCGATAATTGATAGATAAATAAGTCCGTTCAGAGAGCCTTTAGCAATTATTAGTGAACCTAAACAATTGCAAGTAAACATTCCCCAGACTATGATGTTGCCGCCACCAACTTTTGTTCTTCCAATAGGGGTTAGGGGAGTTTGGTCTCGAAGGTTTCTCACCTGACATGCCGACGTCTAACCACTCAACAGAGAACAAATTGTGACGCATTGGAGGAGCTAACCGTTTGCCAATCAGAAAAGGCACAGTTTTGGTAATATCGTGCAAACCAAAGCCATTTACCCCGATGAATTTTCATCAGCATGGGTACAGTGACCAGCCATCTGATTCGGAGCCCCATACACAACAGGCTTCGCTGTACTGTCGTTTTACACACACGTCTGGCAGCCTTTGGTTGGTTTGGAGGGCGAGTTCCTCAACTGTAAGTGTGTCGATGATTCCCACAAACCTTCACAGTCTATGTTCACCTCTCGCAACAATGGCACCTGGTGATCTACAGATTCCACGCCGTTTATTCACACCGGTGCTGTTGTCTAATCATGATACTCCTTAAACACAGCAACATGCGAACAGTTTGCAAACTGCACTGTTTCAGAAATACTCCAACCCTTGGCCCAAAAGACGATGATCATCTCCTTTCATGTGTCTGATTGATACATCGCGCGTTACCAATGACAGCAGTGGTTGAAATGTTTGCAGAGTAGCTCCGTCTCACTTTATACATCCATCAAACCTGTTTTCGACACGTGTCTTATTTCATCGACTAAACGATGCTAATATCAAATGCAGCAGATGCTCATAATAATTTGACTCGCACATGTTTTTTTTCTAGGGAGATTCCTTTACCCTGCAACCACAAGCCCGAAATACTATCACCCAACTCATTATTTCTTACTATAACATCACACTGAAAGTAACTTCAATGAGTGCCATCATCAATATGCAAACAGCTGTATGAGTTCACACAGATGTCTATCACTTTATATAGAATGTCCGGAAACTCAGTGCCCAAACTCCAGTCATAGAGTCTTTTGACCAATAGTAACACAAAAGTACTTATATCCGGAAACGTAATTTTATATCAAATAATTGTGTTCACAGTTGCGGTGTACAACACCTACAGAACAAGGCGGTGTGATCATGCATGTAGGACAAGTTGCATAGGCCGTAGGCACGGGAAACACAAAATTATCACACATACGCAGCATCACGCGCCTACTCCCTATTCAACTTATCCTACACGCATGATCGCACCATCTTGTTCTCCTGACATTGTACGCGGCAACTTTGAAAACAATGGAATTATATGAAAAGAAGTTTCCGAATATACGTGTTTAGGACTTTTGTGTTAATATTGGTCAAAATAAACTATGTCTTAAGTATGGGTACTGGGTTTCCAAACATTCTGTATACACAGCTAGCAGGCGCAACATTTGTCGCGCAAGAGGATTAGATCAATTAAATTTCTTCTGGAAAATCAGTAGATGACACCAGCGGTTGTGGTTAAATGACGATTATACAGAATGTTCCATAATCCCTATTTTGATGAGAAATCCATGTCAAAAGTACAGTTATGGTGGTACAAGGATGACACGAATCAAGATTTAAAAACTTCCGCCCGGCGGTATCAATACAACTTGACAATGGGCAACGTCTGACATCACCTGATGCCACATATCATATATTTACAATTTGACTTACTGCTTTGATCGTCCCTCCACTCGCCATTCTGTCACTTATGAATGTGGCAAAGTACAGAATGTACAGAACACCGACATGTTTTTAATTTATGGCGAAGTTCCAAATACCTTATGGTAGTGCTTGTTCTAGGCCTCTATCAGGAGCGTTTTCCGTATTGCGCTTCTACATAACTTACAAATATTACCACATTAGAACAACGGTTGCGGGAAACAAGTACCTCATAGTGTAACAGGGTAAACTGTGATGCTCCATGGAGGCTCCACACTCTCGAATTCGAAAGGGAGGTACATTTCGAGTTAAAAAGAACCCATCGCCGAGTACTCAAGCCATTTTATGGGCAGCAAATGTCTCATAACAGTGTCTGGCGTGTTCTACATGAACGGCAACAACACTTTTTTTCACGCTCAGAAGGTACACGCACTGGGTCTGGCCGATTATGTACCATGTGTCAACTTCTGTATGTGGTTCCTACACGGTTGAATGGACGCGCCCGAGTTTTCACGGCGCATTATTTTCACCGACGAAGCGCACATTACCAAGGAAGCTGTTTTCAATTGCTGAAACACCCACATTTGGGACGAAGAATCTCCTTGTGCCACACACTCCCCAGGCTTCAGCAACGGTTCGGCATCAATATATGGGCAGGTATTATCGATGGTCATGTGACTGGGCCGGACATTCTTCCGCACCGCTTAATAGGCCCCACGTGCTTGACATTCCTGCAGGAAGTACTGGTGGAGTTCTCGGAAAATTCGCTACCAAAGATTTGTGAGGCAGGTGTGGTTCCAACACGATGGCGCACCAGTACACTTTTCACGTGCCATACGACATCTCGACCGAACACTCGGGTAAAGGTGGATAGGTCGGAATGGATCGATTGCTTGGCCACCACGATCGCCGGGTTAAACTACTTTCGACTTTTCAGTGTGGGGTCAATTGGAAAGTTTTGTTTGCGAGACTCCTGTAGCATCGGAGGAACATTTGCTAGCACACATCGCGGCTGCGGNGGTCAATTGGAAAGTTTTGTTTGCGAGACTCCTGTAGCATCGGAGGAACATTTGCTAGCACACATCGCGGCTGCGGCAGAAGACATTCAGCGCACGCCAGGTATCACTGTCTCCACATCGAGCGGCACATGTACGCAGGTAAGAGCTCGTTGNCAGAAGACATTCAGCGCACGCCAGGTATCACTGTCTCCACATCGAGCGGCACATGTACGCAGGTAAGAGCTCGTTGCAACGAAACTGTACGTTTCTGGACATCTGTTTCTCATCAAAACTACATTTTCTACGTACCTTTATGCCCCCGGAAGTGTGCAATAGTAATTATGAAATATTCTGTCTACCGGAGGTAAGATGTAAACATTATCAGCCATGCTGATGTTTCGAAGACAACGCTTCCCTCACAACTTCAAGCTGCTCAATATTTACCCTGCCGAAAGAGTCTCGGTGCGGTGACGTCGTCTCTACAAAAGTGAAGTATGCTAGCACGACTAAATACCTGAAACACCCGTAGCTTTATGGATTCGGAGATGAAGTGGCCCTCGCCATCCACCTTCTCGAGTGCTTCGCCGTCGACGGTATTCCCCGTGCTCATCGCAAACTTCTCCTTGCACGGCGGGGCTACCGGCCAGCGCTTAGAGGGGCTGCGTTCAAGTGCAGATTCTCGTTAGGACACACTGAGCATACAACGACCTTACAACCGCATCCGTACTCAGTCGACTATATAATACTCAGGTCTTCTAGTCGGCGTGCACTCGGCCTCCACACCAGTCAACGAGTGACAAGAACGACAATCATGATTAGGTTAATGGTAAGTCACATCTCTAATCTAAGCATGCACTAACATCTATGTCAATTCAAAGCATGTGTAAAACTTATTTAAGAAAGGTGAACATAATGCTTGCAATTTTTTTTAGAACAGGTACTCCCGTAGGTTGAATTGCTAACGAACTCTAGGCCGTTTTTTCTGTTTTTATTATGTAGTTTTATGTAAAATACGACTTGCATATTTTACAGTATAGTTGAAAGTCTGGGAAATTTTTTCTTTTCTTTTTTTAGTTATATTTGGCATAGCCGATACATATTTCGTCGATTTCTCAAATACGGGAATAAAGCTTTGTTCGCGTTGGAAACCGTTTCTTCCCTAAGGTCTATTTCAGATGTAAGGGATCCATCCACACATCCACAGCTTAATAGCTGGTCAGCGGAGAAATCGACAGTTATCTTATCGTCCATTAAGTAATTTCACTTCCCTTTATCCTATCTCTTCTCNGCTGGTCAGCGGAGAAATCGACAGTTATCTTATCGTCCATTAAGTAATTTCACTTCCCTTTATCCTATCTCTTCTCCAGGCACATACTTTGTTCGTCAATATCAGTAATAAGCACAACTAGTTACTCTGAATCTAAGAAGCTTTTGCATGTTATGAAAACTTACTATCGAATAACAGTGACTATAAGCAGTAATATTTGATGTAACTTTGTAAAAGTTCTGCAAACGCTCTCATTGTTACGTTTCAAGACATATCACATAAGATCCGTCAAATATATTCTCAATAGCATAATAATATAATAAATTCTACACTTCATTAAAATTAATTAGTCTAATACGCTGTTACTAACATTTCCCATTATCATTTTTTTTATTTGCCAACTTAACTAATGTTAACACGAATCTAAACTTTTTTCACGAGATAATTTTCAGCAGTTCGAAACAATTCGAAATTATATTGCTTCTAAGAATTTTGAACTTAAAATTACCGTGTCCCGTATGGCCTGTAATTAACGCAGTGCGTTATCTTAACATTAGAAACTTTTCGAATCCAAAGTTATTTCTATAGCAATGATGTTGATGGTCATATGGGATGGTTTAGCCTACAGTTTCACGTAGAAAATTAAAACATGACGCATCCTTTAAAGCTATTTTCTCTGTGCTAATGAGGCATGACATTACATTTGGAAGTTTGTGAAACTAAATATTATTTTCGAGTTCCGATTACTCTGCTATTGTTAAAGTTACATTAACTCCAGCATTTGCTGCCTAAATTTTTAACATCATAAAACATATATATATAACTTTTCGAATTATTAGAGAAGAATGTAGAAATAAGACGCTACAATGTATTCATTTTTTTCCACCAACTGCACCAGGAAAACGAGAGTATTAATGGTTTGCAGTTGTCGGACATTCAACGAAATGAACGCATCTGAACTCACATTGGTTTCAAGCAGGGTAATTAGAGGAGAATCTCCTGAAAAGAAAGCTTAAAAGAAGATTTTTCTGTGACAAAGAGGCAAGAAAACATCAGTTCGTTGTAAACTTTTGTTAGCCGTGTCTTTTTTTTTTATTTGTGTCGTTTCCAGCTGGGGTATTTTCCTACGCGAATTATTACTTTAGTTTTACAAGGGTTCGTTACAAATAGCTACTGTCCATTCCTTATAAGAGAAGTAAATGTTTACGTTGTGACAAACTTTACCAGAATATAAACAGTAAATGCTGCCATTTGAAAATCATTCAATCAAGTGATGCGGTACTGACTAATGTAAAATACTATAGTCGAAATGAGAACGATAAAAATAGTGCTCAAAATTAAAACGTATACATTAAAATGTAGCTACTAAAGTCATCATTTCTAGTTAAAACTATATACTGAAAACAACATTCAAATTTTCTGCAATTTGCATCTTGATAACGAACAAAGTAATAAATAATGCTGCAGAGTATGAATTCTTTGTATTTATGTGAATAAACATATTGCCGAGCCCTCTTCAAGTGCTTGAACTCGCCTTGTTCTCCCCCTAGGGAGACTAGGTTGTACGGTTTTGCAACACTGTGGAAGGGATGGATGCACAGGGTTCTGCTTCCGTAAGGGTGGTGGGTACACACAGTTCTGCTTCTGTGCAGCGATTTTGGCGTCGATTTAACATATTATAGAGGGGTTTTGATGCCTGTTTTATTACACTTACCCATAGAAGACCACGCCAAGAATAAAATAGAAGTGATAACTACTTTTTGCCCGAAAACGGATTTACTGAGTTTTGCTACTGTACGACTCATGCAATGGCCGAGGTACCGTTTTCATTACTTTTGAGAACTGTCAACATTTACCCCACTTATATTAAATGGACAATACTGCCTTTCTGTACAATGCATTTTGGATGACGGCACAGTGGTGGCAAGATGTGAGTACGAACCCTAGTTTTGTACGGACAACATCACAACTGTCTTACGCTATTCGCAAGTATGATTGTCCGTGGAGAGATGAAGTTAAGAGCGCGCATCACACGCCAGTCAAATCAGCGATACACTCTGTCAGGACTCCGAGGATTGTGCAGGCATTATTGAACGTTGATCATTTCTGATCGGACAGCAAAGGCGGCAAAGTGTTACCGAAGGGTCGCACGCCGTAAAAAGTTTTCTGGTACACTTCCTAAACTGTAATGAAAGTTTTGGACCTATACACTGTATGGAAATAATAGCACACATCAAGCTGCATTTGTAGGAATGTTTAGCATCGCTTCTATACAAAGTTGGGAACTTCCCTTCGCATTTGACTGTTTCCTGAGCAAATGTAGGAACGCTACAACGAATGTAGAGGAAAAAACATTACCATTCCCGCTTTCCCACTGGTATGGTAAATTTCCGAATAATTTCTTATACCGTAGTGTTTAACATTGTTTTGGAAAATTAATTGATAATTCTATAAAACTGCATTAGAAATTCAGTTTTCCAACCATTTTGAAATGGCTTTAGAGATAATCATTGTCCAGCACGAGTGATACGTTTGTCAGCTCCAGATACGGTAGGAACAAAATTGAAAATCTCACTTCCTAAAAACTAGCCAAGTACATAATTATTAAATAGTTTCTATATTGCTAACCCAATCCTTAATAATGTACGTTCTAAGACTTTAGATGTCACGTAAATATATCTCCCAAGTAGTATTATTCAAAATATATATATTTATTTAATGAATTTATTTTTTGTGTAACTGTGTTGAGTTTTTTTAAGATTAAAATTTTTGAACTGTTCTCATGGAAAAAAATCTAACTTACAAATTACACTTATATTATTGAAAGTTGAAAAAGTCATATAGCCAATAATTTTTTTGAAATGTGACCTCCGTAACTGTGGTACCTAAGGCGTCTTAGATCAAAATTTACTGGGTTTTAGTACCGGGTAGGCCATATTTACTTGCTTAAATATGTAAATTTGCGTTATTACCGTTTAAAACGCCGTACCATTATTAGCCTTTCGTGGTAAAGTGGAGGCGTAAAAATACAATCAGAATTAAATGTTCGGTTGGTAAAAATTGAGATAAAATTTCAACAGTACATTTTATTTAGTCCATTCACGGTTACTTGACACTTTTCTGAAGCCTGTTTAAATTCTACTTTTAGGTGCTGATAATATATCCTTCCACTTCATGTAAGTGGAAAAATTGCCATGCGACTTCTCTGTTTCAACCGTCAAATTACATTGTTCGATTTCCTAATAATGCTGTTGTATTTCAAAAAAGCGTAACATAAATGCTACAATTTTCGACCATATTTAGGCCTCTTTTATGACTTAACTGTGTCTGTATTGATAATGGCGCGATTGTTTATTATTTTACAGATTATTAAAACATGTGTGTTACAATGTAGTGCATTACGTACATTACTCGTTAATATGTTAACTGTATTCAATTGTGGGGGGGAAACTATAAAGAAGGTATTTAACCTCTCGTTATTGACGTGGGTTAGGTTACTGTTGGAAAGGCAAGCCTGAACGAGAACCAATATTATAACCAACGAGCATAAAATACAACAAAAAAAAGAGGAAAAACTTGCACACAATTAATCTCGCTCATTTTATCACACTACCTTAGCGGCGACAAAAAAGATGGTGGCTAACATTCTAAACAATTTTGTGCACGCACACAAACACAGCAACTTTTATACCGCTGATATTTTTTTCAGCATACGTAGTTTTTACTAGGCTTTTTTTTTAAATTTTTGACAGGGCTTTAGCTCTCTGAGCAACTTATTGTGGCTCTAAAAATATTCAGTTCACTGAAACGTTTAAGCTATTCATGGTAAAGTGAGCACCTTTGAAAGCCCTCTCGTTTGGAATAATGGTCAATAAATAAATTTTATTTTATACTTAGACGTTACCTTCCGAGTACGGTGGAATATGCACACTGTGCTTATTACTTGCATGGCATTGTTTATAAAGAAAAGGTGGTTAGGGGATAAAAAATAGCTGGAAGAAAATCGTAACTAGGGCCTCAAAAGTGCTCACTTTACCGTGAGCAGCCTACATGCATGTTCCAAAAACACGGAGTCATAAACCTCGTACGTCCAACACTCGCCTTCACACATAACCTACGTAAGGCCTGACGGCAACAACTTTACAACAATCCATCCGTCCAAAAAAAACGACCCACGTTGAAATATTTTCACACCTGCAGTAAAACATCATATTTAGTACAACTTTTTTACGCGACTAGGTACGTTAAACGTACGTGTACAATCTTTATTTGGTAATTAAGTATTTTTCGTTTGGAAGAAACCATATAAAAGGAAAGAAATAAACAAACACAACGATCACGTAACAAATGATGCCAACCTGAAAGTCTTAACCATCCCGCCATCACACCTGAATATAAATTTAATAAGTATTTAGCATTGAAATCACGTTTTATAATGTATCACAATATAGCCACCATTATATATGACATAAATGTAAAATCTGTTAAAATTGAAATCATTAAACTACCATTCGGCTGCTACGCGCGCTGAGAACCGAAATGCAGAAAACAATAAGTTTAAAAGAAAAAAAAAGTTATTTTCCTTTATAAAAAACGAAGTAACAAGAACCTGCGCATCAAATTTTGCTCTGATTAGACAATAAGAAGACAAACGTTTAACAATATGACTATACCAGAGCTACGTAAAAATGTCAATATTTGAATAAGGGACGTTTACTTTTTATAAAGCGTGTCAAACACCAATTTACTAACTTTAAACACGAGAACTATTTCTTACTAGCTAATGCCAACACAACACTGCTGTCGATGTATTTTATTCACTTTACTTACGAATTACATATTACAGTGTATTGACAGTATATACGAAAAGGTTTCGTTTAATGAAAAATATAATGCTTTCAGATTACTAACAGTATCAAATGTTTGTTGTTTAATATTTATTTAAAACACAGGCAGGCATGTTACGTATAGGGCGATTTTTCTAAGCTTCGATTCCAAAAGTGTGAAGAAACCGTGAATAGAGTAGTCTTAATAAAGTATTTTAAATACTGTAGTTATATATTTGTTTGGTTGTGGCTTGAAATTATGCATGACGCTTTACAAAACCACAGATGCCTCTCACAAAAAAAATCAACGTGCAATAGCGGTTTTTTATTTCTTCAGTTAGTTCGATTTATATTTCCAAAATATAAATGCAGTTGTCGTTAATGATATGTTCACGTAGTAGTTTCCAAACAATTTGAAACGTAAAGTAGTAACTTATCGATATAACATATTAGCCCACTTTCTCAGATTCTTCTATTTTCAGTTAAATCTGCAAAACTTTTCTGTTCCGTAAAGAGTATCGTTGCTCTTTCAAAAATGTGGTTAACCAAGAAAAGATTTCGACAACATTTAGTTATGTTTAACTATAACATTTTTTAGAAATAGTTTTCAATGATCCGAAATGTTTTCCCTTATAGTTACAATTCCTGCGATATTCATTGAACGAGCTACAGCCGATTAAATACTTTAGAGTCTGAGAAAAGGTGAACAGTTTTTACACAATTTTGGAAATTAAACTAAACCGTATACTACTATTCGTTAAAATCTCTAATAAAAAAAACTACAGTGTGCACAATTCACCATTACCTGTTGACATTTCCATACACCCGGTAAGGTACTTTAATGGGCACAGCTAATTTGATGTTCAACAGGTGAGACACATCCTCCCCAAATATCGATAGATTCCTTCAGAAAAGCAAGCTCACGAGCTTTTAAAGTTAAGTTTCAGCAAATTTAAGTAATCAATAATTTTGTCAGGTTGTAATTTCATGACTGATTCATAAAAATTTCATACGACTGCTGCAATGGAAAAAGGTAATACAGAATTCGTTAGGAATCGGTTGAACAATTCCCGAAATATATACCAAATGAGCTCATTTACTCGCAGCACTGTGTACAAAACCAGCAAATGTAAAATTAAAATGAAATTAATCAGGAAAATATTTTTATTTATGGTTACAGCAATAAACTTGGCACAACATTGTGTCATAGTTCTTTTCATATTACATATGACTTAAAATTTTATGTGGCCACTACTTTGAAAATGAGCTGCTGATTATAAAAATGCATCAAATTTTAGTTACACAACACATCACTTCTTGTATAAATAATTTGTCGAGGACTGGTTGAATAGTTTCTAAAAACAGGTATAATTTCTCTAGCGGCATAAGCCCCAAAATTACAGAACAATATGCAGTTTGTTATCAGTTATAAGGCATTTGCTAATTTTTGCTAGCATGTAAGTTTTGGTTCTAAGCGGTAGCGGCAGATCCTGAGATAAGACACTTGGCAGTACAATTTTTAATGTTCGCATTTTGAAAATTGTTATCACATACGGTGGAAAACTACAAAAGACGGGTGTTTTTGAGAGGCATTATAATTCTTATAATTTATTGAAATATGGTATAAGGGTGAAATGTTGAAAACGTTCATCACACAAGCACAGACATGCACACACGAAAAGTTGATATTATTATTATTCCTCTCTAAATAAAACAGACCAATAACCTAGTACTTATGGCGCAGGGAAAATAAAAATCATATTTTCAGGAACACTAGAGAGTGATATTAACATGTAAAATGAAGCTTCGTAGCTTCAAACAAACTTAGACATGCAGAGGAACAAGTCAGAAAAATGAGTAGCTCAAAATTCTTAAAGACACTATACAGCTCCAAAAATTGCAGTTTTCAAGAACATAAATCAAAATACCATAAACTGAGGTCACTTATATATATATATATATTTATTTATTTATGGGAAGAGGATAACTAATTACACTCTGATACTTTCATTTCTATCGTTATTCAGTAATAAAGGAAGTCGATTAAATTATTTCAATTTCACAATGTATGTATTCACATGATGATTTAAAAGTGCCTGTCACGATTTTATGATAATATTTCGTTTATTGTTTTATTGCACTATTAAGAGTGTTCAAGAATCGAAAATGTTGTAAATTTTTAGCAGACCGAATTCTTTTTTTTTTTTGTTACGTGATATTATGAAGATGGTAGAACATTTATTTTATAAAACAAGTAAATATAAATACAAGAATCAATTTTTTCGTACTAATCTCAAAATTGAACAAAATTAATTTTTATATTATACTACAGATTAAAATAATTGTCCATGCCACATAATTCTTTTATTGGTAGTTCTTGATAATTTTTATGCTGTTCACACGTGTTACATTTTTTTACTTTAGAAATAAAATTAAGAATGAAATATGTAAGTTTAACAATTATCGCAGGTAAATTAACTGTCGGATTTCAATAAAGTGTCATTCTGACACCCTCGTGACTAAAAGAAATACTTAAGCTGAAACCAAACTTTGTGACAACATATTTTCTTAAAATTAATGCGAATCAATATTTTAAGTTAAAATATCATATTTACGCCATCAAAAAAAAAAAAACAAAACTAGAAAAATTTAATTTTCAAATGTGTTGGTATTTTTTATCAAGGTATCATTGATATCATGCCAGTAAGCTATAAAATATTCTCAAAATCTAGACAAAAATGTTTGGCTCTTGAAAGAGTTTAAATTTAACACACACGCACTCTTTTTCTGAGAGAACTAATAACGCACGTAAATGTGGCCCGGTTTACTCTTTGTCAGACCGTCACGTCCTCTCATAAAGTACAATATAATATACGCAGTCTTATTATAGTTGACGTTGACGTTCCTTGACGTACAAGAAGTACGATGATCTCTCATCAAATTTCGAAAGCAATCATAATAAGATATAAGTCATACCTACACACACCTGTTCATGTAATGAAAATTATCCACCTACACATATAATATCTCGACCTTAATTTCCCGCATTTTTTCCTGTTGTTTCCTAACCCTGCGCACTGAATTGTCTTTGAGTGGCATATAACGACGCAGTTTTTTTTTTAGTACGTGTGGGCAATGCATAAGTAGACCTACTGTCCCGTTGCGAACANAGTACGTGTGGGCAATGCATAAGTAGACCTACTGTCCCGTTGCGAACAGTTCGCACTGTATTGCACGTACTGCTTTGCTCGTACTTCTAAGACGAAGTGATTGTTGACGATTCCATAACAGCAAAACAGTCCGATGTACCACACAAACCGCCGACGACAGTGAACTCGCAATTGGCGTTCACTTCGTACAGGTGCAACTCCAAGAATAGAAATCAGCAACGCCGCTAGTTTCCTTCCGTAACCATATTTCCCATACATGAACAAATGTTAGAGTCTAATTTCACTGCATGACGTATTTTTATTTGAACATCAAAAGGGAACGTCAGTGGCCGAGAGTAAATTAAAAATGTTGTAAAGGATGTACATACTTATGTAATTTGTAACATTATAAATTTATAAACTCCAATCAGTCATACTTTAGAGTGTAACTTCCCTGAAAACATTTAGGAAAAGGTTTACGCATTAACTTCTCCATGTATCATCAAGATATAATAAATGTTTGTAAGTTACTTTAGATTTTAATTTTACAATGTTCCCTGTCTTTGAGTTCAACAGATTCAATGCATAAAGTCTTGTGGCTTTTTACATAAAATTGTATGCTTTTTCTTTTGGAAACTTTCTTTCGAGAGTTTTCATCTGAGTATTCTTAACTTCTTTACCATTTCACTATCTGATCATTCGTATCATTTGTTGTCTGTGTGTGCTTTAGAGTTCAATTAACANTTAACTTCTTTACCATTTCACTATCTGATCATTCGTATCATTTGTTGTCTGTGTGTGCTTTAGAGTTCAATTAACACGGTAATTGCAAAATCTCTGTCTCAAAAATATAATTTTAAAATTCACTATTTTATACAAAAAGTAACAAAAATGTTAACTGATAACTAATAACAATTTCATTTATTTTTTAGANTAAAATTCACTATTTTATACAAAAAGTAACAAAAATGTTAACTGATAACTAATAACAATTTCATTTATTTTTTAGATGCCGCTTAATGACCCTTTAATATATAACATGGAGTTATGAAACTATATATAATTTTTTCTTATGTTTCAGTTACTTTTCTTAGTAGCCGTAGCCATTATCCACGTGGCCCGCCCACAAGGGTTTGGTGGCGGACCAGGTGGTTTTGGAGGTGGACCAGGAGGTTTTGGAGGAGGCCCGGGTGGCTTCGGAGGTGGACATGGTGGTTTTGGAGGAGGCGGCTTTGGAGGAGGACCAGGTGGATTTGGAGGAGGCGGCTTTGGAGGTGGTCCAGGTGGATTTGGAGGAGGCGGCTTTGGAGGAGGCGGCTTTGGAGGTGGACCCGGTTTTGGAAGGCCAGTGCGATCAGCGGACTCTTATAGAGGACCTGGAGGTCACGTTGATATCCGAGGCGGAAGGCCAGAACATCCCATTGGTGTTTCATTAGAGCCAGGAAGGCCCATTGGTGTTCTAGGAGAGCCAGGAAGACCCATTGGTGTTCNCATCCCATTGGTGTTTCATTAGAGCCAGGAAGGCCCATTGGTGTTCTAGGAGAGCCAGGAAGACCCATTGGTGTTCTAGGAGAGCCAGGAAGACCCATTGGTGTTCCAGGTGGAAGAATAGAAGGGCCAATTGGTATTNACCCATTGGTGTTCTAGGAGAGCCAGGAAGACCCATTGGTGTTCCAGGTGGAAGAATAGAAGGGCCAATTGGTATTCCAGGAAAGCCAGGAGGACACATTGATATCCCAGTTAGAAAACCAGGAGCACCCATTGGTATTCCAGGCAAAAGACCAGGGAGTCCATTGGTATTCTAGGTGTAAGACCATGAGATTCCAGAACATCTTGAAGAGGATGGATTCTGAATGTTGGGCCACGATATCTTGCAAAACTTTCTGTCGATGGATTTGGTAGCATACCTTGACATGAACCGTCGTTTTTAAAACTGCATTTTAAACGACAGAAATACAGCAAAATCACAGCAAAATCACAGCTCTTAAAAGTAAAACAAGTATGTAAATTTTGATTTAAAAACAATTCTCAGTTGTATTTTTATATGTGCGTCACCAATAATATTTTTAAGAAAACCTAAATTTCGTTTCATTTGTTTTTGTTCTCCCGTGGTGTGGAGCTGCATTACAACTTGTTTTAAAATCAATTGGCAGATATTACAACCACATATTTTTTGTGAAGATAAAATCAGAATGGTATGTGCATGTGATTTGAAAATATTTTTGTAATAATAAAAAAAAAAATGCTTTAGTCAAGTTTGTATTTCTGTGCTACCATAAGCTAAAAAAATAAATTTTCATATATGTTAAAATTAAATGGAACAATTAAAATTACAGTGGCATACAAATATATGATAGTTATTTTTGTATTNTTTCATATATGTTAAAATTAAATGGAACAATTAAAATTACAGTGGCATACAAATATATGATAGTTATTTTTGTATTAAAATTTTTTTTTTTTGTTTTTGATGATATTGGCCATTTCCGGTTATTTAGTGATACCCCTACAGTAAGATAACTTGTAATCANTTTTTTTTTGTTTTTGATGATATTGGCCATTTCCGGTTATTTAGTGATACCCCTACAGTAAGATAACTTGTAATCAAGCATTTAAAACCACAATATGTGTCGTCTAAACGTGAAAATGTCTGCTAGCTGTTATTCTCTATAAGTAAATGGCTAATGTTATCTACTTGGAGTTAATATAAAAGTGTCAAAAAAGTATAAAAGAAGTGCATTTGACAAAATAAGTTTACCTGGTCCCAGTATATAGAGCAAGTGAGAATAATTTAAAGATTTTTTTTTTAGTATCCAAGTTACAGTTTACTTGGTTCCCGAGATCTCCAGATACACATACAAAATGTGTCGATTTACGTGCGAAATATCGGAGGCGTGGACTGTGTAACTAAAACAAAAAACAATGTAAATTCTAACATATCTTTAAGATGGTCAAGTCACCTATATGAAACATTTGACAGAATCTACCAATACTTTCAAGTAGTAAGTAAAACAATTATTCAATTTAGTGATTAATATCCTCGTTTGGGAGATAGCGCCAAATTAAAATTTAAGCTTGTAGTTTTTAACTCAAGAATTTTTACGGCAATTGCAACCACATTATATATTCACGTAAGGCTAGAGAAGTTGGAATGGACCAGGCATTTATTTTCAAAATGAAAACTTCGAAAACTTTGAAAACTTTCAATAATGTGTTTGTTACATGTCTGAAGCTTTTACTTCATTTTCAGAGAGACTTTGTGTATTGGAAGGTACCAATGAGAACATTAAATACTTATATTCTTAATGCTGCAGCCACTCGTTCACTTAACAACTACTCAACCCTCGGTCCGGAGGCCTGTCGTGATATTTATACTCTGCTGGCCTTGACCTGGAAAGTTCGACACACCCCGAGTCGCGCTTAGAGAAACTAGTGCAGCAAACCACTAGGAAATTCCTCGGATAGACGCAGAAACTTAATACAACCAAGAACAGCAGCGCGCACTACGAAAGGATTATCTTGTTGGCTCGCTTTTTGGTAATATATATGTGGTTTTTGGTTTGGCGCGCGCCTGTAAATCAAAACATTCCATTGACTTTCCGCCACCGCTATCATATAACTGCTGTCCTTCACTCCCACTCGCTCGCGCAGGATGTGGAGCAGCGAGTGTGTAACACTACTATCCAATCTGCTCCAGGTTTCTAGCGGTCCTCTAAAGTTATGAATGTTGACATTCTTGGAAATCATGGTGCTACTGACGACTCAAAGAATTACGGAATTGCTGACTAGGAATACTGGATCTGGTGTGTGTAAAATTACCTACAGGTACGATTCCGCCTATTTGTTAACTTTAAAACTCAACCCAAAAATTTCATATAGTGTTCCAAGTTCCAAACAAGGTATATTTCAAGCCTACTTTCCGAAGGAAAGAAAGGCTTATGAGATCTCTTTCCTGTCTGTGTGTCTATGTGTGTATAGGTGTACTTATAAATGTGTGTGTATGTTGTGCTTTTCTGTGGTGTGTTTCTGCTTTCCCCTACTACAAATTAGCTCTGTTTATGATCAGTTCCTTCATGTTCTATTTTAACAAATCAAGATGCGTCAAGGTTTACTTTTGTATACTGTAATGAAAGCTGAATGATGCGGGTTCTGTAACGAATTTCTCAGAAACAGGAAATCTTGCATAAATTATATTGCTCACATCGTAAATATAAATTAATTTTATGAACTATATAGATTAATTCAAATATTCGGGCAGAGTTACAATACCGTGAAAATGACGGTTATTGAACTAGCCATATTTTATGTATGTATTAGAGTTTATGTTTAGAAATTGCATCCAAAATGGTTAAAGACGACAAGCTCCTGGGATTTTATTGGACACTTAACATCTAACCGACTCGAGTTCCCAGATTTTCAGATATGCCGTGTTGTCTCGGACCATTGTTGAAGCGGCCTTCTCACTGCACAACCGTGACACGGCATCATTGTTTTTTAAAAATTTCAAACAAAGCACTTCTCAAAAAACATTCATCAGGCGTGCATTTATGCGGGATTGCACTGTAACAAACACCAAGTGGAACTTGCAATTCAGTTCAATCCCTTTCAGTGAATGGTTAGGGATACCTGATTAGCGCGAAAAGTATTCCACGCATAGTAGAATTCAGTATCCTACGCACACGCCTGTAAGCATTTCTTTGGTTATTAGCGCCATGTCTTTAAGAAAAGACGATTTGGCACTCTACTGGGCTAATAAGACCAAAGTTTCTCCGGTCCTGTCCGGTCTTAGACGTGTAGCACTTGAAGCTATCCTAACACGAACGTGGATACGAACTGAAATGCAACAGACAATTAAGTTCTCAAAATATACAGATAAATGTCTAATGTTGTGCCAANGATACTCTACTGGGGCTAATAAGAACAAAGTTTCTCCGGTTCTGTCCGGTCTTAGACGTGTAGCACTTAAAGCTATCCTAACACGAACGTGGATACGAACTGAAATGCAACAGACAATTAAGTTCTCAAAATATACAGATAAATNAAAGCTATCCTAACACGAACGTGGATACGAACTGAAATGCAACAGACAATTAAGTTCTCAAAATATACAGATAAATGTCTAATGTTGTGCCAACAGTATTAAAGTTACAAGTACATTGACGTTGTGTTATCTGTGAGCCGTCAGCGACCAATGTTGCTGTTAATGTAATATACGGTTATGCTATTAATGCAAATGTAATATAAAGTGCTTTTGTAATAACGTTACCTGCGTACTGTACTGTCAACATCAAGGTGGCGTTTGTGTCGCGGCAAAACAAATTTTGTGTTGAATTGATGATAACACTAGTGTTAAAAGTTTCTTTATATGTACTTTGCTTTAAAACAACACTGACATTTAAAATAAGTTATGTACCATTATTGTTTCACAATGTTTTCTAAGTATGGCGAGAACAAAACATTTTCACGAAAATCACTGCCCCAATCAGTAAACAAAATTGTTNGTTTTCTAAGTATGGCGAGAACAAAACATTTTCACGAAAATCACTGCCCCAATCAGTAAACAAAATTGTTTTCTTCCGTTGTGTGGAAATACCTTATGCTCTAGAAATATATGTATATTTGGCACACGTAAACGTCTTTGCAAGTTTTGAAAGCTGATCTAAGTTACAGTGAGTTATCATTCTCTGCTTTAAAATTTAAATGCATTGGTTTCTCTTTACAAGGTTATGACTGTTCACTAGTACCCACCATCTTACAATTTCAAGCCATTGTAAACTGGTGTTGACTGGACGTTACTTTAATGTCGCAGTAACACCAATATCACTTCAACAGTATATTTGCATTATAGTAGTATAACACTTCGTAAATATTTAACATTGTTAAATTTGTCACAGCATTATTAATTTAACTACAACTTAACGTTTACAGTATTTTTTTGTTGCAGCAACATTACACTTTGTCTGTGATATGATTGTATAAATTTATTATTATCGGTGTGAAGATGTCCGGGTCCACTACAATGATTGAATTCAATACAGACTGTTCCGGATACGACAACGAGTCGTAACTAATATAGAAATTACTTAAAACTGAGGAACTCGAAGATGACGTAGAAATTCTCTTTTTTCGTTGGGAGACACTACTGTGTTGTCTACGAACTAGCGTAATTACCCATTAAAATAAAATCCACATGAGAGGTTAGAATCATTGATTCACGCGCGCGGGCATGTATGCTTATTTAATTCCCAAAATAAATATGGCTTATCTTTCATCAGTAGGGAGATATGCACTTAGATTTAGAATGGAATTGACATGTTTTCTGAACGCCCAACATCAAACACACGATGGATGAAGATTAAAGCGAACCACAAAAAAATACGCGAATTTAATCGAAAACAAATATAGGTAAATTACCACCCTGCGAGTGGAACAACATACGTGGCGAAATCCAGCTGTCACAGCCTATTAAGAAAGTAAACATATATACCATTTGTACATGTGTTGTTTCCGACAGGCTTTATGACTTATCAGAGGCGTCCTTGTTGATTTTGCTTTTACGTATTTCCGAGAAACGCTCGCTCGTTTTTGCATTAAATAGCTTAATCTCCCACAAGCTCAATTAATTAAGGAAAATAAAACGAAAGGGAATGTGCTTTTTAACAGTGACAATTATCAGCCTAGGGGCAAAAGCGTGGGAATTATTCTGTGACACTGCCAACGGGCAAGGTGTTCTGCTACTCATCGACGAGAAGCTAAAACCTCAATAACTTTGCCGCTTCCTCAAGAAATCAATGATCAGTTCTTTTCTAGTAACTTCGCAAACCAATATTTGAAGAAATTAGCGTAGTTTTAACATTTTGAAATGATATCACTGTACAAGTAAAGAGGGCCAGTGATTTTCGGAGAAAACGTTTCGTTGCTCGTTGGGATTTAAAACTTCGTAACATCATTTAACACCTGTGATTGGATGACTTTTACTTTAAACTCATTATTTTTTNCGTTGGGATTTAAAACTTCGTAACATCATTTAACACCTGTGATTGGATGACTTTTACTTTAAACTCATTATTTTTTTCAGAAAGTCGCGGGATTCATATATTTCAGAAAACCNCAGAAAGTCGCGGGATTCATATATTTCAGAAAACCACTACTGAGTCAGCTGTCCAGATAGGCAAATAGCTTTTCGTGGCCTTAAAAGCCAGAAATAAAAAAAATATTTACAACGGTATTGAAAAAATAACACACTTGGTATTCAAATGATTTCGAAACAATGAATTGCTCTGGTGGTTCGTATGCAAATACCTAAGAAGAGCAACCGAAGTTATGATCCAATCCTGACCGTAAAATTAAACTACAATGTTTTCTAAGTATGGCGAGAACAAAACATTTTCACGAAAATCACTGCCCCAATCAGTAAACAAAATTGTTTTCTTCTTGAATTTTTTTGCCATAAGTAAATTCGCAGATAGCGCAACGAATAAGAATTGCGAAAAGGTACACACTCGCGGTAAGAAACAGCAAAGACCACGCGAATTAAATGGACCATCAATGTGTCATTTCAGAAGTTTCCATTTGTACGGCGAAGTACAAGACACAAGCCNCCACGCGAATTAAATGGACCATCAATGTGTCATTTCAGAAGTTTCCATTTGTACGGCGAAGTACAAGACACAAGCCAGTTAACTTACAGTGTTACGTCAACTGAACCAGTTCTCTACAGCCAGTCCTCGAAACAGTTTTCTCGGAGTATCGTTCACTTCGTAAGTGTGCGATAGAGTAGTTTGGATCGCAACGTGCAAACTTACAAGTACCTAAAGTTGTTCGCTGATAACTGACCACTTCTGACAGCTTTGCTTAGTTACTTCTGTCTTGTACATTGCGTATCTTTCCGCCAAGTGAGAAAAAAAATCAACATTGCTCACGGAAAGAGTGACTGTAGTCTATTCGTGATTCGTTCCAACTGTGCTGAGGCACTGCTAAAGTTATACTTTATGGATTCCCACTAGGTGTCATTCTACAAAAACTAAACCAAACTTACTTAAGCCTAAAAAAAAAGAGAAAAGACGCTCCGAATATATGCGCTGGACAGACAATCAATGTATTTTTTTTGCACGCAGCAATAAAATGTATTTCCACAATTTTATCCGAAAACCTAGTTAGATCATAAAGAAACGTTTTCTTTGCAATTGACGTGCCAATATTCTATTAAATGAAGTTTTCCATTATATATATANTAGATCATAAAGAAACGTTTTCTTTGCAATTGACGTGCCAATATTCTATTAAATGAAGTTTTCCATTATATATATATAATAATAGAATTTACCAAGACACGTATTTATTCTCTTTTTTTTTACATGTACTGGCTATGAAAATAATTATAATTTGGATAAAATATAGGCCATAATTTTATTTATACAAAAACGTACTTTGATATCACCGGAAGTATAAAACACTAGTGAGAAAATCTTTATTTGCATGGGTTGATATTTCAAACGTTTGATTCGAAAAGCGTGAAAACGCCTTAATTATATTATAGTAACAATACATGAGTCACGCATAACTGTGAAAACGTGACGAAAGTTTATGCGGGACCATTACGGCAGCAATTATGTCTTAATACACTAAAAAAAAAAAAACAATTTATTACCAAAATCAATGGTAATTGAACTAAAAGTTTTATTTTTAACAAAGTCTTAAGCAAAGCAACAACTGTTTGTTCACTTCGCTGCCATCATAAGTGTAAGTTTTCAAACCAGCATTTACACCTAAATGTATGAAGTCATAGCCAGGGAAATTGTGGAAAATGATTCCAGAAAGACTTAATTAAACATGGAAAATGTAAACTTGTCCAGAGAAGAGGAAATGCTGTCTCTGCCTCGTTACTGTTCTCAGTTAGACGATTTACCAACCCGAATTTCATGGGTTTAGATGAAATGGTTTTATCGGAATGTGAAAATNAAAAAAAAAAAAAAAAACAATTTAGTGTGCTCATATTTGTTGGAAATAGTTACAATAAAACATTTGAAGATATTTTTGTTTGTTAAAGTTTTAACACGAAAATAGATAGGAATTAAAAAAAAATGTCATGTTATTCAAGAGTTATTTAAAGCACATATATTATATTACATATATTATACTATACTTACATATATTACATTCCACATATATTAAATTATACTTATATAAGTACATGTATTACATATTTTAAATGTTAAACAAGTGGTTGACTTACTAACATATAAGTGACAATTCTCATATTCTTCCATGTTTCTCATAAACGAATGTATAAGACACGACAAATAAACATTGACATTATGCCGTGCTTGAATGAATTATGGTCGCCTCACAGCAACGTGTGTGCAGCGCGTTCTGAGGTAACTGCACAACGTCAAGTGAACTCAGCGAAAACTTACTTATTGTTCTTAAGTAGCCGTATCGCACATTCGATAAAACTTTGGCCTTCTTCCACTTCAGAGTAATTGCTGAGCTCATGTTCGGGTGCTAAATTTACAAAAAAATTATCGCATATTCGACCGAATTTATTGTGCATTTGGAAAGGAATGAATGAGTACCCGTAAAACTGAACGAACACTTTCATTGATTACGCCACAA
Organism: Clitarchus hookeri; assembly: GCA_002778355.1. NCBI lineage: Eukaryota > Metazoa > Arthropoda > Insecta > Phasmatodea > Phasmatidae > Clitarchus > Clitarchus hookeri. Next base: position 417,255 of record NQII01000525.1, on the reverse strand, counting down.
TTCTTAATGATATTTCAGTTGTTAACTTGAGCTGCAGGTGCTGCGGTGTCGCAGCGGCTTTAGCACTCGCCTCCCGCCAAGGCCGACCGGGTTCGATTCCCGGCGCGGTCGCTTCCCGGATTTTCGCACTTGGGAATCGCCGGAAGATGCGCTGGTGGGCGGGTTTTCTCGGGGACCTCCCGTTCCCCCCTCTTGCATTTCGACGCTGCTCCGTACTCACCTTGCTTCCACCTCGTCGGCTCTCAAGACCTCGATGTTAAGAGCCGCCCAAATCTTTCCGTTGCACTCCACTCCTGGAACTGCGGGACAGCGTAAATGTAGCTACGACACTTGTTTATTAACTTTCTCGTGTCATAAAGGTGAAAACAACATTAAAACCCATAATTGCATAGACCTTGTATCTCCTGAATACGTCCGCAGAAAGAGCGTAATCTTAAAAGTCGTAAAAACGTTTAATAAAACGCTGATTCTGTAATCACGCGCTGGTTACACAACCTATTATGAACACTTCCGGAATTATGTACAAATTTTCAATTTGCACACCCACGAGCTGCACTTTTCACAAAATAAACTAAAACTAAGCCTTCGGAACAAAGTACTGTAATTTGTTATTATAACGAATCTCTGTGAAACGGTACTTGAAACACGGACATTTTAAAGAAAATTCATTGTTTGCTCGTGGCTAAACAATAGTGCTCGGTCTTCATTCGCGGTAAATTTTATTATTTATGAGACGTGCGATTGTATCATACCGGGGATATTTGAACAGTATCGTGATACCCTCGGCCGAGAAATGCACTTTTAAGCCCCTATGAAATATGATACGTCATTGTACATAAACAAGTGTCAACATTCCTTATCACGGCTCTCTACGTAGTTGAATACTGTTAATACGCCAGTACACATGAATAATTGCCCTACATTGTCTGAGAGCAGAACGCTGACTAAATGAAAAGAGGTTCAGATCGAGTTTACGAGCAGGCACTATCGTTAACAGTAACAAGCTGTCTGCAGTAATGAAGATATTGGTAAGTACATTCTTGTTAATATCACGGTAGTTATTTTCTAATACTTAAAATAAATAATACAACTGGAATGTTTTACAATAGTGATTTATTTATTCAAATGAATTCATTTTCGTTACAAAAACTGTTAAAAAATGATACACTTTCTAGTTTAAATAATATTTTTTAACTGGGATAATTACCATTGAAGTTCTCAAAACTTATTAGCATTTTTATAAACTGTTTCAAATTAAAAAAAAATAATTAATGCTATATGCCAAGTAAAATTTCTAAGTGTTTCTAAATTCGGTAAAAAACAAAANATAATTAATGCTATGTGCCAAGTAAAATTTCTAAGTGTTTCTAAATTCGGTAAAGAACAAAATTTAAGCAAAGAGAAAAATCTCGAATGTGTACAACACTTTTACGATACGTAAGGGGATATTAACCTACCGCCCGGTGTTAATAGTGCATTCAATTTATAAGTGTGCACGAATATGTAAATTATACTTTAATAATGTAAAAAAATGTCTAAGATCTTATATCTAAATTTGCGACTCTTTAGAATAATTAGTGTAACATAAAGATTTTAAAATAAATGTTGTTAACATTGCAGATTCCAATTTGGCACTTTTATGCCAAGCTTAAACATGAGCCCAGACAGGGATAATTTAGTCTCTCCCCAAGCCAGCCAGGTGCGGCCTTGAAGAAGTAAAACCTGGGAGTTGAGCCAAAGATAATTTGGTTCAGAATATATAGGAACATCAAAGTTGCTAAGTTCATATTTTCCGCCTTGCTCTGACGTTAAGTTTTAATTTGAGTAGCATTCATGTCACTGAAAAACTGAGATACCGGCTCATAATCATACTAAAATCAACTTGTGCGAATTCCAAAATATTTTAATGAACGGCATTACCTTTATCGAAGAACGAGTTTCGCTATTGATTTATATGCTTAAGAGGTGTTTGGTTAGTCTTCTTTTTTTTTTTTTTTTTTCCATAGGTTTGGAATCACGGACGGAAGAAAAGCTGTTGGGTTTGTACGCACTTGCATGTTAGGTTTCCCCCGGGACGAGTAGTTTTTTTTGCTGGATAGCGGTCCGAAACTGCTACTTCCGTAAAATGTTTACGGTGGTCAACACATGCTTTATAAAAGTCACCCGGGACAAGTCGAGGTAAGCGCGGTATTGCGGTGACAAAGAAACAGAAGTTCCAGAGATGCGGCCATTAGGTTGGGCCAGTTATATATAGGGGTTTTTCGCGATCGTCTACTTGAGCAATATGATTTGCTTATTTCAGGCGAGTCACTCTCTAGAAACCATGCAATAATTGTGACGTTGGGAGTTGCGTAAGAAGTAATCTCGTGTATCCTTGTGGTTTACCGAGACACCTTGAACGAAATACCAAGTGCAATTTTTTTCAGTATACTGCGGTGATTAATTAAGTGGCGTGGTCAGCTGGTTCGGCAATTACCGTGATGCCGGAATTATTAATAGGAGTGTGGTATTATCTAACGAGGACTGTTGTTGAGGCTAATAACGCTGGTTGATTTTATTTTCATCAAATTAATAAAAAATACGTTATAAGTAAGGAGAAGCTGTATCAAATACAATGAGATTGGAACACTAATGAAAGGGCTTATAAATTGCATTCCACCTCCCGAAAGTGCCATTTAAGTTGCTGAAAATTAGTGGTTTAAATAGTCTTCCTGGCAGTCAAAATTTGTTGCGTTTAAGTTCCGCCTCAAACCTGACACCTGGTCTTTCAAATAATTACAATTCAAGGAACAGATGTTTACGATTGTTTTATGGGCTCATTGAAGACCTAGACTTTACATAAGAAAGTTGATCGAAAGGGCACGATGTGGGTTGTTGACTGCCATGCTAAAATTACCTATAATAATTAATTACCAATAAAAACGGCCATGGCTATCTGGGGAATTCGAACTTGGAACCTCAACGTTCCGAAGTATCGCCATGGTGACTCCTTTATAGAAACAAATACTACAATGACAGACGAACTGCGGGACTCCAGTCAGTTAAAATCTCTTCGCGTAGGCATGTAGGAGATAAATACACAAAGACGAAATGGCGTGGCGGTGGTTTCTTTGATGTGGGTGATCTCATCCTCTGATTGGCTGTACAATGCTCTGGGAACGTTCCTCGTGTCTGATTGGCTACTGCATTCTACGAAAGTTTCCCAATTGGCTGGGCTGTTGGCCAGGCAAGTAGGTTACCAGGCTCTATTGGCGAACAGCGTTCCAACAGTTTTTTGCTGGCTAGTGACGCCATTTAGCTGGAATGTGCGACTAGAGTTCGCGGTACAAACTGCTCTACCACGTCTGTATTGTTAAGTTCTTTGTGGCTGAGGTATGGCCTCGTGCCCGCCAATTTATCTCTGATGGATATCAAAGCACCGTTGTTGAGCAACTACGTCTTTTTTTAACAATTGCTGGGGCACTTCATCAGCCTCACATTCTAGATCGTTTTATACAGGATGATTCTAAAATCATGGGACAAACATTGAGGGGTGGTAGAGCTAACTAAAACAAACAATTATTGTATAGGAATATATGGGCGGAAGTGCCGTGTTGAGACACAAACACAAAAACCTAACACATTAACGGAAACATAAAATGTTCATTAGCAGCACACTTAACGAGTGATTCCGTACAGAAAATGTTACAACAGTTGCTGTAAATGCATCCACCAACAGTCACGCATGCTTGGCGACTTCTACATATGGCGTGATTGGCTGACAATGGTGGCGTGCGTGAAATACCCGGCGTATTTGAATCTGTTCGCCAATCACTCCACCGACGCTACCAAGCTTGTATTACTGTCGGTGGTAGCAATTTTGAGCAATTATTATAAACATTGCTGTAAGAAGGCATTTAGCGGCGACGTTGTAAATCAACGGTGTGTTGCATTTCATGAGTTATTTTTGTATTTGTGCCTCAACGCGTCACTCCCGCCGATATATTGCTATACAACAATTGTTTGTTTTAGTTAGCTCTACCACCCCTCAATGTTTGCCCCATGATTTTAGAATCATCCTGTATATTCAGTTTTGTGCCGGGTTATCACATCTGTAACTGTTCCTACGGAAGTAATTTACAACTGCCTAACAGTGGAGAGTGATAATATGTCATTAACGAGAATCCTTTGAAAATATTATTTTCTCGCCACGGAGTAGGTANTCTAACAGTGGAGAGTGATAATATGTCATTAACGAGAATCCTTTGAAAATATTATTTTCTCGCCACGGAGTAGGTATTATAGGATGTCTTGCAAAATAACTCACCTCGCTTCAGTCTCATCGGCTCTCAAGACCTCGATGTTAAGAGCCGCCCAAATCTCTTCACACACTCACCGCCCATTTAACTGGGATTCTGCACGCCAGTATGTACTGTAGCATATGTGTAATCGTAGGCGGTGATTTTTTTACAAGGGTCTATTTTAAACGTGCGTACGTTACCGTGAACAGCTTTTACATTCCTGTATATTCAGTGGAAAACTTTCAAAAGCATATAACATAAAAATACTTCCATTCATCAAATAGCCACTATTCAAATGTTTAGTGAGGTTACCGTACAAAGTTAATAATCAAACTACCCGTTTAACTTATACGTTAATGTAGCAGACCTACCAAGTATGGAGGNGTTACCGTACAAAGTTAATAATCAAACTACCCGTTTAACTTATACGTTAATGTAGCAGACCTACCAAGTATGGAGGGAAACATCTTCACCACTTTTTTTTTGTTGCACCTTTACACAAGAGTGGTGAATTTACTGACAATTTACACCAGCNAGGAAACATCTTCACCACTTTTTTTTTGTTGCACCTTTACACAAGAGTGGTGAATTTACTGACAATTTACACCAGCGTCGTGGTATGTGAAAGTAGCCCAAATGTGCGTATATAGCTGCGCATTTTATTTTTTACAGGTGGTGCTACTGCTGTTGGCTATGGTAGTCGCCATGGCTACAGGAGTACCAATACCCGACAGACAGCTGGCCACAGACTGGCAAGAGGCTGCGGCTGTTAGAGACGACCCCATGCAACTAANCTGCTGTTGGCTATGGTAGTCGCCATGGCTACAGGAGTACCAATACCCGACAGACAGCTGGCCACAGACTGGCAAGAAGCTGCGGCTGTTAGAGACGACCCCATGCAACTAATACAACTATTGGCATTCATGAAATAGCTGCCACAGTAGTGGACATGTTGGTTTTTGTTTTGCAATAAACGTTCAGAATATACTAGTTTTTGGCTGTGAAAATTTTTTTAGTCGTTCTTAAATGTATCCCAGCTGTAACACACTTGAATTCATTGACTAAATATGTGGTAGAACGATCTCGCTGGCTGCGCACAACCAATCTCCGTGTCCCAACATTGAACTGCTTTTCTGCCAATACGGCTAGCAAAAACGGCGTGGATTTGGTTTGAGGTTAGAACACTGTTTAGTAAACAAGAGCTTTTGAGATGCTTTTGTAACTTCCTCTAATCAATTTTTAATGTAGTTTGATGGAATTCAAACTGGTAAAAGTATTTTATTACTATAATAGTGACTGTCATTAAAAATTTAGATGTATACAAACACGTTCATCACTGTTGACCATGTGACTTTGACAGTTGTGTTCCTTTGTGATATGTCAATGTTGGGTAAATATGCAGAAGACGAATAAGCGGGTTACCTCTTCACTAGTCTATGGTCCTGACAGCTGTTGTGGTGCCATCGTGGTCTTACAGAAATATATTATTATTTATATACCTTTGCGGAAGGACAACTGGCATTCACGTTTAATGTGAAAAGTGGACTTACCAATGGTAATAAAGTGTTTTTTTATAATGATCCACTAACATAATTGACAGTGCAGTAAATTTATAGCAGATCATTTTTCTCCTATAAAATTTTGTTGACATTGTGACTCTTAATATTATTCTGAATATGCAAAAATCTGGAGAGGTACTGAAATTACGCAGCTTAAGCCAACAATCGTTTTCACAGCTAAATTTTCTATATCAAAATTGACAGTTTTTACATATTCTATATTTGGTTTTAAAAATACGAAAGGCATACCCAAAGCGATACGAAAGCTCACGGTTAAAACTTAATTTCCAAAGTTATAAAAACAAACTAATTTTAGTACGCAATATGCATTAACATATATAATTATGTTATCACTGTGAAACACCACAGTATATTACAGTTTTACACAGAACCTCAAATAACTGGTACCCAAACATAATAGGGTGGGAACACTTGGCAAGCATATTCAAGCAAGGATGACTAGAAAAACCAATCGCGAACAGCCTAAAGTGTGGTAGACATCCCTGGATGTTGTCCTTTACAAATTATTGGTGCCGCGGTGGCTGATCGGTTAGTTTCCTCGTCTACTACCAAGACGAACCGAGTTCAATCTCCGGCCGGGTCACTCCCGGAATTTCGCAAGTGGGATTCGTGCCGGACGATGCCGCTGGTAGGCGGGTTTTTCTCGTGGATCTCCCGTTTCTCCCGACCTTGGATTCCAGCGCTTCTCCATTCTCACCTAAATTCACGCTCGTAGACTCTCAAGACCTCGTTGTTAAGAACCGCCCAAATCTCTCAACTCAACATTACAAATTCTTTCCTTATGGGGGAACCGTTATCGTTTTATCGTACTGTGCGGAAACTGGCAAAATGTATTGGTAGTTTTATAAAAAGCAGCCATCATCGGCCAGTAAGATTGGTAGAAAAAAAAGGGGGGGGTTGGGGGGAGTTTGCTTTTGGTAGTAAACGCCTAACTCTGCGTTGCGGAAATTACAAAACAGAAATCCAGTAGTGTGAAGTAAGAAGCAATTCTGAATCTCCTATGTGTCCAGAACTAACCATGTGATTATGCAGTTAAGTAAACTGCCTGAACAACACGAGTTTGTGCAGAATGAGCATTCCAAGACTTGCTTTTCTCAAGGGAGCCACATTTCTTCAGAGGGCCTTGAAATTCATTGGCATAGATTTGTCGCTGCAGGTACAAACTAATTTGAATAATATAGATACTGTATAATTACTCCATTCCAAACACAGTGGGTGTGGGAGGCATGAAATAGCTATTCGTTTCCGAATAACCTGATATATATATATATATATATATATATATATATATATATGTATATATATATCTAATGTGTGGAAAAGCAAATTTATTAATTCATTATCTAATAAAATACTTTACTGCTTATACCTTTCCTTCGTCGTCATTTGATGCTAATACAAATTTAAGTAATATTAAAAAATATATTAACTATGGAAGCCATGTTAACGTGTTTTTTTTTTTCGAAATTTAGATAATAAAATAGATAATTATAATATGATTATTTATTATACTTTTGTGCTTAAAAACAAGTATCCAGTTTATAAATACTGATTATATACATCAAGAAGTGACAATTCTTATTAGCAAAGGAAAATGGTAAGATTAGGTACAGGAAAAACTCAAATTTAATTATTAATTTTTCTTGATACAAGTAGGTTTGCCTTCTCTATAATTATCATATAAATNAATGGTAAGATTAGGTACAGGAAAAACTCAAATTTAATTATTAATTTTTCTTGATACAAGTAGGTTTGCCTTCTCTATAATTATCATATAAATGAACATACCGCTTGCATGGCCGACCTTCCACTTTTTAACTACTCCAAATTCATTCGACTAGTAAGAAAACACAGTTTAACCGCCAATCTGACCTCACCCACCAGCAAAGTCCATTTATCCCACTAGGATAACCACCTTGGCCAACAAATTGTCCATTCTGACAGCCAAAACTTCCATCAGACGTTCCAGGACGTCCGCTTTGTCCTCCGACTCGCCATTCCTTGCCCACGCGTGGATCCACCTAAACCACGAGGACAACCACTTTGACCACCGAACTGCCCATTCCGTCCATCCCAGCTTTCACCAGGAATTCCAGAAATACCTCCCTGTCCTCCCACTAGCCATCCTTGGCCACCGAACTGCCCATTCCGTCCGTCCCAGCTTTCACCAGGAATTCCAGAAATACCGCCCTGTCCTCAAACTAGCCATCCTTGGCCACCGAACTGCCCATTCCGTCCGTCCCAGCTTTCACCAGGAATTCCAGAAATACCGCCCTGTCCTCAAACTAGCCATCCTTGGCCACCGAACTGCCCATTCCGTCCATCCCAGATTTCACCAGGAATTCCAGAAATACCACCCTGTCCTCCCACTAAGGTTTTTGATCTGTATTCTCGCTTTATCTTTAGGTACGTGCAATGTTAATTTTTTTTTTTTCAGTGCAAGTCATCACCGAAAGAAATAACACAGGCTAAATGAACAAATCATAATTTAATCTTGAGTACGATGTTTCACAATTTAACGTGTATTATTCAGGCCAGTAAAATTTTTCGCTGAAAAAAAAACTACTTATATTTGCACTTCACGTACAACTTTAATGACAGTTTTTGACATTGTTAAAATATTTGTAGATATTGAGTGTGAAGCAGGAGAGAACTGAGACAATTTTACATGACTGAAAGCGCGGAAAAATGTGCCTGAGTAAATATTTTGTGACTATCTAAGGTAGAGACAGTATCCCTGCCTTTGATATTTGTGCTTATTCAACCATAAGTGAAGGAAAATATGTTAGCAGCCGAAATATTTCCACATAAATAGTATTGAGAAGGGTATGAAAGTATCATCCAGATACACGCTTTATTATAAATGGGATCCACTAAAAGAAAATTTTGGTCTTTATATAGAAATATCTTCCTAAATAACCATTTTTGGAAATTATTGTTAGTAATAATAATATTGTACTTCAGGTTATTAGCGTATAAAGATTATCACTGCTGTGTTCGACCTATAATGGAAACAGTAACCTATACTCGCAAAATAATAGAGATATCGACATCCAAGTCTAAGATGAAAACATTATAATTAACTATACAATTTTTCANAATACTCGCAAAATAATAGAGATATCGACATCCAAGTCTAAGATGAAAACATTATAATTAACTATACAATTTTTCAAAATTTTCATACTCGCAGAGCGTTTCTATTCGCTAACCACGAATGGTCAGCGGAAATTAACTTATCGATGACTTCGTAAGAATCGCTATATACGTAATCATTTCACGCGCAGTTTACAATTTCCGCACATCTTACAAAACACTCGATAACATTATAGAATTAGTTTTTCGAAAATTAATCTCAAATGGACATATTGCTAAATAAAATTTAATCACAAGATAATGATTATGTCTTTCTTCTCTCTTTGCCTCCTTCACTCCATCTCTCTCTCTCTCATCCTCGATCTCAAGTAGTGTTGCGAGTTAGGTCTCCATACTCTTCGTGATCCTGTGAAGGTGGTGCGCGTTGTGCTCTGGATTATACATCGGCGACTGATCGTCAACACGGGATCAGACAATCGCTGAGAACGGCACGTATTATTAAATCCCCGCGGAGAGTCGGCGCGTGGGTGAGGACAAATGGCTTAAAACTTGCGGGGGAAGGAGGGGCTTGGGGGTTTATTTCTGGCATACACTGTTGAGAACTCCCGTACATTCACGCAAATTTTTACGGGGAACGTACTGTTAACATACGGAAACACGGTCCGTAATGGCGAAATCGGAGCTGGACCCGGTACTCATAGAAACACGGAATCTCTCCTTATTCACGAGAGCTTCTGGTTTCGGGAACGAACAATGCCGAGGATGCGCAGAGCGTTCTTCTGCGTTGTGAGTCGAGCACAGAACTCATGCAACGATGAGCAACGCTTAGAAAGGTAGAGAATTACCAGATGCTGACTGAAATAGTTTCGCGTCTCACTTTACACGTGATTGCATGTAAATACTCACTGCTATGTTGCGATGCGGTAGTTGCAATCCTGCTCCAAAATTACACATCAATTTTTTTTTATTTCTTTTTTTATACGCTGGTGAACACCCAAATAACGGAAAATTAAATACTCTTGTCGTCAGTTCTCTTAATGAGCTAGAAATTCGGTGGGTCGACGGAAAGTTTTGTGACATTTACAGAAACTCCGTTATTGATAACTGTTCACGTAAATTTACGGAAATTTGTGCTCTTTTACGAGTTCTTTCCCGTGGTCCCCACGGAAACTTTTGTAGCTATACACGGATAGTGGAATGCAGCAGTAGCATCTGGTAAGCTGCGGTAGGAGAATTGGCTATCGTCAGGCACGCCAACTGCGGAAAAAGAGGGATCCGGGTGGTGTAGGGTGGAAGCGGGATGGAAGGGACAGCAAAAACAGGGCGACGTGACTACACCGCTGGATCGCTGATCCCCCGGGACGCGTGACACCCTGTGTTCGACCGACGGTAAACAAACGAGACGCACCACCCCGATCCGCAGATCATATGGTTCGACAGCAGTTCGCCGGTGAAAATCAGACCGCTCTTCAGCGGCACACGGAATTCCTGTTTTCTTTTTTTCAAAGGAGAGTTTTCTGCGAATATGCGACGTTGATTCATTTAAAGGCTGTTCGCGGTAAACTGAGCCACTTTTGAAAGCCCTGCTTAGTATATAATTGTATGCACATTGCGTATTCTTCCACCGTAAGTAAAATTAACATTTCTATGGGCCTGATCACTTTGTTCATGCGTCAGCCAAGTAAAATCGTAAAATTATTAGAAAATAAAATATTTTACAAATTTGCTGATTCATGCACTTATGTACAATTAAATATCAGAAAGCATAAAAAATAATTTCAGTATTCACCAGTGTTTACCTAAAACCTTTAATTATATGTCAAGACATGGAACTACTTTCCCTCCGTCGTTACCAACTTTGCTGGGCGCTTGCCGGTTAGTGTGCCGTTAAAACATATGCAAGTAGGGGCAATGACATTTTTCAAATGTTTGTTTCAAAAGTGCTCAAATAACCGTGAACAGACTATACTCACGGATGCCCCAGAGTGACTGGAGAACAACACACTATTATTTGAAGACTTTGAAGACACTAAGGAAAATATACAGTCTATTCGCGGTTTCTTGAAACTTTTTGAATCAAACCTCCGAAAGATAACCCAAACGTGTTTGGTCGTTTCCTAAATATGCCATTTATCACAAGCGTTTTATACTTGTGTTAACATAAAAATTATATTGAACATTTATTTATATTTTAGCTACAAATTATGATATTTTGTTTATAATTAATATGAATAAAACAGTGAGAAAATAAGTGTGTTGGTAATGCCTAGTAATAAATAGGTCTTATCAAAAATAGCATTACACTGAGTACGCACGAATACTTTGCGTTGTCGCTTTAGTGTAATTTTTTAGACTCGGTTAGGCTTTGTCTGTACGAGGTGGAGGGATAGCCTGAAAGTAGAACATTAAGAGGGCTTCAGAAAAGTTAGACGTGACAGTGCATGGATTTTAGTAGCGTTATCTTGAAATTGGAATAGAAAAACACACAAGCATCACAAATGAAGCTGGTTGGTACTCAAACTCTCGATATCTCTATTGCGAGTGAGTCGTGTTACCGTTATGACCTAACATTTTAGACCTGAATTTTGCAATCAAAAAAATGCGAAAGACACGTAAGTATTTCAGAAGGATATTTTCCTCGTTATTATATAGTATTTAATTGTCCAACAACAATTTTGTAACAGGCAGCGACCACCGTGGTTCAGGTTTCATTGGCGTCGAGTAAGATATACCAAATTTGAATTCTTGCTAACCGTGGATGTGTATAATTATTTTAGTCAGCATATCATGTGAGATATTCCCCGGCTGGTCTCAAGGCATAAATAGTAAATGTTAAAATTCAAGGGTCAAAGGTTTCTTAAAAAAACTACGTTATATATTTTGTTGCAGCTGAAACATTAAAGTTATCTGCGTCGCCTATCGGGAGGTATTTGTCGGAGACAGTGAAGCATGCGGGCGATGAAGGGGGTCCAGACTCGCCCATCGCTTGCTTCGTCGCCTCTATGTGCAGGGCTCTGAACTGGCGTGAAGTTTTTCTGCAGGTGACTCGTCACTTTCGGAGGCGACCCTGACATTCCATAGCGTGTTATTAAATACACGAGTACGTTGCACGTTTTCGTGCTGCTTTAAAAGTCGAGGGCCTGGGATTTTATAACCACAGATGTATGGGCAAATTCCTGTAGAGACGGAAACAGGGAAAATGAACTATTTTTGAAACATGAAAAGTTATCTAACTGCTATTCGTAAGCAGACACCACTAAGTAATACTGATTAGATTATGAACAAAAATTAAAAATAGTGAAATTTCTCACCATTAGGAGAACTTAGGTATGCAACAGGCGAAACTTCTCCAAATAGGAAGATATTTGGTAAATATTAGTAGTATACAAACATACACATAAAAACACATATTGTGACTGGTCTTCGCTCTGACAACATGTGTTTCCCAATTATCTAAGAGTTGAGGACACTCCCTCTCCTTTAAATATTCACATTATTTCTAACTTAAAATATCTCTCTCTGTAAACAATTTTATTTACGACAAGTTATGATGGCGAAATTCTAAGAACATGAGGAGAGAAAGAGAGACTGTACCAATTTAGTTCACCAGCATATCTGAAAACGTTCGCAACAAATTTATTTTCATCGCTGTACTTAAATGTCCACGTGGGAATGATAGACGTCCAATACGACCTGTGCTACATCACAGTGGGTGAAGAGTCAATTTGAACGTGTTGATCACACCATACTACCACACATCAGACTTCCATGCTGCTGAAATTAATCGTGCCGAGCAGTTATTGTGGCACGGAGTCTCGTCCCTACACCAAAGTTACCCAAAGCTCGGGGAAGTACTAATGACCCGAACATTGACGCTCGGGTATGTCCCTATCATGCTTGGGGTTCCTGGCCGGCCGACCCAAACGGGTGACGTCATATGTTACCAGGAAGTCATTCACGAATACAGCCGAAGTTGACAGGCACCAGTCTTCCACAGACGCGGATTTGTACCCATCGCAAATCTGAAAAATTCTGGCGGGTTGCTGGAGGATATCTCTCTACACCTTGTCTGCTGCTACCGAAATAGAATCAAACAATGGACGGTTGCGCATGATCCCAACGCGATGCCCCAATAGTTCAAATGGCTCTCCCATAATGGTCCTATACAATGATTTAAAGGGGAATGTGCCTAATACCGGTTTCGTCACAGATAAAGACGGCGGGAGTTACTGCGAAAGCTGAACCTAGACTCGTTCTAACGCAAAACACTCTCCAAGCCTTCTTTGGACCGCGCTCTATGTACTTTGTACCACGTCAGACAGGCGGCTTTTTTAACATTGTTCAGTAAGCTGCAGCTCACAGGCTTCTGGGTATACAGTCCCACTTGAAGCAAGTTTAAAATTCTTGTCCATGTGGTTGCTTTCAGGTCCCAAGCACGTACGTTCTCTGTTCTCCGACTGCGTAAACTTGTATTTAGAGCTGAAGAACGGTATTACCAGGGCGTTATTTTCCTTGGACGTCCACTGCTGGATGATTAACTTACATTACCACCATGTTGGAACCTCTACGATATACTAGAGATTACACACAGTGGGACGTTCAGGACTCATCTGAGTTTGGCCTGCCTACAATTCCCGATGAATATATCCTCGAACATCATAGGGACTGCGATTGACGTAGCTGCTAGAGCGCTAGCCTCGCAACAAGGTGAACCAGACTCGATTCCCAGCAGAATGAACCACTCGAGGCTCCGATGAAGTGCTAAAATTTATGGAGTCTGGCATTTTAGGCGCAAGATATAAAGTACAAGAACTGCGCTGAAAGCATTTAAAGTTTCTCTCATTGCGCTAGCACAGGACGACTTCACGAATTCTTTTCGTCTAACAAATCGAACTGGTATATCGACGTGTTAAACAAACACACCCCTATTTCTCAGTTGAATAGGACTGCACTCTACCGGTACAGTGGTGAGCTCCATCGTCTAGGTCCGTAAACGTGCCTGAAACGCACAGAGATCACTTTCCTCACGTGTTTGCTTCATAACAGAACAGCGTGTTTTTTTTTTTTGTGAAATATCATACATTTTTTTTCTTGAGAGTGTTAAGTTCATACTGAACTAACCCAGTAACCGTGGCATTTTTATGTAATTCTAAGTCTGTTTATGAGGTTCGAATGATTATACATATATTATGTTTTCATTTTTTAATATTAGAGGTTCTCATACATTAAAATGAGGGAAGTAGAGTATGGCATTCTATATACCGACACACCGTACGAGATCATTTTGTTCTGAATATAGCATTGCGATATATTTGTTATTTTTGGCATTTTATAAGTATTTATTACGTTGTGACCAATATTTCATAAACATTTTAATAGTCATATTGAATCAATTTGCAGCACATAGGATAATACCTGCATGTTATTTTCAGTGTTTTAAATTTTTGTTGTCATTTATTCATTGCTGGCTGACCTACCCGGGATTGTTCTGGTATAATTATATTAGTTGAAAAATGTTTTCATTGTGGTGGTTGGGCTCAATGGCGCCCTGGAGCCTATTTTGGCCTACACAGCATTTTAAGTTGGGCACCGAAGGGTATCCGTGCCAAATTGAATCCATATACATCGTGAAGGGATGTAAGTCGTGAATGAGAGATACACGACCCCGTTTTCGGGGTTTTGGGCCCAATGGGGGGCGTATCTGTTACGTAGTAGCACCTTCGTGACGTGAACTTGAGCACCCACAGGTACTCTCGTTCAACACAATGGCACATAAATGGAAGGTGGGATCTAGATTCCTGTATAGAGTAGTGCTTAATACTGTACGCATAAATAATGGGTGTGCTCCTGTTTTACTTATTACAAAAGGGGTATATATATATATATATATACACACATACACATATATACATGTATATCTAATATATAAAATTCTCCCGTCACAGTGTTAGTCACTGAACTCCTCCAAAACGGCTGGACCGATTTTTATTAAATTTTTTATGTATACTCGGTAGGTCTGAGAATAGATTTATATATATTTTTTACACCCCTAAGTAATAAGGGTGGCCACCCCCAAACAATTTTTTTTTATTGTTTGAACAAAATTTTTATTTTTTTATTTTTTATGATGTGGCATCAAAAATACACACCCTCCTAAAGTTTCACCTTTCTACCACCAACCCTTATTTTTTTATAGCGAAATTCTCCCGTCACAGTGTTAGTCACTGAACTCCTCCGAAACGGCTGGACCGATTTTTATGAAATTTTTTATGTATACTCGGTAGGTCTGAGAATATATTTATATCTATTTTTACACCCCTAAGTAATAAGGGTAGCCACCCCCAAACCATTTTTTTTATTGTTTGAACAAAATTTTTATTTTTTTATTTTTTATGATGTGGCATCAAAAATACATACCCTCCTAAAGTTTCACCTTTCTACCACCAACCCTTATTTTTTTATAGCGAAATTCTCCCGTCACAGTGTTAGTCACTGAACTCCTCCAAAACGGCTGGACCGATTTTTATGAAATTTTTTATGTATACTCGGTAGGTCTGAGAATATATTTATATCTATTTTTACACCCCTAAGTAATAAGGGTAGCCACCCCCAAACAATTTTTTTTAATTGTTTGAACAAATTTTTTATTTTTTATTTTTTTATGATGTGGCATCAAAAAATACATACCCTCCTAAATTTTCACCCTTCTACCACCAACCCTTATTTTTTTAAAGCGATATTAGTAATTTAATAAATTTTACCCTAGGTTGATAACTTATCAATTATCATCGATCATTTATCGATCTAGGTTACAATTTATTCCCACCAGGTGTCTCCCAGTGACACAGCAAAACAACGTTTGCCAGGTCAGCTAGTATGTATATATATTTAAGAATGTATATGATACACTTATGATGTAGTTTAAAATTTTGTTTTGTCATCAACACAACATTATATTTATAAAATTATATTATTATAAATAATAATTATTGAAAAAAAATAAAAACAATAAAAAAAATTCTTATAACAACAAATATTTCAATTTTTTCTTATTTAGACAATAACAGAAAAAACAATAAAAATATAAAATTTTATTTTCTAACTTTTAGAGACATTATTTATTTTATGGTGAGTATTGAACAGATAAATAGTAAACAAGCTAAAATCTCCTTTTGTTAAATTATATTATTATACGGCCATGACTATACCATCGGGTACCCGCGATCGCATCATTTGAAATTTTACATCACCTAAAACACTTCTTTTTTAATACATTTATCTTCAAATTAAGATAATATTAAAAAATTAATCCCGTAGTTCACTGTCTAAAAAAAAACTCAATTAATTATTGAACAAGAAATGTAGCCTCAGAAGACTGACTTCGGAGCACTCCCGAGCACATACAGTAGGTAAAAATAATTTAGATATTACTTGTAAGACGAAAACGACATTTCAGATGTTGCTGCGGTGCTGGCCAAAGAAGTGGAATCATGGTCCAAAACGATAACGCCACCAATAGGAGTGCGGCTCACATCACGAGAAGGATGGAGATTGGCTACGAGGTTAAGCCACCAGGCGCGACGGTGAACCGCCAAAACGGCGGATAAAAATACTATTTCATCACAAAGATGAAGAAAGATTCCACAAGATAATATATTGAGCTGACTACATGCTGTATGGCGAGAAAATGAAGAAGAAGGAAGTAACCTTAGCGGAAACCTATGTATACCAAGGTATGCTCCGGACTTCATGGTCTCGCGCGACTAATCGATAAATAACACGAAAGTCGAGAAAGACATATAATAATACATAAATGACGTTTTTCATTTTGCTAACTGAAATTAATACTTGACACCATATTATTCACATGAACAATCAACAAACATTAAGAAAATTACTTTTTTTTAACAAAGGCATAAAATAAATTACACATATAAACATTTAAACATTACACATTTTTCAGATGATAAAGTTTGTTTTACAACTTCAAAGTGATGAAACAAAATTATTAAGCATAACTATAACACGTTTCGATAGAATTTTTTTTTTTGCAAAATACCAATTAAATAAGAAATATACTTTGTGGAATTACAGTGGCATGAAACAAGTGCCAACACAACTGGAAAATATCTCATTTTAGCATTAACAGTATTTTAATTTGGGTATTGAAGTGCATCTCTGCCAAATTTGGTCCTGATCAGTCAAAAATTGTAGAAGTATCTAGAGAACAAACAAATAAACCTACATATATACAAACAAACTTTGACTTTTTTGCTATAGATTTTTTAAGTTTAGTCGGTTGTAGGTACCAGTACATCACAGTTACATTTTGCTTGGCTGAACATAAAGCCGATTCACAAAAAAATATTATATGAATTATCAAATATAGTTTATAAACTTTTACTTCATACTTCAATATATATACTTGTATATATTGGTTCACCTCAAGGGTACAGCCCAAAAACAAAATAGTATGTCGGATTTGGTGTTTTTGCTCTATACATTTTTTTCTGTCGTACACAATTTTGATATTCAATAACAGAAAATATTACTTAAACCATTGTTTACATATTTTAATACAGTTGCGTCACTTTGAACTCATTCTGCCAACATATATTATAAGTGGCTATTTTTAAATTTATAATGCTCTGAATAATTGTTCGTGAAAATTGTTATTCTTACCTATTTAAAAAAAAAAAGGCCAAATTCACACTCATATCGAAAACGCAGCAGTCCTGATGACGTTACAAACATTTAGAGAGTTGATATAATATGTAATTTAGTTGTCATTTTCAGTGACGTGCATTAATTTTATCAAGCTGATATTCATGATTGCAAAATCCAAATAAAAGTTGAGGAAGAGACGAATCGTTTTACGGAATCGTTTTCCACAGTGAAAGAGAATGGAAGGGGTTCTTGTGACACCGGCGGCAGGTTTAGGAATCAGGCATATACGGGAGGGCGAACGTCGGTTGTAGTAGAGCACCGCGGCTATGAATAAACTGGGGAAGAGAATCTCAGGGAGAAGTGCGAGCGACCCTTCAGCAAGTTCTCGAGGGGGCAAGTTGCACCCTCCCCACAAAAACAAAGACGCTGCTTCACCCCTTCGCGCGCGCGCGCACCCGGAGGACCTCAAAGTCGAAGGCAATTCTCTTGTTTTAATCTTCGGGNTCCCCTCGCGGGTTTATTCGAAGCTGTATTTAACAGCCTATAGGCTATCCCGAAGTTGGAGAGCGTCCCTCGCTTCCTCGACTGTTGTCGGCGCCGCGTTGCGGTCTCATTCAGGAGTCTCTGCCACCCTCCAACGCCACCCCCTCCTCTCCTCGCTACCCGGGAAGATGGCGTCCAAAGATGAGGATCCCCACGACGAAGTACCGCCGCGCATTCAGACAGACGGTGGGAGCAGGGACCTCCCAGTGGAGGGGCGCCGAAGAACATTGTCCGCAAAAAGGCCCAGACGCCTCGACGCAGCTGTCAGCGCCACGTAAAGGTGGGGCCTGAGGGAGGAGGGGGGAGGGGGTGACTTGAATGCGGTGACAGGCGCATCGTCGTCGGAACAATCGCGGGGTGACAGTCCGCGTTGGCGCACTTATCTTGGGCGTATTATCTGGCTGGGGATTGCGCGGGCTTAGGCGGCGAGAGAGAGAGACAGCTACTTAATCAGCGATAAACAGTGGCGAGGTGGTGGGATACCGGCGGGAGAGGAGATGACTGGCGCATGAATACGTAATTAAGTGGAGCGTGCTTACGGGAAACGGGTGTAGGGGAAGAGGGTAGAAGAGAGGATGGGATCCTGGCACAAGCATCCTGGCGAAAACACACTCCTGCGGCGGGATTAGTCCTTCGAGTTGGAGGCGCGCGCTTCTGAACATTCCCTCACTCGAAGGTGGCACATTTTTTGGATCGCTACACTGTCAATATATTACAATTAAATTTTTTATTAGTTTCGCATATTTTCGTGCATCACGCCAGTGTATCAGGTGTACTAAGAATAAACGAATAGTAAATTTTGTTGATCATATTCATCCACTACAGCTCTATTACTTTTGTTTGTAAAAATCTAATGAAAAATGAAATAACCGAATTCGTAATCACTCTCGACACTTCAATATCACACATCCATGTACAATGTGCTTATAGTATTAAGTATGTTTAAATTTTTTAATAAATGTAGATTTTTCGTCGATAATTTTTATGTTTGCATTCATTCACACATATATATATATATACGAGAAAATGCCTGGTTTGACAACCGAAACTTAACGGTGTTGGACCCCAAAAAATTACTCACTACATAGTGTAAAAGGAAGTCCCTGGCGCGCGTCTGTCTATCTGTATGACTGCGCTAATCTCGAGAACCACTGAACGAACGGATTTGGATGTGGTGGTTCAAAGAAAGAGCGATATTATCGCCTACTAATGAACAAGTCGAAAAAATTAATGAATTAGTGCTCGCAAAATTTAATGCGCAAACACAAATTACTCAGTAGATACAGTACTCGACAATGAAGAAGCTGTGCACTATCCCGCAGAATGTTATAATTCATTGAATCCTTCTGGCATGCCACCACACTAACTGATTTTATAAGTTGGAGCTCCCATAATTTTATTGCGAAATATAAATCCACCTAAATTATGCAACGGGACTCGTTTGCAAATAAAAAGTTTAAAAAGTTGTCTCATTAAAGGTACTATTCTAACTGGCAGCGGTACTGGAGAAACTGTTTTAATACTTGGAATACCAATGATTACCTCGGATTTGCCTTTTAATTTTAAAATATTCCAATTTATAATAAGGGTTCGTTTTGGTGTGACTACAAATAAGGCACAGAGTCAAACACTTAATGTGGCTGGCATGGATTTGGGTGGAGCATGTTTTTCACACGGACAACTCTACGTAGGCCTTTCGCGTGTCACGCCAAACAGAAATCTTTTTGTGCTGGCAGTCGGAGGAAAAAAGATTAATGTTGCATAGAAAGGAGTTTTCTAAACCACTATCATATATTATTGTTATATTAGAGATGTATGAATGTGGATAAAGCGAAGGAGGTAGGTATGTCAGGATCGTGGTAAATGGAGGTCCGTAATCTCTGCCTACCCCTCTGGGAGACAGGCGTGACGTGTGTGTATGTATGTATGTAATATATGATAGTAGTTTACTAATTAACTATCATATAATATTGTAATTGTCATTTCCAAACTTATTTATTAGTGTATCGCTGTAAAAACCAAATTGTACCCGGACGAAGCCGGCCCGGGTCAGTAGTTATTTTATAATTCTACCAAACCTTTGTTCAACTCGTAAGCATTGTATGTAAAGACATTTTCTAAAAATTAAAATTTTTTACACTTTATATTTTTTAAATAATTTGATGTCAAATACAAAATTCTTCAGTTTTGTTGCAGCCATTATAACAAATACTAACGAAGTTGTGGAGATGAAACAGTTTACAACATAAACTAATGCCATGTGTTACTGCTTAACATATGTGTAATCACCAAATAACAGTTCACGTATTTAAGAAAAACGCTAAAAAATGCAAAAATGTCTTTATATTCAAAATTTTTTCATATATATGGTTTGCTATTTGGTGATTTACATATGTGTCACGTGTTAGCCCATAGGATTCGTTTAAATTGTAAATTTTTTTCATCCGTACAACTTAGTCAGTATTTGTTATAATGGCTGCAACAAAACAGAAAATTTTTGTATTTGACATTACATTTTTCAAAAAATATAAAGTGTAGAAATTTTTTATTAGAGAAAAATGTTACCACATAAAATGTGTACAAGGTGAACACTATTTGGTACAATTATAAAATAATTGATTTTTTGGGGTCCAACACCCTTAAGTGACGTAGAGTTGTTGTAATATACGTTCTTGCAGACAACAGTAATGCGATAGTAATATAACTATTTCTGGGAAACAAAGTTACATTTGCATCAATCATCCTTACCTCCATAACTGTTTAAATTAAGGACTTCTGCAAAACTCTTCTTCGATAACTGCTTTGTCCCAAAATGACAAGTAATAAGTGACAAGGAAGTGACCAATACCGCGGGCGGCTTTCGATTTGAGAAACATTTAATGACGAGGGAACGTAAACTTAAATCGAAAGACTAGCAAAACGAAGAAGGGCGGAGAGATAGAATAAAGAGAAATAGCTGAAGAATGGAAAGGCCCTTAAAGGCAAATTTATTGAGCAATACGTAAATACAAACGACATGTATATATCTGCCAGTCCTATGTATAACTAAACGAAACTGCATCTATTTAAGTTTTACATTTTGTTGTCTACCAAGAACTTAAATTTTTTTTACAGAAAATGCAAGTACTTTGATAAAGGCCTCTAAGGAGACAATCGGAGCTCGTTAGAAATGCCTGTAAAAAACGCACTACGTAATATTTTAATTTTTTTGCCAACTGATTACTTGTGGTTATAAAATTCTAAACCATGATCGTTATTTTTCAAATCATCCACACTTACACATTCACACGCATATTATTCACACACCATATGGTGATACGCTGGAAGCAAACTACTAAATGATCAAACATTGACCTACGTTTCTTACTACAGTTGTTTCATATGGACTTAATGAGACAGCGTATTATCACTATACATTTCTGTGAGCATACTGTCATCCATGTAAGATGTATTTTTTATATTGAATGAGACAATTGGCTAAATTTTAGCCTCTCCAAAATAATGAAAATAACTTTTATAATATCAAGCTGGAGATCTATAAATACGCTTAGTGTTCGTTATGAACGTTTAATTCGTAATAACAATATTTTATTGGTACTACCAAGATGACAAAGTCAAAACAAATTTAATTTTCCCAGTTTTGATCTACGTGTGCAAGGAAATTGTAAAACTGAACTAAAATACTAAAACACACTTGTATAATTTTATTTTGCCAATTGATTTACAATCCTAATAAATTATTCTCTCTTAAAGTAACACAAGTGAGTAGTTCTTAAGTAGTTACTAGAATTTGNGTTATTTACGTCACACTACCACGTACTGAAGGGTACTCAAAGGGCCAAAGAAAACGCGTTGCCTAAGATAGCAGTGGGCTCCGAATCGACTGGATACTTAGAGCGATGACAATAGCTGGGCAGAACAACCATCGCTATGGTATTCTCGCCACAAAAGCATGGCACTCAAGCGATCAGAGCGTTTGAGACTCTCGACAAAGTTTAGCGTATGGTCAGATCGAATACACAGTTTATTGCGCGATGTATTTGCGCGCCAGAAAACAATAAAAAAAATTCCAACTTACTCTGTGCGGCGTGGACGCATCTTTATCACACTAATCACCCTTCCAACTACTCTAATAATTACTATAGTTGTGTGGACTGCATACATCGCATGTTCACATACAGCGGAATGGCCAAATGGCTAAAAATGGCTGAATAGAAGCCAGTATATCGGAAAGAAATCCTCGTCTTTCCCGCCCGTAAAAAGTTTGTTGCCTTCAGTTTACGATAACACCACTTATATAAGTACTCTCAACAGTTAACTGAGCACTCTTGAAAGCCCTGTTTAAGATCTACGTGTATGCACATTGTGTATTATTCCGCCATTTGTAAAATAAACATTGTGATGGTTCTGATCATTTTATTAATGCCTCGGTGAAACAAAACTGTGAAATTATTAGAAAAGTTATTATTTTACAAATTTGATCATCCTTCAACTTATATGCGTTGAAATATAAGACACAAAGAAAAATAAATTATTTCAGTAGTGACAAACGTCTACCTGGCACAGACCAACGTTAAATCACGGAACTACTTTCCGTCCGTCGGTGCCAACTTAACTGGACGCATGCCAGTCAATGTGCCAGTTAAAACAAACGCAGGTAGGGGCAGTGCTATTTTCATAGGTTGATCTCGAATGTTGTTGGTTAATCGTGAACCGCGTATAGTAGAGGTCGCATTTGGGGAATCAATCGTAACACTTGGGCAACAATCGAAGCGTACTGACGATTAGTGGTGTGAACAAGTGAGCAGCGAGACGTGGGCGTGCGAGGCATTTTGTCCAGTATAGAAAAGGTAGGAACGAACGATTTTCACAGCGCGTTAAGTTTCATCACTCCATTGAAGCCACTGGCCAGATTTTGCTTGCGACAAGTAGTCGGAATAATCACCATAGCAAATATCCCTCCCTTTTTTATTCCAAGAGGTACTACGTACATGGGTAAAACAACAATGTTTATCCCCCCTACCTTCCCTCATGCGTAACTCTACAAATTTATATTTTTTTTTTCAATGAAAATGTTTGTGTTTATTATGGAAAGTAGGTACAAAGCTGAGTAATACAGGCTACAAAAATAAAATAAACCTATAAGATTACAGTAAGATAGTTCCTATCGCGAGAGAATAAAATGAACCCAATTTTTCATTATTTTCAGCCGAAATAGTTATCCCGTCTGGATTTTTCAACATTTTTTATTACTTCCAGCGCGTACATATTTATTCGATGGATTTTTCAATAGTTTTTCATTACTTTTATTAAATTCAATTGATTTAATTTTAATCCCACCAGACATCCAAAATTAAATTTTCCTTTTCTCTTGTCTCCATTTTGCCACCAGGTGCAATTAGGATTGCATATTACTATAGTTTCCGGGGGTGCTCTTTCCATTGAAATGTGGTTTTAGTGTCTGTTTGTAACCACCGCCAATTTAAAAAAAAAAGATTGTCTTTAGAACGCTTCAATTTGTCTTGACAAACAAGGCAAGCAACTCATGAGATAATTTTTTATTTAATGTCCATCTCGCGTGGTTCTCCACTAAATGGGCATCGAGGTATAATTTATCCAGTGTACCCAAAAGGCTCCCTTGCGATGTGCATTCATCGCAGAGATCAATGCACTTGCTCACGCCTATCAAGGTCTTACCAACTAACAGTCACCAAGAAGGACTTTATCACTGTTTCTCAAAACCTTAAAAGTTTTTTGCAAGTTTTCCCACCAAACCAGCGCACTGATTTCGCAATTAACTAAGGCTGGTCGTAGGTGGTATCGATACAGCCTTCCGACCAAGTGGTCCCGAGTTCAAACTAGCACCAAGGACGAGTATGTATATATATATATATATATATATATATATATATATATATATATATAGAGTTGTAACAACATGGAAGTCGTTTGAGCTTCCCTCACTATTTAATCTCAGATAAAAATAAAATATAAAAAATATCAAAACCTTTGTAAATGTACTGTTGTTGTCACACAGTGATCCACGGGGAGAATGGACGTGGCTGTATTTGCGAGTATAATAAAAGTGTAAATTATAATTTGTAAAGATATACAGACTTAACTATGAATATGAACATTTATTAGTGCGCCGTATGATTTAAAATAGATTTTCCGAGACTCATTATTTGGCATCAGTTATTTTGAAACACGTAATTCTCCATGGAAAAGTTATTTATTTATAGCAAATTAATTCACAGAAAAACAGAAAATCCAAAATATTTTGCAAATCGTTTTGGTCGATAACGAATTTAATTTGTAGAGACTACACGAATATTTTCTTAAGATATAGTAGGTTCATTTCTAGAAGGCAAAATATGAAAATATTTTTATGGCAGACAAAATATGTCAGGATGCATTTCCGCAAAATATATTTAGTCTTATACTTTTTATAGCTCAAGAAAAAAAAACTACACATTTTGCGTTTTCTCTCTGCAGAACAATGGCTTTAAGTAGAGTGGAGAGATTTGGGCGGCTCTTATGTTAACACATCGAAGTCTCGAGAGCCGATGAGGGTGAAGCGAGGTGAGCATGGAGCAGCACTATAATGAAAGGGTGGGAGAAACGGAAGACCCCCGAGAAAATCCGCCTATTAGTGGCATCGTTCGGCACGATCCGGGAGCGACCCCCCCCCCCCCCNCGCCTAGGTGAGAGGCGAGTAATGGCTTTAAGAATACATGTTGAGTTACGAGAGATGCTCGAAAATTACCGACACTCTAGCCGGATCAGTTCCTCCCCTTCAACAAGAGCCGGGTTTCGTGTCTGGCGCGAATATGCGGAGCGTCCGGAGGTGTCGGGGGAGACTTCGCGGGCCTTCTTTAAGGGTGGCGTGACCCGCGCTGACATTGTGCAAATGTGCTGCCATCTCTCGCGTGCAACCGAACCCGCGCGGCAGGCCTGGCTAGGGGAGTGTGGGGGAGGAGGTTTCTCGTGACCAGCCGCCATTGCGCGGACACGCGGTGCGGCCCCAAGCCGGAAGCGGTATTAAAAACCTCCCCAGGACAGCGGAAGGGCGTGGATTGAAGACAGAGATTATGCTGACTTAAGGGCACCACCAGCACGGCATACCTGAGGCATGGACCCGACCCGGCCCTGCACGCACGACCGCCTACAGTTCTCGAGTGGCTAACTCGCCCCTGGGGGGAGGCGGGGTGGAAAGTAATCACAGCAATGATTATAATAGCGTGTATTACGTGGCCGTGGGTTTTTACAATTCTAGGTTGTCGCAAACAGCTGACATTGTTAATGTGGTCTGCGGGGTGCGTGCGAGACTGCATAAACTCCACCGCCAACTTCTGACGTGCAAGGTAAGTTTGGTGCCCACTGGGTCATCAAGCATGAGCAGATAAAAGAGCCGTGTTGCATATATGTGTTTGTGCGCTTGCACACATACTTTCATGTATAAATGCATACATACATTTATACATACATGAATACGTTCATATACAACTTCCATAAAACCATACAGGCGAACACACAGGCGTAAATACATAAATGCATAGCAACACACATAAAAACATATGCACATAAGAAAACACATACGTGCATACGAACATAATATTAACATAGACAGGAACTACAAACGAATATATGTACCTACTAATATGGGAATATACACAACATGCATACATACATATGCAGATACATTCATACATCCATACACACACATACAAAACGTTTCAAACTCTCTGACCATACGGAAATCACAGGATCTGCGGCCATAAATAAACAGAAAATCCCGGTAAACTTGCACCCGGGAAGGTAGTGACATAGTAAAAATAGCAGTCGAAGACGGAGCAGCAACGCCAGGAAGACGAAGCTTAATGCTGTTGACGGTAACCTCAGCACTTAAGCCCTGCTTATGATCTGTTTGTATACACAGTATGTATTCTTCCGCGATATGTAAAATTAGTAGTGACATGGGCCTGGTTATTTATTCATGTGTCGGCCAAGTGAAACTGTGAAATTGTTTAAAATGTAAATATTTTACTAAACTGCTCATTCTTGCTCTTATATGAATAAAAAAAACAGAAAGCAAAGAAATCACTTCAGTATTCACAAATGTTTGCCAAACATTTTTAATTACTTTCCCTCGGTCGTTACCAACTTCACTGTGGCATCCCAGTCAGTGTGTCCATTAAAATATTGCAGACACAGGCAGTCACCTTTTTCAAAAATTGATTTCCGAAGTGCTCAGTTAATCATGCACAACTTATATTAGCGCGCATGTATGCAGCCAACTGCATACTACAACGTGCTCCAGTAAGCATGTAGTTCTTTACGCCTGGTGATATGCAACTTGTTGCACACGTACGTAATAAAAAACCTGCATAAGCCCGGCGTTGCTCTGTCATCGTCGATTGCTGTTTTCTCCTACGTGGTGATATTACTCAAAGTTTACTGTGATTGTGGGTTTATTTCTACCCGCAGATACTGTGGTTTCAGTTCCGACAGAGAGTTTAGGCTCTTTCTTTATAAGAGGATTTGTAATAAACATTCAAACACAAAAATTCCGTTATACTTTTACTTGCAACACAGGAAAAACTACAAAGAATCAATGTATGCCCTTTCCCTTTTGCTTTGTTACTGTGCTACTAAACCTTTAGAAAGTCAACACTATAAAAAAATTAACATATTTTCTTAATTTGCTCCAGGATTTTAACAGTCACGTCACTTCTCTCACAAGATCTCGAACATTACTCATAGCAGAATTCTGAAGCAATTTTTGTTCAAGAAAAATTAGCTATATATTTACTTTGGAATAATGCTTCCTTTTTCTTGCGCCGTTTGTGTTTCCATGTATATACTTCATGTTGCAAGTACCCGGTCAGCATATTCGCTTCCAAGAGTCACATTATAGATTAAGCAAATATGTTTTTAAAAAATGGCTCCTTCGTGGAAACAAGTGATAAGCGCCATTAATGCAAAACTACTCAATCATCGCACTATTTTAGTTATCGTGTATTCTGAAAATGCAAAATAAATAATAATCTAGTCTAAAGCAATATCAAATATTTTTCTTTTCTTTTTACGCCAGAAACACGGCATTATAAAAATAAACAGCACGAAATTTAATAATTATGTAAAATAAATACACAATGACATTCATTTCATAACGTAAACTCACAAATAATATGTTACAAATACGACAGTTAGAAAAACATGTGTATATCGCTCTCAAACAAAATTTGTTGCCATAAAATCGTGCGACGTTAGTAGAATTTTTAAAGAAAATATAAACAACATGTGAAATGTTTTTTATGAGGGGCATAATTTTGTGATACGTTGACAAAAACAGCTGTGACGAATACTATCAAAGACTATTTAACCATTCGAAATATACTTTTTATCACACCAGCATAGGTTTCAAGCTTTAACCATATTGTCAATTGGATTTCTGTCTCCCGTCTTAATTTTGTTGGCTAACTAAGATGATCGTGTTTTATGTTACGTGCTATAGACGAAAGAGTGAACTGCAGTGACAATTTATTAAATAATGTTACTTGTAGTCAGCATTAATTATTTCAACACGAAAAATCTCTTACAGGAAATAATATAGTGCTGAATTTTAGACGTCTTACATGACGGAGCATTTGTGAACCAATCAAAAGTCTTCATCTCTTATGTACTGCGTAACAATAATTATGGTCGTGTAAGAATTTATCTTAAATATGTAAACATTCATGCTTATACAAAGTATAAATATATAAGAAGCCACACAAGGCTGTTTTCCAAATTCTGAAGAGGAAGCCTTTTCTTTATTTTCCGAAATATTTAATAAACCAAGCAAATTCCGTTGGTATAATTCAAAACGGTATCATTTGAAATGTAATAAATGGTAAAAATGACTATTTCTTCCTCGAAATACTTCTTATTCTGGGTCCATCGAACAGAATCCGAGCAGCAGATGACTTGAAATGTTTCATTACGTAAGCAATTTATTTCAATCATTTGGTGTTTGCTACTGAGAAAAATTATTTCGTATAACGGTGGATATTTAAGACACCTATAAGTATTTATTGCACTGAACAGTTATTTGGTCCCAGCAGAGGAAAACCAGGAAAGAACCATTCTCCATAGCAAACGTTGCAGACATTTGAAAAACCAAAATTTT
This sequence comes from Clitarchus hookeri, assembly GCA_002778355.1. Classification (NCBI taxonomy): domain Eukaryota; kingdom Metazoa; phylum Arthropoda; class Insecta; order Phasmatodea; family Phasmatidae; genus Clitarchus; species Clitarchus hookeri. The sequence goes on along the minus strand of NQII01000525.1, from coordinate 388,918 downwards.
GCTGGGTTGATACTTCTCGAGTTTACCTCACGCCGTAAATTTGTAAACGTTACCGCGGCTCAAGAGGTTGTTCCAAAGAAATGTGATTCATCGACCGCCAGTCCCTCCCGACAGAAATGTAAAGGCTGCTGTGTGCAGATTGTCTTCCACCATACGTAACGTTAAAATTACCATGTGCCTGATCAGTTTATTCTTTCATCAGACAAGTGAAAATCTCAAATTATTAGAAAAGTAAATACTTTACAAATTTGAAAATTACTAAACTTACATGAATTTAAAAATTTCAGTGTTCGCATAATTCACCTAGCGCATTAAATTGAACTTCGAGACATGGGACTACTTTCCCTCCAACGTTACCAACTTTACCGGGCACAAGCCAGCCAGTGTGCCCGTTAGACTATACTTAGTTAGGGGCAGTGACATTTTTCAAGGGTTGATTTCAAAAGTGATAAATTAACCGCGCACAGCCTATGAGAATAATCTGCTGGCTGTAACACAATATGACTCATTGTCTCTCGAGATATATTATTTTCCCCACGGCATCTTCAAGAGAGTCTGTAGTTGTGAACGGAGCTAATGTTTCTTCTACTCAGGTTGGGAAGACCAATGTTGAAAGTTTGCCAAACAAAAATCTCCGCCACGCTAGTGGCGTATATGATCCAAATTTTCTCTATTTCCTACGTTAAAAACAGGATAATTACAATAATCATAAATTGGACACCTGGAAAATAGCTTCGCAACTAAGTTAAATCTTTTTCTTTTATTATTCACGTAGTTGAAAATTTTAATTCAAAGTTACCTTCTGGAACACTGCGCACCTAGCGGTGGGAATTTTCCCTACGCCAAACTTTCCCATAAGAAATCTCATTTTGTTCCTAACACGAGTAGATTAAGTTCCCAGCTGGGCAGAGGCGGCTCGTTTCCTTCGCGGTGCGTCGGCAACCCGAGACGCCCGGGCAAATCAGAAACTGAGAAAACAGCACGGCCTGTCTTCTTCCTGCTCGGGGATTACCGGCCGGCGGACGCGCTCCGATCTAATTAATTACCTCGGCAAACACGAACTGCTTGGCGTGTAGTGGCCGCAAGCTAATAACGTTAATGCGATCGCCGCGCGAGGTTAGAGGGGGCTCGCCGAGTAGGGCATTGTTTGCGAACTCATTAAGTGTTTCCGAAGCTCCGTGGAACCTGGAGAGAACCACCGCCCCCTCCCCCCTCCAGCCCCTCAAGGGGGGGTGGTGCTTGAAGGCTTGAAAGGCCAAACAAGTCCACTCTGGGAACGACCTCGCAGCTTCCACACACGTCCACCGGGCCGGTTAGCTGCCGGACGTGGCGGCTTTGTACACCCGCAAAGCAGGCGGATGAAATTCCTTACCGGAAGGTACTATATCACACGCCCGCCAGTCCTTAGTTCCCGGTATAAATGCCGGAGACGACATCCGGAACTCTCGCACAAAGACCGGAATCGAACGAAGTGTTCTGGAACGGAAATAAACTACCTCCCCCGTTTCATTCTCCCCCCCCCCGTATAATTTGACGTGATAATTTTGATTAGGATGACTACTGTAATTATTCCGATCTGCCTAGATTTCATATAATAATATTCTCATTATAAATATTTATTTAAGTCGTGTTCTTACAGCGCCATTCTTCACCTTGTGCGTTAAAGAGGAAGATAGGCATCGCTTCCTAATGACTTATTACATAAACTTAAAATCCAAAATAATCCTCTCAAGTGCATTAAAATATTCTGAAAATTATAAGGATGTATTTTATCTGCAAACAGTTACGCGTAAAATTGAAAAATTCTTGTACGAATATTTTTTGGAATTTTCTGGGACTCCGTGAATTTTAGATTTTAGTGGCTTTTATACTTTGCCTATCCAATACTTTTTTTAATCGGAAGAATTTTAAAACTAGACACATGCTTCATATTTAGGAAAGCCTAGAAAAACAAAACATTTTTTTAATGTTTAAATTTTTAGAGTTGTAGTTTTTTTTATATTAAAAAGTAGCCTCTCCACACCCATCCCAAATAATTAGAATAATTTGACAGATTTACTCGCGCAGATAAGTAGTATACATCCTCGGTTGACTCAATAACGATATCCTACATGACATAAAACACAGTGCTTATTTTTCTTAAACACTAGTTGTTTTTTGAATTCACACTGAGATGGTCTGTTGTATAGAATAACACGCAATTCCTGGAGAAAGATGAAAACTGGGCATACAGGAGAATACCGATAGCAGCAACAAAAACACTTCAAAAGTTTGAATTATATGTGACATCCATAGCGCAGTTCACTAAGTTTGCTTTGGACGATAAGGTAAAGTGTTCGAAACCCTGTGCAGTCCTGGATATACATGCCGTTTTTGTATGCGCGTTGTGCTAACCTTTCGGCATAAATGTGTGGGGGCTAATAAATACGCTAAAAAAAAATTTGTTGCTTCTTAAAAGCTATTTTTATGCTTTTACATGGACAGGTCTTTGATGGAGAACTAGAAATTGTTTTGAAATGATTGAATTTTTGACGAGACAATTGTCATAAACACTCCCTACCCTGCTAACATACGTGGGCGATTGTGCGCTTAAGTAGTATACTTAGCAGTTGAATTAAAAACACATTTACTCCAGAAGCTGAAAAAGGAAAAAATTTGGAAACAAATAAACTGATTACTCGTCTATGCAAGGGATATTATAGAACAGTATTGTAGTATCAGAGTGACTATCTAGCATTAAAAATTTTTTTTAAATGGTGTTGTAAATAAATAATAATATTAAATTAAGAAATATTCAAGAATACACAACACATAAATAGGTAATCACAGGATATGAAAGATAAAAGTGTTACTGCAAAACGGTTTAATGACAACATACTGTTCTCCTCTCAGCTGCTTACATTGTGTTTTATATTGTCTTCAAAGTGTGTATAAGTGGGTAAACATGGGCAGCAGTGACCAGAAAACAACTCATAAAGTTCCAGGAAATCTTGAAGGTGTAAGAATAAATTTGCCGGGAAGCATGCAGACTGTGAAAGATTACTAAGTACTATAAGGATTACTTTAATAAATATTTTACTTGAAGTTAAACATTACGTGACATCACTGTCCTGTAATAAGTGTTTGTATTGTTTATTCTAGAAGATACACTGGCGCTGACGACAAAGTTAACGTAACAATTGCAATTTTTTTCCCCTGCCACTTATTAATTTAGTAGCACATATGGGCTGAATATAAATTTCTTTCGTCTCTTAAAATTAAAACGTTCTAAGTGTCGTTTCGAATTATGATAACTTTCTGTTTAATGAATGTAAATCTTTTCGTTCCAGCAATTATAAAATTACGATAAGATGACTTTGTGGCGGCATCCACCGTAGCGTAATACGCGAACTGAAGAAGATCCAAGAAAAGCACTTTGACAGGAGCTGCATGTTGAAATATCATAGTATCGTATATATTATGAAATGAGATGATTATGTAGAATCCTAAATACTGACAAAGCAATATATATATATATATTCGTGATTCGTGATTGTTATTACCTTAGTCTTGTAGCTTTCCACACATACTGCGTATGATACAGTTAGTTGAAGAATGCAACGAAGGTAAACAGAATGAAGAAAAGTCATCATTTGGTGTTTATATATATANATATATATATATATATATCCACAATATTTTTTATTTCGCTGCTAGCATTTTAATGCATTGCATTTAATATTCCGTACTTATTGCTATTAGCTTTACTGAAGATAGTACTAGGCTTATTTCTTGTAGTTGATTTACTTTATTGGTAAAGCAACTCGTAGTTTATATTGTCTCACCAAAGTAGTTTTGGTGTATCCGATACAAATACCCAGTCTCAAAACTACGACGTATAAAGATGATAGTTTGTGTAGAAACCTCTTAGTATTTGAAAAACTATACAAAAACACTTACTAAAAATAATGATTTTAATATATGTTACAAAAAAAGGAATTTCCAAATTTATGTGGTGATTTAAAGCAACTTTACCTGTCATTAACCGGATTAAAAAGAACATTAACTGTTGAGGTACACTGAATCCTAGCCGTTGATAACTACATGTTGTTATTGAAAATGGAGTAGCGTAATCTCGTTTTGTATAATTTCATAGAGAAATAATGTATGGACGTAAAAGCTCTCTTGTATGACTTTTGCACATACGTGGTATGGAAAGAAAATCATGTTAACCGATAGAAATTACTAACCCCCAATATAGTATTCAGTATTTTGGGATTTAAAAGAAAACATACGGTGTGCGACGAATATCACGTTGAAGGAAAACTCATAAAAAAAAAAATTCCTTGCCATGTTAGAAAGACATTAATTAATTATTCATGGCATCCGTTACAAAGTTGACGAAGAGAGAGGACAGAAATAAGTTGTCGAGCATTTCTCGCATAAAGTGCTACGGGGGAGGGGGTAAGAGAAAAGTTATCCAAAACAGGAACGTCCGACATACCTGGCAGTAAAGATTAACAAGCTCCTTTTAATAACTGCGGTGTTGAGCCTCCCGCCAGCGTTTCAGAACAGCCTCAGCGCTACTTCCGCCCGCCCATGCATATGTAGAAAAACAAACTTCCGTCGCGGAAAGTAGGAAGGAACGGGCGAAAAGCGAGGAAATTAAGCAGGCACGCGAACGAATACATTATTGCGTGGACGGAGTGCGACCCAAGCCGGTAAAGGTCATTGTTAAGCGGTGTGGAGGAGAAACTGGGTGGGAGGAGGGAAGTAAAAAAAAAAAAAAATAATAACTGAGAAGTTTTCATTACGTTTAATGATTGGTCTCCTGGCAGGTATAGCAAAAAAAAAAGAGAACAGAGTGAGACAGAGGAAATATAAAAAAAAAATATAAACAAATACGGCACTTTATTGAACTAAGTGGCTCCCCGCGGCTTCGCAGAGCGTGAGATTGAGAAATTCGATACGTGTGTAAAAGGGGGAGAGCATTTTGGGTCGGCAAGCTGACCTCGAGAGGGTTATTAAGCGTCACGTGCAGCCATTGTTTCGCCCTCTCTCTCTTTTTTTTTTTTTTACCCCTGCCCCTACGACGGGGGTGGCTCGGTTGAGATCGGGAAGATTAAAACGGCCGCTCAAGTATTCGTTATAAAGTAACTGGACTTGTTGAGTGAGGGAGAGGATGTTGATGGAGGAGGGGGGGGGTTAACTTGGGGTCAGCGGGCGAACCACTCTACAGTCTAGCCTCGAGGACCGCTATTAGGATTTCCTTCGTGTCAACAACACATCTTCCGGTGGCGAGGGACCCGCGAATAGCGCTTATACTTCCTTTACCCGCTGCCCTCCCCTCTCCCCTTTCTTTTTTTCCTTTTCACTTCCTTACTTTCCCTTGGCGGGAAAGTTTCTGGCTCCGGGAAAGGGGTGGTCGGGGACAGGAGGGTGGAAAGGAAACACGCGCAGAGGTTTCTGTCACGTGACGGAGACCCAGCAACGCCTTTTCCGGAATCGCAGCCACTTGTTCCAGAAGCACACACACGCACACGAAACGACACTACGATGAAGTGACTTGCGTTCTGGCTACGGCTATTCTACTCGGGTTGGGGAGAAAAACGAGATTCCTTCTTATGCGTGAGTTTGCGGCAGGGAAACATTTCCGCCGCAAGGTTCCCTGGTGTTCCAAACAGTTCGCGTTTAAGCTGGCGATAAATTGAGAATTTGTGTTTATTAGTGTGTAAAATAGTTTTCTTTGGTCGAAAATTGCGATACGTACTTGCTCATGCTAAAATATTATAAAGCATTAACTTCATTTTGTAACTATGACAGAGACTCTATAATGGTGTTTAAAATCGTGAACGGAAATAATACAACTGTGTTGGCAAGTCTCTTTAAACTGTGGGGAGTCCTGATGGATTTTCGATGGAGTCACTCCTAATATTTGCATGTAGTAAACATGGCGGACGTTGCCTCTGACTGCTGCGCTTTCACAACACTAAGCTTTCGTAAACAAGCTTATATTAATGAAAGTATTACATTTTTTAGGGTAAAATAAAGGCAACTGACATGAAAAGGAATTTCTTGATTCTGTTGTCAGAGTTATTTTAAGAAATTGTGTAATATAACGTTTTGTTATATTCTGTTTTACGGCATAGTATTAAACACAAAGTGCACATAATTAATTTCATTTCTACTCTAGTGTGAGGAACCAAAATTTATTCCTTACGAAGTTTCTAACACTATACAAACAGTAAAATTAATTAAGAAAACTGTATTATTATATAAAACTGCAATTATCCCATTCGTTTACATAAAAAAACCTAGAAAAATGCTGTAAACATCAACATCAGTATTACATTGCGCCGAAAATGTTTAGTTGCCAAACTGTTAGTTGGAGCTTTACAACATGGGTAGAATAAACCTTTCTTCTCGTCAGTTGCCATGGGAAGAGGGGTAGAACCACTTGAGTTTCCACATGCAATGAAACTACCCGGCCGTGGACGATATACATCTTGTGCATTTGCAGCGTAATTTTTTATTTTTTTTTGCTACCAGCGCATGTTAACGTGCTCACAGGAAACTGTCGTTCTATGATCAGGATTGCGTGTAAGTGAAATATACCACGCACCGCAGTACTTTGAAAGTTCTCTCGCCGTCACTGGATAAACGTCGTGCACTGCAACATATCGTTGTTTGTTGTCTATCTTCCTTCTCCAGTTCCAAGCGAATTTGCTTCCCTGTTTAAAGATCTACGTCCTAACTTATAAAAAAGGGTATTGCACTTAATGAATCTCCTCTTGTTTGTCGCAAATATAGACAAATAGAGAGAGAGTACATCCACGCATAATTATTCCGCCTAAATACACGAACATCGATCTGTCTACGCGACATATAACATCACATCCGTAAATATTACTTTTTATACCTACACAGGTTTTACGTATCTCGTGCGTAACTTGCGGAAAGCACACCGGCAAATAACACACGCACGAGAAGTTGTTTACCACTGAAAGAAATTGATTTATCCGGTTGACTGCAACACTAGTGCGCCGCTTTTGTGGATACTGATAAATTGTGGTACTGTGCCGAAGCACAAATAACTACGAACAAAAAAATTCAATAGACGTTTATATTTGCCAAATAAATGTACATGATGACAGACAGCATCCTAAAAATTTGTTACAGACAACTTGGCAATTATTAAAGCTGTGATCTCAAATATACTTTCCTTCCGGATCCACACAAAATATTTAAAAGTTGACAAAACGTAATACGAAATGTTGTGGAATCCAATGAATTGCTCTGTTGATTGTAGATTATTTAAAACAATGTAACATGCAAAATTACCAAAAGATTACGATTTAAAAATATTATAATTTACAGATTCAATTAAAGCATATAATTTGACTAGACTTGTAAATAAGAGCAATTACAAAAAAAATGAGGGTAGCCTTATGAGTCCAGTAACGCTTCCTTTACATAAAATAACACATTACAATATTCAATTAAAAGGATATATAAAAAATATAAAGTTTCGGTGGAGGTAATCAAATAACCCGTCAAAGCTCCAGCGAAAAAATTTTTTTTAATGAACAACCACAATTACAAATTAACTAAGCCCAATGCAAGAGTAGTGTACACGAAGCATATTGAAAATATAGAAAAAAGCTTGGGCAACAAACAAGATTAGACACTACTCGTTAAAACGGGAAACACACAGCGAAGCTAGGTTTTAGTCAAACCGAAACCAAATTTAGGCTGGTGACCGAGACCACAATTTTGAAAAACACTAACTTACCGCATGCTCAAGACTACACATCTACGCCACACAAAACATTCAAAACAATTAAAAAAAGGACCTAATCAACACACAACGTGTAATCGACGACTCACCGTTTTGCATTTCTCAAACATCTCGGCAGCTCAGGCGACAGAATGAGATGCAAGGCGCCGCATCACGGCGAAACGTCCAAAGGACGACAAATTTGACTGTTTAAAAAATCATGCAGCTCTTCAGGGAGTCGTTCTGACGACGACCGGGCGTAGAAATGGGGTGCAACGACTTAAATAAACTGCCGCGATCACAAAAAAATACGACGCACGAGAGGAGGGGAAATCAAGGGAGGGGGAACAGGGGAGGAAAAGGGAGGGGATCCGAGCCGGGCAAAGAGCAAGCCACCACGCAGAGTCGCAATCGACGGTGACACCTAGCTTGGCGAACGCCAGTGTCGCTGTACAATTGTTACAATATTTAAATTGAGACTCCTTGTGAAAAACACGTGTAAAGTTTTCTGTACTGGAAAGGAAAACATTTATTTGAGCTGGTTTTGTTTACAAAGTTGAATTATCTATACATATCGAAGGAAAGGNTCCTTGTGAAAAACACGTGTAAAGTTTTCTGTACTGGAAAGGAAAACATTTATTTGAGCTGGTTTTGTTTACAAAGTTGAATTATCTATACATATCGAAGGAAAGGGCTAAGTCACATTATAACGTTTATTTCGTATGCTTTAGTTTTAAGTAGGTAACGAAACTTACTAAATGCTACGTTACCAAACAAAAATTTCCTTAAATCATCAACATAATAGACCAACCTTCGAAATACAGTAACTGATTTAACCAGCTAGACTACTGCTGAGCTGCGGTTACTACAATGCAAGGTTATCAGCACTATTAATATGTAGATCAAAGAAAAAAGTTTTATTTGTGGGAAACCTTCGTTGCAGAGGTTCATATTTAACTAAAAATTCCTTTGCGGCAACGAATTGTGTGTTGCAGCAAAGACAAGTGTTTTTAGAGGTACGTTTGTAGAACTTCAAGCATTGTTATCTCTTATTGTATAATCTGTCGCGAGGATAAAATTTTTTTTAATTAAATTCATAATTTTCTTTTAATACGAAATTTAAATGTGAGGTAAATTATATGTATATTAATACATAAACACTAACACTCACAAAGAAATTTTAACGTTTTATGTTGCCAAAATATTTCCATCTAGTTTATCAGAAATATAACATTAATTATATTGTTACACATAGTTTTATGTTGTTAACATATATTCTTATGTCGATCAAACTTTGATAACTACTAAGAAAGCTATTATGAGATAACTTAAGGAAAGAATGTGTTTGCTAACCAAAAAAAAAGTTTTTGTCGAATCGTAGTTGAGCTCATATTTCTCAAATTAATTAAAATCAAACAAGTGAGAGTTGATTTGGTTAAATACACACATACAGAGTCGCACATGCTTTGTGAATTCGTAAAACTCTCTTTTTAAAGGAATGCTGCCAAAGAAACATCAAGAGGTAAAAAAAGTCTAATGCAATTAAATTAATATTTTGCGTATATATTTTAGTAAATAACATGTGCCAAACTAAAATTAAAATTTATGTACTAAATTTTTTCCCGTGTCAAGGAATTGTAAAGGATCAGCTGTAAAAAATATTAAATTGAAACAAATAATTACACGATATTAATGCGAGAGCATGAGGAACTAAGTACGAGAGTAGTTCACACGCCGCAGTGTGCTACCTGTGGTTGCACTGCTGGCAGGCGAAGCACTCCAGGTGGTAGACGTTGTTACGTGCCCTCATCACCATCTCAAAGGCGGGTATGACCTTGGAGCAGGCGGCGCAGTGACCAGTATTCCCGAACAACCTGCAATGCAAAGTACAAACTCGACATCCTTACTGTCGCTGGCATAGTCCATTCTCGGTTACTTCACACTTTTCTCAACCCCCTCGCTTAAGTTCTACTTCCAGTGTATTCCTCCGCCTCGTGCGAACAAGAGGCCGCGGTGGCTGAGCGGTTAGCGGGCCTGCCTCCCGCCAAGGTGAACCCGGGTCCAATCCCCGGCCGGGTCACACCCCGGATTTTCGCACGTGGGAATCTTTCCGGACAGTGCCGCTGGACGGTGGGTTTTCTCGGGGATCTCCCGTTCCTACCGCCCTTCCATTCTGGCGTTGCTCCATATTAACCTCAATTGCCTTAATTGGCTCTCAAGAACTCGCTGTTAAGAGTCGCCCAATCTCTTCAATCATTCCTGAAAACAAAGCTTAACCAAGACTATAAAATTACGCCGGAGACACAACGCGCTGCATTTTTGGGGAACTTAATGTATTACTATTTCTTGCGCAATAACTTTTTCTAGTTAAGCATTAGCAACATACCTATTTTCCGACTGTTTATATTAATATTAATTATAAATGAAATATTTTAATTTATACATAAAATATGAGCAAAATTTCAAATTAACAAAAAATTAGGTGGGGGGAAAATATTGGTGAAACATTGTGTTTACGTCCTAATTAATAAAATACCAATTTTTTGAGACAAAAAACAGTTTGGACGTGGAGCAGGGTGAGCGCAAGTTCGGTGAATAATATATATGAGCATAGAAACAACCGTGTTCAAAATATTCACGAAATTCGAAATGAAGAGTAAAAAAATTTAATGGAAATGAGTTATATATATTTTTTTTCCGAGAGACGAACTTTGTGACACATTCCAAGTAAGCTTTATTGACATCTCAAATGACATGGAAATGACACGTAGTCTAAGCTCGGAGCGTAGAAACAAGCCCCTCTGTCTACCTCTTCCTAGAAGGATAAAATTATATGCGCTCGAAAGTAAACTAATTGTGCGTTGTTCAAATTTAGTTGCAAGCATTTATACCAACCGATATAGTCTTTGTAGGTCGCTGAAAAAGGAGTTGCCGTTAAAAACAAAATCTTTAGCTCTTGATTAATGAGTGTGCAGGCCATGACAACACCCAGTAGCTCATTAATAGGCACTATTAAAAAAAATTAAATTTGACTAATTTTATTTTACACTGCTTTCAAACATCGAAAATTCTCAATTATATTCTGAGTGTAACCTACTAATTCGACCAATATTTGCTTGACCAGACACAATATCTTTGAAACTACGTATTTCCGTTTTTGGTAAAACTCACGCCCCTAGGTTTGGAACTTNAAACAAAATCTTTAGCTCTTGATTAATGAGTGTGCAGGCCATGACAACACCCAGTAGCTCATTAATAGGCACTATTTAAAAAAATTAAATTTGACTAATTTTATTTTACACTGCTTTCAAACATCGAAAATTCTCAATTATATTCTGAGTGTAACCTACTAATTCGACCAATATTTTCTTGACCAGACACAATATCTTTGAAACTACGTATTTCCGTTTTTGGTAAAACTCACGCCCCTAGGTTTGGAACTTNTCTTGACCAGACACAATATCTTTGAAACTACGTATTTCCGTTTTTGGTAAAACTCACGCCCCTAGGTTTGGAACTTTGGAATGTGGAGCATCTACCACCGCGTTCTCGCCCCTCATTCACTCAGAACATCTGGGATATGATCGGGGACATCACCCACCCACGAAAGCCTGCACAGTACAGTGACGGGAATGTGACGTTGATCACCTCCGCCTTAAATTCGTTGACGACCTTCAACGCCTCTCTCAGTTTTAGGAGATTTGACTACTGATGTCAACAGTACGATCAGAATCAGTCATGATACACATGTTTTATTTCTGCATTTTATCGCAGGGCTCTTTGCCACCAATACTTTCCGCGCGTCGGCCCTCCGCTGGCCGAAGAACAGAAATACGCATTATCAGCAAAGGTGCTCTGAGCTCTCGCTGATGTTGATCTGAAAACAAAGCCACCATCTGTTACGACGACGCTCACGAGGACCCCCACCCCACTCCGTACTTAGATTCAGCAGCCCTGTAGTCCTGCCGGGGCACTACCAAGTCTCTACAGTCTGACCGGGGCTTTGCCAGAGTTTTGACGACGCGCAGTGTATTGACCAGTCATACGGAGGGAGAGTTTCCTCATGACCTTCTCTAGTAGGCGTGATAGATGTCAAGGTANGCAGTGTATTGACCAGTCATACGGAGGGAGAGTTTCCTCATGACCTTCTCTAGTAGGCGTGATAGATGTCAAGGTATGGAAGCAGCAAAGGTCATGCAAATATTTCGATTCCGGGTTCAGCCATCCTGATTTCGGTTTTCCATGGTTTCCCGAAATAACTCCAGGCGAATGCTGGGATGGGT
>NQII01000525.1:352513-376836 GCA_002778355.1 Clitarchus hookeri | reverse complement strand
TCTTCCAGGAGCATCTTGCTCCATCTGTACTGACCTTGCTGTCGACGAGACTGTAAACCCAACTACCTACCTACTTAAGTGGACCAACGCGAAAACATGCATGTGTTCTAGATTTGTGACTCTTCTTCGGTGTACAGAAATTGGGCTACATTTAATAAAAAAAAAAATTAACCAGAAGTTTATAACGTTTGATATTATTCATGTATGATTTTTAAGGTGACGCAAAATTCAAAGTTATGTTGTTTATTACTGTTTAATACAACATTTTAAAATATGCTGCTATTCGAAAGATATTTTATGTCATAATGTGAAGTTTTATGGAAATATTTATGTAGATAAGTTTATAAAAAGTGACGAAATGTTTCCATAAATGGAAACAGGTGGAGTATGCAAAAAACATCAGTTCACATACGGATGAATGTTCAATTTTGTATTTTTAAGTTGTTTATACCAGGAACGTGGCTTCCTTGGTCCAACACACACCTATTGAAAGTACGCTGTCAAAAATGTAGAAGAGAATGATGAAAAGGCATTTAAAAATAGACTTTAAATATTTCCACTTTTAGCTGAAACTCTCTCATTTTTAGTAAATTATCTAAAATATTTAAAAACCAATACGCATATGCCTCTCTTACTTATCACGCCTGACATACTAGACATACTTAAGATTCGTTCTGCAGGTGAAATGGGTTTATAATTTATAATTTTTTCACATTTTCACATGTTGATTTCTTGGCACTGAAGAAGTAACTATATTCGTTTTGTGTGACAAAGTGTTATCATTTCGGTTGGAAAAAATTAATTATTTCTTAGATGTTTTAAAATTTGCGATCACATTTGATAACTTTATACATTTTATTCAGAAAAANAAAAAATTAATTATTTCTTAGATGTTTTAAAATTTGCGATCACATTTGATAACTTTATACATTTTATTCAGAAAAAATGGTTGTTTGAAGGCTACCATTACTAGAATCATAAAAATATATTTATTTTTGGCAAGACAATAATATTTTNGAAAAATGGTTGTTTGAAGGCTACCATTACTAGAATCATAAAAATATATTTATTTTTGGCAAGACAATAATATTTTTAAAAAAATTTCTATATTTATCTTATTAGCACACTGCATCTGGACTGGAGGTGAATATATAGAGGGAACTGAAAAGAGGAAAAATTGGAAGGCGTAGCAAGCATATCTGTCCAGTGGACCCGGGGGCAAGGTCTCAAAATACAGCGACGAGAGACGTCGAGACTAGGTGGTATGCACCTGCGATATAGGCAACACTTTTAGCTCTGTATCATAATCACAGCAGAGAAACCACGGCAGCCATCCGCATAATCTAACCCCATTCCTCGGTGTATATTGGTCTCAAAGGTATGCATAACGTTTGCACCGCGATGCGATCACGGACGGCAATTACGCGTGGTCGGAACCAGCTGATGCGCACTTGGAGTACGGCGAGTCTGAACGCTATGCGAGTGCGTCTGAACGACTACGCNGTGGTCGGAACCAGCTGATGCGCACTTGGAGTACGGCGAGTCTGAACGCTATGCGAGTGCGTCTGAACGACTACGCCAGGTAGAGTTACTGAAAACACGCTCTCAGCGTTAATTATTACAAATTGTACCGAGTAACAGTTCAGTAACCAAGGACGTTCCCAATTATAAATTTGAACAGCATTAACTAAAATGCTGCTTGTTTTCTGGTCAATAAAAGTATTTTGAAACTGACCTTTAAGTAAAGTAATTTTCTAGCAACTGTGTCCCGTCTGTCAGTAACAATAAAATAGCATCTGTACTCTTAGTTAATAGCAAAAAATATGAAATTGCAAAATTTCCGTTCAAGGCACTGCCTACCGACGGGCAGCTGCCGCAACTTTAATAGGAAATCCTGTGTTGAGGAAATTTCACCTCAGTGAGTTTATTTTAAAGATATGCGTTGTGAAAAAAATTTATTATTCACGAATTTGTTAAGAGAAGATCCCTAAGAGCGTATATTTACAATATTGATAGGCAGTATATACTTTTTTGTAAAACGCAAGTTTTGAAAATTCCTTGAAAAAAGGCTATACTTGTAACGGACACATCTCCGTTGTAGGGAAATCGCCTAAAAAATTGGCGAAGAACACATTTTGTTTAAAACGCCTATCTTTAAAATAAGTGCACTGAGGTGGGAATTTCGCTAACATGGGATTTCTTATTTAAATTTTGCAGCTGAAGCCAGTAGGCAGTGCCCTTAATATAGTATGGTACATGAATGCACCCTACATAATTTTATTTCGTTTAAGAAAACTTAAAAAGAACACTAAAACCTACGAAAGAGAAATAGAGAGAGAGAGAGAGAGAGAAATAGAAAGATAGAAATCCTCCGAAACCCTTGTTTTATTCTACATAAACCTTTAATTAATGAACGTTATGCTTTACTATGATTTCAATCCTGACTCCATACTACTGTATCTTTTATTGAAGTGGAAAAATATTTGGAAGGAATATGACAGAACACTTCGTTATTCGAAATGAAATTTATACAATTAACTTCTTCAGGAGTGAGTGTAGCTGCACATTTCAAACTTATTTCGACTGACAACGTTCTATATACACGTTATAGCTATATGAAAACTTGTGCAATGAAGTTTTATTAGTTCCAAATGTACAGTGTTTGCTTAATAAAAAATTTTCACAGAAATCTCTAAAATTATTCTAATGAAAGGGAAAGAAATCAACATAGAATATACAGTACAGTATTGCTTTGTAGGTCCAAAAAATTAAAAATAAAAACTATATCTCGGTTGTTAGGGACAGAAAACTACTCAATGTTTTCGCTGATCTCGAATTTAAGTGCGCATGTGTCTTCTAGAAGTTATTACTACTTTGAAGGCCCTTATTAATTTTGTAAGAGGCATGGGATTATTTCCAAAAAAATATCTCTAAATTACATTCTGAGAAACGGAAATTTCTGCAGAAACTACAAGAAAATATGTGCATGTAATCTAGTCGTCCTCACTTCTTGTATCGTTCGATATTCTTGTCACATACGAAGAACCAACAAGTCAGAAGATGCGCGTGNGTGGTCGGAACCAGCTGATGCGCACTTGGAGTACGGCGAGTCTGAACGCTATGCGAGTGCGTCTGAACGACTACGCGAGGTAGAGTTACTGAACACACGCTCTCAGCATTCATTATTACAAATTGTACCGAGTAACAGTTCAGTAACCAAGGACGTTCCCAATTATAAATTTGAACAGCATTAACTAAATTCCTGCTTGTTTACTGGCCAATAAAAGTAATTTGAAACTTACCTTCAAGTAAAATAATTTTCTAGCAACTGTACCCCGTATGTCAGTTACAATAAAATAACATATGCACTGTTAATTCGTAGCAAAAAATACGTAATTATAAAATTTCCGTTCAAGGCACTGCCTACCGACAGGCAGCTGCCGCAATTTTAATAGGAAATCCTGTGTTCAGGAAATTTAGCCTCAGTGAGTTAATTTTAAAGATAGGCGTTGTAAAAAAATGTATTATTCACGAATTTGTTAAAAGAAGATCCATATGAGCGTATATTTACAATATTGATAGGCAGTATATACTTTTTTGTAAAACGCAAGTTTTGCAAATTCCTTGAAAAAAGGCTATACTTGTAACGGACACATTTCCGTTGTAGGGAAATCGCCTAAAAAATTGGCGAAGAACACATTTTGTTTGAAACGCCTATCTTTAAAATAAGTGCACTGAGGTGGGAATTTCGCTAACATGGGATTTCTTATTTAAATTTCGCAGCTGAAGCCAGTAGGCAGTGCCCTTAATATAGTATGGTACATGAATGCACCCCACATAATTTTATTTCGTTTAAGAGAACTTTAAAAAGAACACCAACACCTACGAGAGAGAAATAGAGAGAAAGAGAGAGAGAGAGAGAGAGAGAGAGAGAGAGAGAGAGAAATAGAAAGATAGAAATCCTCCGAAACCCTTGTTTCATTCTACATAAACATTTAATTAATGAACGTTATGCTTTACTATGATTTTAATCCTGACTCCATACTACTGTATATTTTATTGAAGTGGAAAAATATTTGGAAGGAATATGACAGAACACTTCGTTATTCGAAATGAAATGTATACAATTATCTTCTTCAGGAGTGAGTGTAGCTGCACATTTCAAACCTATTTCGACTGACAACGTTCTATATACACGTTATAGCTGTATGAAAACTTGTGCAATGAAGTTTTATTAGTTCAAAATGTACAGTGTTTGCTTAGTAAAAATTTTTCACAGAAATCTCTAAAATTGTTTCAATGAAAGCGAAAGAAATTAACATAGAATATACAGTACAGTATTGCTTTGTAGGTCCAAAAACTTAAAAATAAAAACTATATCTTGGTTGTTAGGGACAGAAAACTACTCAATGTTTTCGCTGATCTCGAATTTAAGTGCGCGTGTGTCTTCCAGAAGTTATTACTACTTTGAAGGCCCTTATTAATTTTGTAAGAGGCATGGGATTATTTCCAAAAAAAACATCTCTAAATTACGTTCTGAGAAACGGAAATTTCTGCAGAAACTACAAGAAAATATGTGCATGTAATATAGTCGTCCTCACTTCTTGTATCGTTCGATATTCTTGTCACATACGAAGAACCAACAAGTCAGAAGATGCGCGTGTAGTTCAAAATAGTAAGGAACATGTTTCTGGTCACAAGTTTCTGAGTTTGAACTGGTTTTTGAGTATAACTTTTTACAGAACCTCCGGAAGGTAACTTCGATCCCTGAAACGCTCCATCGCTCCGACATCTGTAGCAAAGCATCTTCCAGCAAGAAGAGAGATACCGACCGGCAGGGACGAAGTGTTTGCATTGAAAACCATAACACACGCATTCTTCCCAACGTCTGTTTGCCTTGGTACTTACCGCCCAAGTTGAGAGTTTGCACAAGCCAGACGAAGAGGGAAGATAAAGAGGAAAGGCTTCTTTAAGTACCGCGCGGCTTCGGAAAGACACACACAGTAAGTGGGCAACTTGGCTGCTTATAACATCGCGTTTAGTCCACCCCGCTCGGCGTCACAGGCGTGCGTTTGTTTCTAAGTGCAGAGATGCCGAGCCTCCTAAGTTCCCCGGGCGAAAATAAATCTCAACTCAAGCCCTCTTTTCAAGTACCATCCCAGAACTGCTGGAAACAAAAGACTTCCAGAGAGTACTTCTGCCCCACGCCACTTTAACCATAGAGCATTTTACGTTTTTACAGACCTCTCAGAAATTTTTAGCTGGTGCTTGCTTACCTTTAGGGTTTGAAATAAACTTGTAAAACTCGCGTTGTCGTGAGATTGTTTCTGTTGGTCTTTAGAGCGCTGTGATCCTTGCCCGGATTGGGCGCAAGCCGAGTCAAGTTTAGACCCACTATCTCAGATATATTACAATTATGAAAATCTTCCAAGCGATTCGCTGATATCTTCTATTTGAATGCTGTACCCAAATATATTCCAACGCATCGTGTAGTAAGGAATACGGCAGGTCTCTTCATCCCCACGTTAAACACTGTATCTTAGGATTCAACATCACAACGTTCATCACTGTAGTACAGAGCGAGGTAGCGCAATCGGGAAGGCCCGGCTTCGATTCTCGATCCAGCCATTCTCATATCTATCTTCTGTAAATATCCGCAGTTATACGAGACGAATGCCAGGGGATGATTCTTTAAGAGAAGTTACGACCGATTCCTTTCGTTACTCCTGATTGTTCGAGCAACTAATTCCGTTTCTAATGGCTTCGCTGTCAAGCAAATGTTAATCCATACAGAACAACCTTTGCCATAACAATCTTCATCATCTCCAGTAGCAGTAAGCTTGACGTAAGGTGTAGTATAGTCATTCAGAAATAAGTTTGACAGATTTTTCAACAAAGTAACGTACGGAATCTTATGTGTTTCATTTGGTAAAAAAATGGTAGTTTATTTTTTTATGGTGGCTGCGTTACATAATTCATAAAACAAGATTGCCTCTAAAATAAATTCAGTATATCTGAGAGAGCACATAAATATATTTTTCGTCATATTAAAAACCTTTTTTTTTAAAGTAACAATAAAACAACGTTGCTTATGTAAATTCTGGTAACGACAATTTAAAATAAAATGTGCCAATAAACTTTGAAATGAAATATTTTTCCACGAAACAAAACATACGTTGGACACAATTCACTTATATTCAGTTTTTAATTATTTGTTTTGTGGTATAGATATTATAAGACATATAAACAAGAATATTTACTTTATAACTGAGCACGCAAATCTCCACACGCAGACGACTCTAAAACCAGTCAAATCTTAATGTCCTTGAGTGAGGATTTCTGCTTTTATATATCTATGGCTTATAAAAATTACATCTTCCTTTAGTGAATAGTCATAGATGAGTATTGGCTTGATTATTTAATTTGTTTTAAACTATTGCCTACAGTATTTGTGTATTTGAGTAATTCTCCTAAACGTGACCCACGACTTATCAAAATACCTTTAAATGCCCTCAAAATACCTCGTGAATATAAAGTAGCATTGTTAAACCTAACTGGAGCTAAACATCGTGAACTTAGGCTACAACGAATTAACAAAGTAAAGGTATTCCTGAAATAAACTAAACATTCGTATAATTTTAAAAGTTACAAATGTGTTTGGAAATATATAAACCTATGAACAAAAATATTGCAACACTCATTGAGGGCGTCTGGTGGATCCCAACACCAGCATGATTCTTAAACGTCATCCTTTGGAAGACAATGATACGGAATAATATGTTATAGACGACTCATCACACGCGGATAATTTCTACTAGCGTTAGGCCGTGGACCACAGATATATTTCCTCTTTTCTGAAGATACCATGTCCAAAGAAACAAACGCAAAATTAACCATCAGAATATCTCTCTCTCACTCCTCCTTCCATTGTTCTCTGGCCTGCAACATGTTTCTCCCGTATCGGAAACTCTTTCCTTTTCTCGTATAGTAAAGTGTAATCTTTTCTTTCTCAAAAATTTCAGCGATGACGCTGAGTGATGAAACGTTTCCGGCCTTTTAAATATGATTATGTCAATCATTGCTCGTATTCATTAAATATTTAACCTAAACTTTGAAATATGACACCGAGTATTCCCAAAAAAAATGTTATTTAATTTATAAATTAAAAATAAATTAATACTTAAGAAGTTACATGATTTTCTTTTACGTGAGAAGTTAATTGAAAGACTTTTCAGGTGACTGTTTCTCAGTCTACAGGACACATTTTAAGCAGTAGATAATAATCCAATTTTTAAGGGCCCTGCCCATTTGGGGAATGAGCTACATTGCAGCGGGCCTGAAATAAACCTTTGCAAATGAAACTACTGCACTACTTCACACAAGTACGATATACAACTTCCAGCACATCTTGCATGTTAAAAACATTATATTGAAGTCCTTGAATACAGCTATAAATTACCATTTTATACTGCGGCATCTTAAAATACTGCGTGAAATATACACGACTTTTATAAAATATCACAGTCATTCGTGGTAGGCTACAACGAAGAGAAGACATGCCAGTTCAGTGTATTGTGCGTTCCAGCAGCTTTTATCGCTTCCCTGGTTGCGTACGTCAAACACCATAAACTGCTCCAAGTGAGCGAGTAGCTAAAATATGTTGGCAGGAGTAGAGCTGGGGGAGGGGATTAAGAGGAGGCTTGCCAAAGAGGGTGAAGTGAAACGGATACCAGCCAGCGGCGGAAATGCAAGAGCGGGAGAAACGGGAAGTAGCCCGAGAAAACCTCGCCGGCCAGCGGCACCGTCCGCCACGTTTCTGGTGTGATCCACGCCGGGAATCGAACCCGTAAGTCGGAGGCCGGAGAAATACGGGCGGGAATCACACCCGGTGCCCTATTCTGTAAATTTAGCTTTTTCAACGCACGGACGTCGTTAGCTGTGGATTTTTCATGGGGGCATAATACCTTCACATTGAAAATCAATTGTTAATTTGCTCACTGTTAAATGTACCTCACCATTTGACTGTAAGGTACTTGGCACGAATAGCATTTGATTATGACAATCGATATGAAATAAGAAATATTACATTAAATACTCTATTTTATATAAAGTAAAACAACAAGAACAAATACTTATTAGAATTAAACTCGATTAAAAGTAATTTTATACATTTCGAAATACTAATTGAAAACGGAAATAAAAAAACTGAAGTTTGTCTTTGGGCATTGAATGTTATCAAAATGCTGTTGTAGGTTGGGCACAGGTAGGTCTGCATAGTGAGACTGCATATTAGGGAGGGGAAGGGAGAGTGAGCTATTGAACTAGAAAAAAATNGCACAGGTAGGTCTGCATAGTGAGACTGCATATTAGGGAGGGGAAGGGAGAGTGAGCTATTGAACTAGAAAAAAATGTTTTATTTTTATGTGTGAAAATAAATTTTAGGCCCTACAATATTCTGGGGTTTTGCGAAAGTGACTTNAAAAAAATGTTTTATTTTTATGTGTGAAAATAAATTTTAGGCCCTACAATATTCTGGGGTTTTGCGAAAGTGACTTTTTGTTTCACAAAATAAAAAATAAAAATGTGTCGTTGAGTTTTATGAAACTGAAACGAAAATAAAATACAATTTTATGAGAACACAACTTCAACGAATGTTCAACGAAAATCCGAGAATTTCATCAAGTTTTTCATTAAAATAATGTTATCAACTGAATACTTACACATAATCAATTGAATTCAATTAAAATTGTGAAATCAAACTTGCTAGTGTCATTAATTTCCATACAGTATAGCAATATTCTTCTAAATATTTCCTTAAACTACATGTAAAAAATAATAGACATGAATGGATTGCATAAGGAAGGAATAAATGTTGTAATAAAATTTTTTATTTTAACAAAATATCTTTTGCCAACATTTAAAGTCAAGTTTAATGTAATTATTTCAGTAAAATGTTTGTAATAAACATAGACAAATAGACAAAGAACAAAAGTTTTTAATGTTATTCACATAAACGAATATTTGATATGCACAGCATATTCAGTGAACTTCAAATTTCAATGTCGCTTAGATTTTTATTAAGTTATTAGGTTTCTTACTGAAATCGAAAATAAAAGATTAATTTTTCGTTGTTGCTTCAGTATACAGGGATATTAAAAAACGATGATGCATAGATAAATTAGCTTTACTTTTGCACCGTCCTTTTTGAATAACTTANTATACAGGGATATTAAAAAACGATGATGCATAGATAAATTAGCTTTACTTTTGCACCGTCCTTTTTGAATAACTTACACCTGTAATGCTTTTTTTGTCCTCAAAATTTTTTTTTGTTGATAAAATTAATTTTAGCATGGTAATTTACTTTCTCATTCTCTATTTAATGCTGTAAAATTAAAACATTCCTGCCATTTTATTTTGTGATTATCAAAACAAACATATTTTCAACACTGCAAATAAGCAAATTAATTAAGTTAAACATATTTTTGACATACGTTTCATGAAAATAAAATATAATGTTTTTTTATTCACATCCAGAAAGCCATTTGTGCTTATGATACAAGTCACAATTAAATTGTATTTTATTTGTCTGCTACCTACTTGATGAAAACTGATTAATAGCTATCTATATAAGTCAGGAATAGATCAACCTTTGTTTTTAATTTAACTGTTATCTTCTTAGTGATAGTTGAGAAAAAGAGATAGTTTGTAAACCTGCCACATTCATTCTGCTCATGTTAAATTAAATTGAAATATAGTAAAAGTAGCATAGCTAAAAATCTCTAAATTCTTTACTTAACACCTGAAGTAATCGCCAGCTTGACGACAACAAAGTAAAATAAACGTGCGCGCCAGTTGCTTGACCCCGAACAGCCTCTAAGGGCTGTCAGCATTGCAGCCCACGTGCGCGCGAAGGGCTAGACACCCCGCTTTCCCTGCTAGAATCACGCCTCTTCCTCGGAACCTGCGTGCGCATGCGCTAGCGAGGCGGGGCGGGCTGCTTCCGCCACATCCCAGTCACGCCGCCCAGTCTAGCGCTGTAAAAACTACATAACAAAGTGTTCGCGTTACTCAGTCGAGGGGATCGGCCTTCGATCGTGGGCACAAGAGAAAGCTCGAAGCTATCATAATAAGGTTTATTTTAAATTGAGAGCAGCTGCGACATTAAAGATTGTTTACTGTAATTATCACAAAAAGCAGCCCTGCAGCCATATAGCAGGGACCGCCACTGCACATTTTCAGCACTTTGAACAGTTTTTTTTAAAGAACGTATTTTCCAGATGTTCTGCGCACAGTTTGGCGACCTACCTAGACAGATCCCTAAAGAGGATTATGTACCAAAATATTTTCTGTGAAATCGTTGCTTGCTCGAATCAGCGTATGTCAGTAAATTAATGTTCTTGAAATACGATAAACCCGTATCTTTTCATATCGTATCATACGTAATGTATTCAAAAACAAAAATTAACGAAAATTGTAAAAATTCAAATTTTTAGACCTCGCCTGCGCAGTTTCTCTAAGCGGTTGGAGAAAAGTACAACTATACGTCTGTAGTTCAGACGGTGGGCTTTCATCGCGTGTAATAAATCCCCACTGTTGCAGATATAAATTGCGCAGTACAGCGCACTGATGGGAACACTGCACGCCTTGCGAGTAGGTGCGATAATGCGCTACGCGTTCGTGTTAGTGTCGCCCGTATCGCTCACTCGTTTCTGGACCCAGAACGCGCAAAACAGCTCCAGATATATTGAAGCCTTAAAGGTGCCATCCTGCCTTGCGCTTGAACTGCTTTGCAGTGTGCTTGAAATACGATTTAAAAAAATCAACTACTAAACTATTCAACTTACGCTCAATGCACTTATCTACGGAGCCTGCCGAGTGCTTTGATGATATCACGTACATTAGAGACACAATTTCGAGTACTCCAACGCAGTTAAAAATGGCTTTTTCAATGCTCTCTATCTCAAAAAATTAGCTTTATATATGCACAAAAATTAATCAATTTATATCTGTAAGAATTATTATTAAGATTATAGACAGTATTTGTAAGTACTGTTTCCTCGCCTAAGACGTTTTAGACCACATAGTTGTTTCATAATGGCATGTTAACATCACAATTTCAGTGTTTGGGTAATGTAAAAATCATAAAAATCAACTCATTTACTCAAATGAGATAATTCATACTGAAATAAGATACTATGAGTTACTTCGAGAAATATTCAAAATCATGCTAGGAGAATTTTTATTATTTTTAAATATTTCTCAAAATAAGGAACATTATGCATATTTTTGGTTTGTAATAGTCTGTAATTATAAGCAAAGTAAATTTTTCTAAGAATACCTTCAAATAAATGAACACACGGCTTTTCATTCACCTGTAATAAATTTTCTGTTAACATTATCGTTTCTTTTATTTGCATACCAGGAAAAAAAAATTGTATTTCTCACATGCCATGACGCAAAAACTATACTATCTAAATCCTTTTGTTTGCAAGGAATGTGTGCTTAGAAGTAATATCTACAAGTTGGACGGCATTTAGTACAAATATAAAATAATGCATTATTTCGATGGCCAGCACGCTTAAAGACGGCAGACAGTTACGGGATGGGGACGCTGGGCAGGGTTGACACGAGACAACACGGACAGTGCCTCACCTCAGGTAGTCTCTCCGGCAGAGTATGAGGTCTGCCTTGGTGTAGAGGGTGGAGCCCACCTCACCGAGCCGACAGTCGCAGCAGCCGCACTTGAGGCAGTCCTCATGCCAGAACAGGTCGAGCGCCTTCAGCAGGTACCTGTGGACAAGCAACTCTCATTTGTCCCTTTTCGTCCTCCAATAAATATGTGGGTTTTCCTCGGAGTTCTTCCGTTTCCCAGCTTTTTCTCCCATAAGAGCATGACAATACCCCCAGAGATCCCCAATAGCTTGAAGGGGACTCCGCAAAATAAACGAAAGAGTTTAAGCTGGGACTAAGAGTCTCCCAGCACTAGTGATTTAATAATAAAATTAGAATAATTAGAGTTGGTAGCGCTTCACGCGGGCATAACTCCTCCTCATCCTACCTTGATAAACAGTCATATACACGACACTGCACAAACACTAACACAAAAAAAAACACACCGGCACACACGAGCCTACAGGGCTGTTCTACTAGCGGCCCGCGGACCACGCTCTTACTTAATTTAACGTCGACTGTGACTATCACTAGTATAACAATTGTAGACTTGTAGTAAATGCTATATATGATTTTACTTGTAACAGTCACAACGAAACTAATTTGGTTTATTCAACGTGTTTCGGAAACATGTGACCAGACTGTTCCAAGGGATTANTAACAGTCACAACGAAACTAATTTGGTTTATTCAACGTGTTTCGGAAACATGTGACCAGACTGTTCCAAGGGATTACTAACGTGAAAAAAAAAATTTCAAATATGACACCCATGGTCCATATAAAATAATAAGGCCTGTAAAAGCGGAGTCCGAAAAACATATCATGTGGGATATTACGAAAAGCACTTGCGTTAGAGAAATACATTTTCCTGTACGAAATAATTAACACAATATCGTGGAGAAAGTGAAGATATGTTAAGCCGTACTCACCTCCCTCATTTAAAAAATAGCAGCTTGCACACTGTTATTGTGTAAAAAGTTTTTACCTTGATGTAAAATTGATGTTTGATGCCGTCGTACGCACAACCCGCTAAAACATTCCGTTACAGCATCTGCATAACGGCCAAAGTTAGGCAGTTGCACAGAAATNTAACAGTCACAACGAAACTAATTTGGTTTATTCAACGTGTTTCGGAAACATGTGACCAGACTGTTCCAAGGGATTAGTAACGTGAAAAAAAAAAAAAATTTCAAATATGACACCCATGGTCCATATAAAATAATAAGGCCTGTAAAAGCGGAGTCCAAAAAACATATCATGTGTGATATTACGAAAAGCACTTGCGTTAGAGGAAGACATTTTCCTGTACGAAATAATTAAAACAATATCGTGGATAAAATGAAGATATGTTAAGCCGTACTCACCCCCCTCATTTAAAAAATAGCAGCTTGCACACTGTTATTGTGTAAAACGTTTTTACCTTGAGATAAAATTGATGTATGATGCCATCGTACGCACAACCCGCTAAAACATTCCGTTACAGCATCTGCATAACGGCCAAAGTTAGGCAGTTGCACAGAAATTATTTTTCTTCGTTTCTACCCCCTTGCTTCATAATGTATCACCAAACAAAACTAAACATCGGTGAAGTGTATTTACTAATTGTAACTTGTTTGCTGCCTGTTTGTTCTCGGCGATAATTATTTATCGTGCGACGCCGTATTACTGCCCGCATGTGTTTACCTCCGGGAGTATTACGTGTTGCCTACCCACCAGGCTGTAGTAATGCTACAACTGAAACCCGTGTGCGTTTTACACCACAACGGCGGGTCCTAGAGAGTTGCAACGAGAGTGGCTTTAGGGCTAATTACGACGTACTGCTTAATAAAAGGCATCAAACATTAACTCTATCTCAAGATAAACCTTTGTATTCAATAACAGTGTGCAAACTGCTATTTTTTAAGTTACGGGGAGAGTACGACGTAACATACCTTCATTTTATTAACGATATTGTTTTAATTATTTCGTATAGGAAATTGTCTTCCTCTAAAGCAAGTACTTTTCATAATATCCCACATGATATGCTTTTCGGACTCCGCCTTTAAAGGGCTTCTACGGGCCCTTATTATTTTAGACGGACCGTGGGTGTCATATTTAAAATTTCTTCTTTTCACGTCAGAAATTCCCTGGCACAGTTTGGTCGCATGTTCCCGAAACNTAAAAGGCATCAAACATTAACTCTATCTCAAGATAAACCTTTGTATTCAATAACAGTGTGCAAACTGCTATTTTTTTAAGTTACGGGGAGAGTACGACGTAACATACCTTCATTTTATTAACGATATTGTTTTAATTATTTCGTATAGGAAATTGTCTTCCTCTAAAGCAAGTACTTTTCATAATATCCCACATAATATGCTTTTCGGACTCCGCCTTTAAAGGGCTTCTACGGGCCCTTATTATTTTAGACGGACCATGGGTGTCATATTTAAAATTTCTTCTTTTCACGTCAGAAATTCCCTGGCACAGTTTGGTCGCATGTTCCCGAAACNATGGGTGTCATATTTAAAATTTCTTCTTTTCACGTCAGAAATTCCCTGGCACAGTTTGGTCGCATGTTCCCGAAACACGTTGCATAAGTGAGCCACGACTTTGTAATTACCATGTGTGACACATTAAAATTTGTTGTGACTTTTTATATAGGCTGTTCATGGTTATATGAGCACTTCTGAAATCAACGTCTGAAAAACGTGACTGACCTAAGAGCATAAATTTTTAACTAGCACACTTTCCAACCTGCGTCCAGTAAAGTTGGTAACATACGGAGGGAAAGCAGTTCCATGTGTCAACGTTGAATCATAATGTGTAAGAAAAANCGTCCAGTAAAGTTGGTAACATACGGAGGGAAAGCAGTTCCATGTGTCAACGTTGAATCATAATGTGTAAGAAAAATATTAGTGAAAAATGAAATTATTTACTTTTGCTTACTTATTTTTAATGCATTTACGTATAAGAATGGGCACGTTTATAAAACACATATTTTCTAATTGTTTCACACTTCCACTGGACTCACGCACGAATAAAGCTATCAATCCCAAGTTACATGTTAATGTTACATATGGCTGAATAATACACAATGTGCATACAAGTAGATCTTGAAGCAGGGCTTTCAAAAGTGCTCACNCGTCCAGTAAAGTTGGTAACATACGGAGGGAAAGCAGTTCCATGTGTCAACGTTGAATCATAATGTGTAAGAAAAACATTAGTGAAAAATGAAATTATTTACTTTTGCTTACTAGTTTTTAATGCATTTACGTATAAGAATGGGCACGTTTATAAAACACATATTTTCTAATTGTTTCACACTTCCACTGGACTCACGCACGAATAAAGCTATCAAGCCCAAGTTACATGTAAATGTTACATATGGCTGAATAATACACAATGTGCATACAAGTAGATCTTGAAGCAGGGCTTTCAAAAGTGCTCACTTTACCGAGAATAGCCTACAGGCGGTCCGATGGGCCAACTAAATGAATATCTCTGCGAGTCTATGCTATGTTCTACTCATGATTACTTCCAACGTTTTTAAAGTTTTACTTTCGAGCTAGTCACTCTGTATCCTCCCGTTGCACGTAAACATAATGTGAAGAAATCTGATCGAATGCGCCAAGTGGAAACCAGCGCACCATAGGCCTCTGTGTGGCTAGGCGCCTCTTTATTGTAAAGAATGAAAGTGCACTGTCTGTCAGTTTGCCCGAATTCCAAACATTTCCCAGCTCGGCATATACGATGCTGTAACGTCCACATTGATAATGCCTGATAAGAGCCACAGTCATATTCTCAGATGCCTTAAACAAAATTCGTTAACTATAATAAACTACAGAGTGCTCCACACAAACATTTTTGCCTGACGAAAGTGAAAGTGCCACAAGATCTGACCTCCGGTGCTGGAAGTGTCACAGTGTGTGACCTGCAGGTTACAGCAGTGAGCAAACATCTCCTTTAAAAATGGTTCGTGTAAAATGTATTGTACGAAAAAGACAGGCCACTACTAAAACATACATGCTTGAGCGACGTCTAAAGCCTTGCTGCTAAATAAAATTAGGTTTCTTATACTCCATCCACGTACATTCTTGAGATGTCTAAATTTTAACTTGTTTCCTTTAGTAGATGCACATTTTAGCTTCCTGACAATTTTTAATGCATGCTTTCCTATTTTTACTTTCTTAACCTAGCTATTCTCGAGACAGAAGTTCATTTGTAAACATCTTAAAACCTTTTTATCAATACAGTTACAAATACATCAGTGGATAACAGCATTTGAATTAACAATATAGTTTCTACTTTGACCCACCAACTGATGGCGGAGGTATACATAAGCGAAAAGTAAACATTGGCGGTACTTCGACAAACTGTCAAAATTTTCCCTTCCTATCTGGACTGGACTGTAATGTAAATCCTACCCGTTTTTTTAAATTAATTAAAGAAATTTATTATTGGCATTGGAATAAAATAATATAGTCCATTCACGGTCTCTTCACACTTCTTGAATCAAACCTTTGAAAAAATACTTAATGTCTGACGTGTTTAGTTATTTCCTAAAAATTTAATTTATCACAAGCGTTTTACACGTCCGTTAACATAAAAGTATCTTAGTTGTCGTTAAAATTGTAGTTAAACTATATTTTCTTTATAAATTCATTTATAATAAATATGAAAAAAACGGTGAGAAAACACGCGTGTTGGTAGCGCCCAGTAAGAAATAGTTCACATGCAAAATATTATTACAACTGAGTGCGCACGATTTCGGTGCGTTGTCCTTTGACGTAATTTTCCAGACTTAGTTATGCTTAGTTTGCACGAGGTGAAGGAATATCCTGGATGTATAAATTTAGTAGGGCTTCAGAGAAGTATGAAGTAATCGTGAATGTATTATAACAATATTTTCAAATAACAATAAAATTGACATCCTATACAAATTAGAGGTTTGCTATGCCCTCTCTTGTAGAAAGCCAATGCATTGCGTATCGTATGGACATTTAAGTTGTGCTTCCAGGATATTAATCCGCCACGTGAAAACTAAGGTTAAATAAGTATATAAATTAAACACCAAAGGGCAACGCACCGAATTCGTAGGCTCTCAGTTGTAATAAGGTTTTTTGTGTGAGAACTATTTCTTACTAGTTGCTACCAACACACGTGTTTTCTCAATAATTTTGTACATATTTATTATAATTTAAGTATTATAATATATTAATAAAATATTGGTGAAACTTCAATTTAACGTAAGATAAGATAATTTTATGTTAACAGAGGTATAATACGCTCATGATACATGGCACATTTAGAAAATAACTAAACACGTCATGCATGGGGTGATTTTTCAAAGGTTTGATTCAAAAAGTGTGAAGAAATCGCGAATAGACTATACGTATAAACTCTTTGGAAATGCCGTCGCCCATTTTGAGCTGCAGTCGAAATACGCCTTCCAAGTTTTTGTCTGTCAAACTCTTAACTGATTGCAAACACCGACGGATTTTCAGCTGCAAGAGAGATTAAGCAATGGAGGCGGATGAATTCAAACAGCACACTATTGGAGACGGACATCTGATGTCATGCATGTTCAGGGAGGATAAGGAGACCAGAAACACTGTTTGTAAACGCCATTCTGAAGCAGTGACCATAGAACATTAAAATGAAGTCTCGAGGCAAACGTAAATAAGACGGTGTTCATGAATACCGTCTTGTTAGCATTTTCTCGAAGAAGTCAGCTTGGGCAGTTTCCTTGCCCTGTAACCACAAACTTTAGACAAAATGCAAGAACGTCTTGAATGTGCTAGTGCTCAAAATGGGATTGTGAATATCACCTTAATCTAACTTAGTACAGTATAACGTAATATAACCTGAGAGCAGGTAATTTCCTTTTCGATTCGGCCCCTGGCCCCTTTTTTACACTCGCTTTAACCACCTTCTTAGTTTTGTTTAGCCTGAACACGATACCAATACCCTTGTTAGCCACAAACGTGAAAATGTCCGTCCGGTTGCAACATTTCACTGCAAGCGAGTCCGCGCCGGCAAGTATATCGTAAATTTAAATGAATAGTTAAGAAAAACTTTCTCACTCTTAAACTTAAAGCAACTTACTTGAAAAAACCAGTGTCCCGAGTTATCTGAAGCTGGTTTCTGATTTGCCGATTTCTGTATCACAGTTGGCATACCAGCTTATGCGAGATAAAGTACCAGGAAATACATCTGAATATGCGAGTCACCTTGTAATCTTACTTCTCGATTGGCCATACGGCATAAATCGGAGACATAAGTAAAGAGCGCATGAAAATGGATTTTAATAGAATTCAACCATATATATATATGACTTAATAATATTTTTATCTTAAATTTCTTCTTCTCCTAAATATTAAAAATAGAGATTGAATATCCCATACATAATTTTTTAGTTCCTTAAGCGTCTAACCTATTTAGTTTGTATGCTTGTATGTACTTTCATAATTTCAACAACTTTGCCACTAATTATTTTTGGAAGGAAATAATGTTTTAGTTCACAGAAAATTTCGTGTTCTTTTAAAAAATAAAAAAGTAATTTATAGGAAGATACATTTTAAGAAGTCCCTAAAAATAGAGCTCTGTGCATGCACTTAGTGACGAATACGGTTTCAGAGACCAATAAAACCTATAGTACTGAATATTAAGTTCGACGGAGGGAAACGTTTGTTCGATAGTGTATTATATTAAACGAAATAGGTGATTTCGCTAAAGTAAAAACAAAGAAAAACGCGAAGTCTGATCCTCACCTGTCTGTAATCTTCTTGCCGCATCCTGCGCACTCTTGAGGCGAAGTGTTTTTCTGAGTCTCGGCTTTCACATCCATCGTCATCGTGATATCTGTGGAAATATACAAACGGCTTTGTAATGACTCTCACGCTTGAAGGAAACAGTACATATATAATTTATGTTAGATGTTGAGTGTTGAACAGCTAGAAATGACACGTAAAGAAGGCATTTGTGGAAAAAAAAAAATAATAAAATANATAAAAAAATAAAAAAATAAAAAATAAAAAATAAAAATATTTTTATTAGATCTTTGAAAAGTTTTCTTTTTCAATACTATTTTTAAATATATACAAAAAAAATAAAGTAAAAATAATTGTGGAAACGAATAAAAGTCAGCTATAATATACTTTCACATTTCAAGGCATGGGTTATAACCTTTTCTCATAATTTTAGAACATCGCAGATTAAAATCAAATAACCCTGTTACATATCTGATAATTTTGGAAAAGTATAGAAATTCTCCCACACGAAGTCTCTCATGATGTATTTCACGAAATATTTTGAACAATATTTCGTTTGTGCAGATATGGCAAACATTACGCAAAAAAACCCTTAAAATTATGATTTTGTCATGTTACCATGTAGTTTAATAGGTAGGAATAATTTTCTGAGAATGAAGTTGCAGACAATTTTTTTCAAGTTGAATCCTGTATGTCAAGAAAAAAAATCGATTTTATACAAGACGACAAAAATTTCCGGCGTTAAAAATAATGTAGGAATTAGTAATATGTTCACAATCTAAAGGTTGGTTTATGATAATAAACGTGTGAGTATCGAAATAAAAAAAAGGTATTCTTAGGAAACCGTTTATGATAATCGCGTTAAATAGATCGCGTAGGAACATACTCAACGTGTATACGTGTAGGAAATAAAGAAAATTTATTTCGTGTCGTGTACGTAAATACTTCAGCCGATATAAATAAAGGAAAAAAGAAGAATAAGAAATATTGTATGTTGCTTATTTGAATATATGTTTTCTAAAAGGAAACTTACTTTTTTTATTTCCTTCTTCTCCTTTAAATAATATGTCTTACGTCTTGGTTATTATATTTGCTAATAAACCACTACTTACTTAAAATCAAGTTAATTCTAGACGCGTGTGATTGGTTCAACATAAGACGAGTACATTCACAATGAACTGCATAGTTTTGTAAACGTTCTATGTAGACGTGTCTTACGTAGACAAAACTGATCGTGAACCGACCCTAACATGTAATTCACACTGAACCACGGAAAAACGTGATTAAAATATTACACGATATGGCCAAACACATTACGATGCGTTTATGATTTTCATGCAAGGAATAATTGATNACGTGATTAAAATATTACACGATATGGCCAAACACATTACGATGCGTTTATGATTTTCATGCAAGGAATAATTGATAAATAACGCGAATTTTATGTTAAATCTTTCGGAAAAAACACTTATTTATATGAGAAGACATGGCGTCAAAGAAATACCTCTCACTTTGTCTTAGCATCAAATATTCGTCCGGGTGTTAAAGTACGCAAGCCGTTGCAGTCAGTTCATAGATTCCCATTTTGGGTTGTTGCTTTATCTCAACACGAGGAAGTTACGTCACTGACTAACTGATTCTTCAACGCACAACCCACAGTCCAAATAGCTGCTCCTAGAAATATGAGATTTTTGAGGTTCCTCTCATTTAGAGTGAAATCCAGCAAATAAGGCATGTTTTTGANGCTGCTCCTAGAAATATGAGATTTTTGAGGTTCCTCTCATTTAGAGTGAAATCCAGCAAATAAGGCATGTTTTTGAAATTTGTTTTCTAAGACGGTAAAAACAAGTAAAGTATGATTTTAAATTTCCTCCAGTATATCTTGAGCCCAATGTTTAATCCCAGCGATTCTTGCTTGAAAAGGCTACTTATACAAATCCCTAAAATGATTTAAAGATTTTCAAGTTACTTAGTTGTACACACTTTCAAGTATACTAGTCAATTTATGTTTTTTAAGGCTTCTTTGTAATTTTTCATTAAACTCTGTGCAGCGTACTTAACATTTCATGCGTTCAACATGCTTCGTACAAAATTTAGGCATTTCTTCTGTATTTCGATACAATCTCCAAGTGTAACGGTTACGGAAACGTCAAGTGTAAAAAAACAGAAGGGAAAATAATATATTGCAGTCTTACAAGCAGGGAACCCTAAATAATATTCTATTAACTTGCTTAACGTTAAATTTTGTTTAGAAAAGACGTGTTTCCATAAATTCAGGGACAGCGGCAAATAAAAAAAGATGGGGAAAATTACCTTCCATTCATTAACATAAAAAAATTATTACAAAACACGATAGATATTTAATTCAAATTCTGGCATATTTTAAAATATTATTATAATTTCAGCAAGTAAATTTTTACAACATTAATAAAATTGCGATTTTAAAATTTAATTATGCAAAGAATAAGAAAAAAAGTATTATATTTTCTTAAAATATCATTATATATAATATTTATATATTAAACAAAGTTTGACAAAAAAAAATATTTATTTTGCTATTAAGCGTGTTTGGGATTTTAGTTAAATACCGCAAACTGGCGTCACTTTGAACCTGCTGGGGCAACTTTGANATTTTTA
The DNA here is from genome assembly GCA_002778355.1 of Clitarchus hookeri. Taxonomy (NCBI): domain Eukaryota; kingdom Metazoa; phylum Arthropoda; class Insecta; order Phasmatodea; family Phasmatidae; genus Clitarchus; species Clitarchus hookeri. The sequence continues at coordinate 355,771 of NQII01000525.1, read as the reverse complement.
TCTTAAATTTCTTCTTCTCCTAAATATTAAAAATAGAGATTGAATATCCCATACATAATTTTTTAGTTCTTTAAGCGTCTAACCTATTTAGTTTGTATGCTTGTATGTACTTTCATAATTTCAACAACTTTGCCACTAATTATTTTTGGAAGGAAATAATGTTTTAGTTCACAGAAAATTTCGTGTTCATTTAAAAAATAAAAAAGTAATTTATAGGAAGATACATTTTAAGAAGTCCCTAAAAATAGAGCTCTGTGCATGCACTTAGTGACGAATACGGTTTCAGAGACCAATAAAACCTACAGTACTGGATATTAAGTTCGACGGAGGGAAACGTTTGTTAGATAGCGTATTATATTAAACGAAATAGGTGATTTCGCTAAAGTAAAAACAAAGAAAAACGCGAAGTCTGATCCTCACCTGTCTGTAATCTTCTTGCCGCATCCTGCGCACTCTTGAGGCGAAGTGTTTTTCTGAGTCTCGGCTTTCACATCCATCGTCATCGTGATATCTGTGGAAATATACAAACGGCTTTGTAATGACTCTCACGCTTGAAGGAAACAGTACATATATAATTTATGTTAGATGTTGAGTGTTGAACAGCTAGAAATGACACGTAAAGAAGGCATTTGTGGAAAAAAAAAAATAATAAAATAAATAAATAAAAAATAAAAATATTTTTATTAGATCTTTGAAAAGTTTTCTTTTTCAATACTATTTTTAAATAATATACAAAAAAAATAAAGTAAAAATAATTGTGGAAACGAATAAAAGTCAGCTATAATATACTTTCACATTTCAAGGCAAGGCATTTTCTCATAATTTTAGAACATCGCAGATTAAAATCAAATAACCCTGTTACATATCTGATAATTTTGGAAAAGTATAGAAATTCTCCCACACGAAGTCTCTCATGATGTATTTCACGAAATATTTTGAACAATATTTCGTTTGTGCAGATATGGCAAACATTACGCAAAAAAAACCCTTAAAATTATGATTTTGTCATGTTACCATGTAGTTTAATAGGTAGGAATAATTTTCTGAGAATGAAGTTGCAGACAATTTTTTCAAGTTGAATCCTGTATGTCAAGAAAAAAAATCGATTTTATACAAGACGACAAAAATTTCCGGCGTTAAAAATAATGTAGGAATTAGTAATATGTTCACAATCTAAAGGTTGGTTTATGATAATAAACGTGTGCGTATCGAAATAAAAAAAAGGTATTCTTACGAAACCGTTAATGATAATCGCGTTAAATAGATCGCGTAGGAACATACTCAACGTGTATACGTGTAGGAAATAAAGGAAATTTATTTCGTGTCGTGTACGTAAATACTTCAGCCGATATAAATAAAGGAAAAAAGAAGAATAAGAATTATTGTATGTTGCTTATTTGAATATATGTTTTCTAAAAGGAAACGTACTTTTTTTTATTTCCTTCTTCTCCTTTAAATAATATGTCTTACGTCTTGGTTATTATATTTGCTAATAAACCACTACTTACTTAACATCAAGTTAATTCTAGACGCGTGTGATTGGTTCAACATAAGACGAGTACATTCACAATGAACAGCATAGTTTTGTAAACGTTCTATGCAGACGTGTCTTACGTACACAAAACTGATCGTGAACCGACCCTAGTATGTAATTAACACTGAACCACGAAAATTCGTGATTAAAATATTACACGATATGGCCAAACACATTACGATGCGTTTATGATTTTCATGCAAGGAATAATTGATAAATAACGCGAATTTTATGTTAAATCTTTCGGAAAAAACACTTATTTATATGAGAAGACATGGCGTCAAAGAAATACCTCTCACTTTGTCTTAGCATCAAATATTCGTCCGGGTGTTAAAGTACGCAAGCCGTTGCAGTCAGTTCATAGATTCCCATTTTGGGTTGTTGCTTTATCTCAACACGAGGAAGTTACGTCACTGACTAACTGATTCTTCAACGCACAACCCACAGTCCAAATAGCTGCTCCTAGAAATATGAGATTTTTGAGGTTCCTCTCATTTAGAGTGAAATCCAGCAAATAAGGCATGTTTTTGAGATTTGTCTTTTAAAACGGTAAAAAACAAGTAAAATATGATTTTAAATTTTCTCCAGTATCTGTTGAACCCAAGGTTTAATCCCAGCTATTCTTGCTTAAAAAGGCTACTTATACAAATGCCTAAAATTATTTATAGATTTTCAAGTTACTTAGTTGTACACACTTTCAAGTATTCTAGTCAATTTATGTTTTTTAAGGCTTCTTTTGTAATTTTTTATTAAATTCTGTGCAGCGTACTTTGCTAATATTCCTTTCCATGATACATGGAAATTAAGTTAACATTTCATGCGTTCAACATGCTTCGTACAAAATTTAGGCATTTCTTCTGTATTTTGATGCAATCTCCAAGTGTAACGGTTACGGAAACGTTAAGTGTAAAAACACGCAAGGGAAAAAATTGTATTGAAATCTTACAAGCAGGGAACCCTGAATAATATTCTACTTACTTGCTTAACGTTAAATTTTGTTTAGAAAATATGTGTTTCCCATACATTCAGGGACAGCGGCAAATAAAAAAATATGGGGAAAATTTCCTTACATTCATTAACATTAAAACATTGTTAAAAAATACATTAGATATTTATTTCAACTTCTGGTATATTAAAAAATATTATTATAATTTCAGCAAGTAAATTTTTACAACATTAATAAAATTGCGATTCTAAAATTTAATTATGCAAAGAATAAGAAAAAAACTATTATATTTTCTTAAAATATCATTATATATAATATTTATATATTAAACAAAGTTTGACAAAAAAAAAATATTTATTTCGCTATTAAGCGTGTTTGGGATTTTAGTTAAATACCGCAAACTGGCGTCACTTTGAACCTGCTGGGGCAACTTTGAANGCTATTAAGCGTGTTTGGGATTTTAGTTAAATACCGCAAACTGGCGTCACTTTGAACCTGCTGGGGCAACTTTGAACCAGTCAAAATATTTGTTTAGTAACAGGAAATAATATGTAGCCAGATAATGTTAGAAATTTTAACTAGACTTTCCCAGTTGCCTGTTCCTTTGTCAAATGACACCATAACGAAAATCCTCAGAGGTTCAAAGATACCCCAGCAGGTACAGAGTAACCCCAGATTATGGCATTAGTTTCGACACAGGCGAAACAAGCGACGCACGGCGAGAAACAACATAATCACGGCAAACGGGCAGATCACGGGGGATGGCGAATCGAGCGAG
>NQII01000525.1:317772-352420 GCA_002778355.1 Clitarchus hookeri | reverse complement strand
GTGTGGCGCTCTTACTTTGTGACGAGGCGTGGCACACGTGTGTTCGTGGACGGCGGTGAAACTGCACCCGTCGCCACTCTCTTGCCTACAATCTGTTCGCGGTTTCTTCGCGTGTTTTTGAACGAAACCTTTAAAAAAATCACCCCATGTATGGCGTGTTTGGGTGTTTTCTGAATAAGCCGCGTTTCGCAATCTTTTTAAACTCGTGCTCATAAAAGAACCTTCCTTATTTCTGCCTTAACTGAAGTTTTATTTGTATTTCATCTACAAATTAGAATGTTTCATTTGTAATTAATATAAACACATAGTGAGAAAAAAGGTGTGTTGGTAATGCCTAGTTACAAATAGTTTTTATGTAAAATATTATTGCACTTAGTGCTTACGGATGCGGTGCGTTGCCCTTTTAGTGTAATTCTCCAGACTTTGTTAAGTTTTGTTTGCACAAGGTGGTGGAATACCCTGGAAGTAGAACTTAAGCATGGCTTCAGAAAAAAGTGAAGTAACCGAGAAAGCACCAAACACTACAATCATGCATATATCGCAGACCTTAAATTACGTGGAAATGAATTAGGGAAGATGAGTGTAAAACAGGNAAACACTACAATCATGCATATATCGCAGACCTTAAATTACGTGGAAATGAATTAGGGAAGATGAGTGTAAAACAGGGGAGATGCACACGTTGCAAGCTACGGAAGGAGCGGCCACAGAAGATAAACTAAGAAATCGTTACAAATACTGAAGTTCTACTGCCAGGATATTCTTCTGCCTCATGCAAAGCTTAACCAAGTTTAGGAAATCACATCATATGGACCACGCACCGCATTCGTGCGCACTCAATGTAATAATATTACGCATACTAACTATTTCTTACTAGTCATTACCAACACACCCATTTTCTCGCAGTTTTTTTTTTCATATTATTTTCAAATTAAATACTATAATTTAAAAATAAAATATAAGTAAAAGTTTTATTTAACAAAAAGTCAGGTACTTTTGTGTTAGCACAAGTATAGAATGCCGTTGCTTGTTATTTGAAACAGAAACTGGGGTAGTTGGGTTTTAGAGGACGTTAATATTTTCTTTGTAAAAAACTATTTTTTAAATAAGAATATATTTACAACAACGAGATGTTAAAAATAACACTAACGAGCCTACTTTCCTCAACATGGGTGCAAATAATTTTTAAATAATTTCTTAAAATATGTGTTGGTAGCTTTGAAAGAAATGACTTTAGAAATTAAACCAAGAACTTATGCAGCAGTAGTAGAATAATTACAATTACACACATGCCTGACCATGGACTTGAACACAGAAAACCTCGTACTATACACAGAGGTGACAAAAGTCATGGGATAGCAATATGCAAATATACAGATGGCAGTAGTATCGCGTACAAAATGTATAAATGGCCAGTCCATTGGTTGGGATTTCATTTGTAGTCAAGTGATTTATGTGAAAAGGTTTCTGAAGTGATTATGGCCGCACGATGGGAATTAACAAACTTTGAACGCGGAATGGTAGTTGGAGCTCGACGCATGGGACATTCCATTTCAGAAATGGTTAGGGAATTCAACATTCCGAGATCCACAGTGTCAAGAGTGTGCAGAGAATACCTCACTTAATGACCGAGACCAACGACGTGTGCGCAGAATGGTCAGTGTTAACAGATAAGCAACACTGGGTGAAATAATAGCAGGAATCAATGTGGGACTTACGATGGGCGTGTCCGTTAGGACAGTGTGGCGAACGTTGGCTGTACTGGGCTATGCCAGCAGAAGACCGACTCGAGTGCCTTTNACAACGCAGTGGCCGACCGTCTGCACTTAATGACCGAGACCAACGACGTGTGCGCAGAATGGTCAGTGTTAACAGATAAGCAACAATGGGTGAAATAATAGCAGGAATCAATGTGGGACTTACGATGGACGTGTCCGTTAGGACAGTGTGGCGAACGTTGGCTGTACTGGGCTATGCCAGCAGAAGACCGACTCGAGTGCCNTGTCCGTTAGGACAGTGTGGCGAACGTTGGCTGTACTGGGCTATGCCAGCAGAAGACCGACTCGAGTGCCTTTACTTATAGCACGACATCGCCTGCAGCGCCTCTCCTGGGCTTGTGACCATATCGGTTGGACTCTAGACGACTGGAAAGCCGTGACTTGGTCAGATGAGTCGTGATTTCAGTTGGTAAGAGCTGATGGTAGGGTTCGAGTGTGGCGCTGACCCCACGATTCCACGGGCCCAAGTTGTCAACAAGGAACTGTGCAAGCTGGGGGGTCTCCATAATGGCGTGGGATGTTTTTACATGGAATGGAATGGGTCCTCTGGTTCAACTGAACTGATCATTGACTGGAAAGTGTTATGTTCAGCTACATGGAAACCACTTGCAGCCATTCATGGACTTCATGTACCCAAACAACGATGGAATTTTAATGGATGACAATGCGCCACGTCACCGGGCCACAACTGTTCGCGATTGGTTTGAAGAACATTCTGGAAAATTAAAGCGAATGATTTGGCCACCAAGATCGCCCGACATGAATCCCATCGAACATTTATGGGACATAATCGAGAAGTCAGTTCGTGCACAAACTCCTACACCTGCAACACTTTCGCAATTATGAACGTCTATAGAGGCAGCATGGCTCAATATTTCTGCCGGGGACTTCCAACGACTTGTTGAGTCCATGCCACGTCGATTTGCTGCACTTCGCCGGTCAAAAGGAGGTCCGACACGTTATTAGGAGGTTATCCCATGACTTTTGTCGCCTCAGTGTATATAAGATAGCGTGCAATCCACTGCATTAGGGAGGTCGGATTCGGAACATCAACTTCGGATTTAATCAGTCTAATATTTCGAATGATAGGGGTTACTAACCTTAAATATTTGCAGGGTCTTTATTTTGAACATTGTTGTCTGACCTATTTAAATCATGTAAGTTTACATGACCTACCGTAGCGCTACTTGTGTGAAGAATTTGATGGAAATCGCTTGTTTGGTCCCTGAGATATGACATAACAAACTTTATTTCCTTATGTGATGCTATCGCACAGAATTGGCTGCAAAAGAGGCTCTATATACGATGCTTCGAATGTATACTGTCGAAATTTTAGTTTAATTTAGTTAAATTGATTAATATGTTTGTCAAACTTACCTAAATGGTTTATGAAGCTGCCATTTTGAACATCGTTGTCTGACCCATTTACATCATGAAAATTTCCATGGCCTTCTGTAGCATTTATGGTGTACACAATTTGGTATAAATTTATTTGAAATGTTCCAGTGTGACATTTGATGGGAATCGGTTGATTGGTCGTCGAGTCATGGCATAAAACCTCCATAACTTTCATTTGGCAATCTTCAGAAATGGAGGAAAAAAAAGTTAAGTATTAGCTATTTCGATGATTGTATACTGCCAATATAAAAAGTTAAGTTAAAATAGATTACATGGTTTCGTATATATCGACCACAAAAATAAAATAATAGTATATTTGCTATTCTGAAAATAAGCTTTTCCTATGAAAAAAAAAAGGAATTAATTTTTTTATGGCATACCACAGTACAACATCTTGGATAAATTTTGTAAGAATTGGTTGATTGTTTTCCGAGATACGTGATAAAATCATAATTTTTTAATAATAGGGCTATTTTACAAAATGGCGGAAAAGTGAGGCTCTGCATAGACAAATTTGATGGTTGCAATACGTACTGCTAGCATACAAAGTTAAGTAGAAATTTGTTTCGTTAATAAAATATACTGACCTAAAATATTTATATAGCCACCATTTTGAAAATAAGTGCCTGGCGTACATAAAACAAACCAGTTTACACCCCCTGCTGCATTACTATTTGTTAGCCAAATTTGGAAGGAATCTGTCAGTTGTTTCCCGAGTATGACAAAAAAATGTATTTACTCGCTTGGCACTATCTTNGCCAAATTTGGAAGGAATCTGTCAGTTGTTTCCCGAGTATGACAAAAAAATGTATTTACTCGCTTGGCACTATCTTACAAAATGGCGGATATAATCTTACTGTTTGTACATACAGTCTACAGTTATAATATTTACTGCTAGCAAACAATGTTAACTTGCAAATGATTATATGGTTTCGACGATATAGCATTCAAATCTAAAATTTGCTGTATTACCGCCATTTTGAAAATAAGTGTATGTTATCCTTAAATCATACCACCTAGCATCAGTACGAGGTGTTTGACAAATTTGATAGAAATCGGTAAATTCATTCCCGAGATATGACATAAAAACTTCATTTTATTCGCATGGCACTATCTTACAAAATGGCGAACAAAAGATGCTACACATTTACAGTTAATAGTTGTAATGTATACTGCCAGCATTCAAAGTTATGTCTGAATTGTTTACATAGTTTCGACGATATAGTACTCCAAGCTAAAATGTCTATATGGGTGCTATTTTCAAAATAAATGTCTGACATGCCTAAAACATATCACTTAACATCATCTGCATTAGTACTTTTCGTTTGCCAATTTTGGTTCGAATCGGTTCATTATTTACCGAGTTCGGACATAATAAATCAATTTATTCGTAAGACGTTATCTTCCAAAATGCCCAAAAAAAGTGGTTATTTGTTGGTTTATATGATGCTTTTAATAAATACTTTCAGTATACAAAGTTTGATCGAAATTGGTTAAATGATATGGCAGATATACTAAATAAACTTAAAACCTTTGTATGGCCGCCATTTTGAAAATAAGCAACTAATCATGATCAATTACTTACGTTTACATAACTTACCTTAGTATTACTTATATGCCAAATTGGGTAAGAGTTGGNACTAATCATGATCAATTACTTACGTTTACATAACTTACCTTAGTATTACTTATATGCCAAATTGGGTAAGAGTTGGTTGAATAGTTTTAAAAATATAAAGTAAAATATTTACTTTTTAAATTGGTGATATTTTCCAAAATGGCAAACCAATANTTGAATAGTTTTAAAAATATAAAGTAAAATATTTACTTTTTAAATTGGTGATATTTTCCAAAATGGCAAACCAATAACAATATCCATCTCAAAATTTAATGCTTACACAATATTATGCTAGCTAAACGAAACTTGATTTAAGTTGGTTAAATGGTTCCCGAGATATGACATATCACCGAAACATTTTTAATGGCCGCGATTTTGAAAGTAAGTGCCCGACGTGGTCGAAAACTTTGAAAGTCAGGTTTCCTTACTTAGTACTATACGTGAACCAATTTTGGTGAAATTCAGTTGAAGCGTTCACAAATTGAAAAGGGTGGCGTTGGACACACACACGAACATTACACACACATTTTCATTCACACACACAAATACACAGACAGGCAGTCACACAGGCAGGAAATTGACCTCATAAGCATTTCGTTTCTTCGGAAAGTAGACTAAACAGATTAAGAACTTCAGTTGAGTACATAGGACATAGACTTAATTTTTTATGGGCATTCACCACTCTGTTCTTGCTGACCCCAATAGATTTATGAAACNGTACATAGGACATAGACTTAATTTTTTATGGGCATTCACCACTCTGTTCTTGCTGACCCCAATAGATTTATGAAACTGTTACTTAAGGTACCTCACTAGTTGGCATATGAATCTCACTGTAAGCAGGTGCGTCTATTCCAATAAAAAAAAAACGAAATTATCAACGTATTCTTTTTTTCAGGACAGAATAGAGAGGTGATATNGTACATAGGACATAGACTTAATTTTTTATGGGCATTCACCACTCTGTTCTTGCTGACCCCAATAGATTTATGAAACAGTTACTTAAGGTACCTCACTAGTTGGCATATGAATCTCACTGTAAGCAGCTGCGTCTATTCCAATAAAAAAAAAACGAAATTATCAACGTATTCTTTTTTTCAGGACAGAATAGAGAGGTGATATNCTGCGTCTATTCCAATAAAAAAAAAACGAAATTATCAACGTATTCTTTTTTTCAGGACAGAATAGAGAGGTGATATTTTGTTGCCTATTCATAAATTTTCTTATAGAAAAGTTTCAAATTAGGCAAAAATTTCTAAAATAAAGTTTTCTGTTTACGATATTTATTCTTCTATATAACAGTGTTATAAACTATAGCGGAAATGCTGTATTTTTTAAAAAACAAATTGCTGTATCGCTATCCTATAGTAACTGCTTAAAATTCCAAGTAAATAGAAGACATGTGAAGCTAGTTTATGGTATTTTCCATCGCCGACGTCGCAGTTCTTCCTTACGGCTGGTTGTGANAATAGAAGACATGTGAAGCTAGTTTATGGTATTTTCCATCGCCGACGTCGCAGTTCTTCCTTACGGCTGGTTGTGAACTTGAGACGTTTTATATTGTTTACTAGGGATTCCCCTTAATTTTTTTTGTAAGGAAAGTACTGCCTGTTTTCCGTAGCCTTACAATTTTTCCACGTCAAAAAACTTACCCAGGGTATACAAGTGGGGGGAAAAAAAAGTATATGTGGAACGCAGTATTCATAATATTCAGCGGGCGTTTCGAGATTTACGCATGCGCGCCNGGGGGAAAAAAAAGTATATGTGGAACGCAGTATTCATAATATTCAGCGGGCGTTTCGAGATTTACGCATGCGCGCCACCAGTTCTTTTCCTTCGAAAGTTTCCAAAACTGCGACGGCTGCGAGTCAGTAGAACAGTTGTGTACGTCTCGTGGGAAAGGGGGTGTTGTGTAAGGGAGGAAGGGGGATGTGGCGTACTTCCGCAGTGCCCGAGGGCTATGAATGAGCAAGTGAAGTGACTGAGAAGAGGAAAATGTTAGGAGGGTGTGAGGGGACAAGGGACAGACCGGGAGCTTGGCGAGCACAAGGGGGTGAGAAAGCAGAAAAGGTACCCGTGCGCGACCGCAGCGCCTCGCGCGGCAGACAGCGCAAACAAATAGCCCTCTGCCTCACTTCTTCGCCCCCGCAGCAGACCCGACCATCGCCCAAACTGACGGCGCGGGCGGCGCAGGGCTGCCAACAGCACCTACCCCAACCCCACCCTTTCTCCTTTCCGGGAGTTTCCAAACTCGAACCGCAGTCGCAGATTTCTNCAGAGGCCGCAAACAGCGCTTCGAGCGGCACGCGGTGTCAACACAGTAAATAACGAGCGACCCGGCCACTTTGCCCCCTGCCATTGTGCCTTCCTGCTACGCCCCCACCCCCTTCCCTGCTAGGCTTGAAAGAAGAGACTGACCGCATCCCCGGAAACGGCCTGCCTGGAGTTATCACCTAACCTCAAAAACAGCGGGCCGAGTTGTCCAGCTGGTCTCTGGCAAGGGCTGCGGTGACGTCCATCACTTAAACCTTCCCATGAGGGCAACTACTTGTTCCGGGGCAGAAAGTGCGGAGTGCAAAAAAATAAGCACACAACCCCTATAACGTGATGTATTATCTCTGGTGTTTCCTTCTTCGCAACACATTTTCCATCTGTTTTCTTACTCCGTATTTACTTGACGTGTACGGACANATCTCTGGTGTTTCCTTCTTCGCAACACATTTTCCATCTGTTTTCTTACTCCGTATTTACTTGACGTGTACGGACACTACGTTATTTTAAAGCTCGCGATAAATTTAACGTTTCTTACAATGCCTTTACCCATGCATACATTAAATGTTTTAAAGTGAGATTTGGGAGCGTAAATAAAGGCCCCAGTTCTAGCCGTTTCCCCAACAATGTCTGGTCCATGTGTAGTCAAGAAGCAATTGGTTTCATTTTTCGAAAATANATCTCTGGTGTTTCCTTCTTCGCAACACATTTTCCATCTGTTTTCTTACTCCGTATTTACTTGACGTGTACGGACATTACGTTATTTTAAAGCTCGCGATAAATTTAACGTTTCTTACAATGCCTTTACCCATGCATACATTAAATGTTTTAAAGTGAGATTTGGGAGCGTAAATAAAGGCCACAGTTCTAGCCGTTTCCCCAACAATGTCTGGTCCATGTGTAGTCAAGAAGCAATTGGTTTCATTTTTCGAAAATATTTGACACTTTTTTGTCGTGTTTGTTGGTTCTCTGACTTTCGCAATGGTAATACTAGCGATGTAATGTAATTTAGTGAAGTAATACATGGACATATTGCGAAATGAATGTGTGTAGCTAGTGAGATCTTTGGGCCAGAATACCAAAGGAGTAAAATTGTTAAGCTGTACTGCCTCACCTTTAATATACATCAAGTAGTTTACTACGCCATCTCAGTGAAAAATCACCTGTTATAGCTATGCGATATACAAAATGCCAGTAATCACACAATGTTCCTGAATATTGCATCTTTTCTTTCAACATAATCAAAAGTGTTTCGTAATTTATTGCAAATTAAGAAAATGAAAATATTTGGTACTTTTGATTATGCTGAACTTATCCTACGGTAATTTCTAAGTCTTTAAATAATATAAATTCACTAGATATAATTTATGTTAGACTGGCTCACGTGATGAATTAATTAGATATAATTAATTAGTTTTTTAAATTAATATTTTCATAAAAATATTTGAGTAAATCTGCGAACAGTTGGTTTTATCATNTACACCTATAATTAATTAGTTTTTTAAATTAATATTTTCATAAAAATATTTGAGTAAATCTGCGAACAGTTGGTTTTATCATACCAATAAATGCTTTGTTTTAGTCAGACATAATATGNATACCAATAAATGCTTTGTTTTAGTCAGACATAATATGAGCGTTATTGATAAATTATTCCTTGTATACTAAGCATAAACCCAAGCGTAATACGTTGACCATATTGTGCAATATATAATAATGCCTAAAATGTTGAATAAGATTAAGACGTATTTAACGCACAGGATGTTGACTTAATTTACATACATCAGAAACAGAGAAAGTTAGCAAAGTAGGCTGTGCAGAGTTTAATAAAATAATAAATTTAAAGAAAGCCTAAAATTTTAAATATTTTGATAAGTACAATTCAGATACTTAGAAACCTATAAATAATTGTAGGCATTTGTATACTCAGTTCATTCAAGTAAGAAGCACAGCAAAAAAACATTGGATTCAAGAGGTATTGACGAATACGTGAAAACATATTTAAACTGTTTTTTTACCGCCTTAACGAACGAATTTCAAATAATATATACTTAGTGAGTGCCTACAATATAAGTGAAAGTCACCCCTAAAATCTCATATTTTTATGTCAAGCAATAAGTATTGCGAGATGTGCGTTGAAGTGTCAGTCAGTGAGGAAACTACTCGTGTTGAAATAAAAGCAACAGCTCAAAATGGCGGTTCGTGAACTGACCGCAGCTGCTTGTAAACTTGAATATGCGCATGAATATTATCTGTAAACACTCAGTGAGATGTAGTTCTTATTTTCGGCGCGAGTACAGCGCAGTCCATTTCGAAGGATTTACTTAGCTGCCGCTAATATCTGATTGCGCGGGGTGAGTTACCTCGTCGCCTGTCGTCCAATCCAACGCGCGAGTGTATGCTGCTTCTTGCCGGACCATCAACCTGCTGCCAGTTTAACGCGAGTATAGTGCGCTAACTCGCCACCTATCTACCACGCCGTCTGCCTGGGTGCGTGTTTACGATCTGTGAAGAATTTGAGTTAAAGAAGAAAAAAAGTGTTGCAAGGAAGATATGTTCATAGGATGTTTAGAGGAAGAAAAAAATTAGTATGGAAGTTGTGTAAATATTTCATAATTTTTTTGTAAATATAAATGAACTATTTTATCAATTCACGTGCGCCTAGATCGACGCACCGCGGTCACTTCGATGCAGTTCAGGTTGCCTGCACGCAGAAAGTAAGGCGTTCAGGTACTCACGCTGGAGTGAACGCATGGGTTATTTGTTTCGTCTTGCAACCTGTTGAGAATGTCTCCGCCACTTATAAATGTTATATTTATAAGAACCTAAGAGCTAGTATCTACACGCTAAACAAATGATGCTGTGAAATAGAAGCACATTTATGATGCTCTCACAACACCAATCATGGAAAANTATCTACACGCTAAACAAATGATGCTGTGAAATAGAAGCACATTTATGATGCTCTCACAACACCAATCATGGAAAAAGGCTAAGGAAGCAGATTCTAATGAAGATAAGACGTAAAGACATAGAACGTATTTGACATTTTTCTTCGAATACGGCTGTATAAACTCCGCACAGTACTTACGTTGAAAAATATGAAGTTAAGAGGNTATTTGACATTTTTCTTCGAATACGGCTGTATAAACTCCGCACAGTACTTACGTTGAAAAATATGAAGTTAAGAGGTGTCCGCATACCTGGAGCTATTTTCCGAATTTGAGACCGAGAAACGCGGGAGCGATAAGGGATACGTTGTTACGCAAAATGAGTGTGCAATCGCCACTAAGCGCATAGCTCTGAACTGGCACGCCTTGTTCTCGTCATGCTGCGTGTGCCTATGAGACTTCCAGCACTGACCGTATTCTTTTATTGGTGGAAAAACTGTAACTAAATTCAGAGTCCTTGAGTCATTTTGTACGTACCTGACGCCTACATTTTTAGATACAGAGATGTTAAACAGCAGTTTTTAGCTATGTTGGAGTGCTATTAAATGGTGTTTCAAATGTCCAAAAGTCTTGGAAATACTCAACTGGCCTCGTACGACGTGTGTGTTCTATTCGTAGATCGAGGGGCAGCGGTGGCGTAGTGGCCAGGGCGCTCGCCTCCCACCACGGCGATCCGGGTTCCATCCCCGGCGGGTTCACTCCCGGATNTGCCGCTTGCCGACGGGTTTTATCGGGGTGCTCCCGTTCCCCCCGCCCTTGCATTCCATCGCCGGTCCATTCTAGGGTCTCATCTCTGTCATGCCCGGGGATGACGGTCACCTACGGGTCCCAGCTGGAAAGACCGTCACTCGGAGGGTGTTGCCTTGCCGTGGGTGCACTCCCCACACGTCATTATTATTATATTGGTAGATCAGCTCATTGGATACACGGTTAAACAGTTTATCAGGAACAAGAGTACACAAAACGCTCTTCAGAGCAGTTCAAGCGCCAGCTAGGCAAGCCCCTTAAGGACAAGGATTATTCTCAAAGGTTGGTTGCAAAAGTTTTCTATTAATCGCAGCACATAAAACATTCGATATTTTTTTTCCCTGGAGCCGTAGGCAGCTGTGGGTTGGCCACGTTTCTTTTTGAAGCACGGCGCTTAATCCCGGCTCCAGTGAGCAGTAATGCGAACACGTCACGCACATCGGCTGTTGAATCGCAAGAGCACGCGATTTTTCAGTAACAAATTGCTCTCAAGAGGCCTGGCTTTTCCCGTGGCACAAAGCGGCGCCAGATAGTCACAGATCTGTCATTTCTCGCAAAACAGTTTAAAGTTGTGATGTGAATTATGGCCCCTGAGAGGATTTAAAGAAAATGAAACTTATATGTGCAAGACTGTTTACTCGCAGTTTTATCAAGGTGTTTTTTTTTTCGAGAGTGAAAATTACTAACAAGGGTGTTTCGAAGATTGTATTATTATATAAAATCCATACAGGGAAGTTGAAAACTTTTTTTTGCTACTGAATTACGTATTTTCGTACGCTGCATATCTCCATGTATAAAGAAGAGGTAGACTGATTTTGATCTTCTGTGATTGTTTTCAACGTTGGCTCACAATATGCCATAAGAAGTTTCAACGTCACGTGTTCGAACAGCAATGAGCCGTTCGTTTACGTTCGCTTTCGCAACGAACCCACACTTTCACAAAAGTAATAATATTATTTATAATACTGTTGCATTGTAGTTGCATTACTAACATCTCAATGAACTCATTTGTGTAAAAACTGAGCTAATCTTATTCGAAGACACGTGATTTAGACACTTTATTGGTAGAATAACAATTCAATGTTGCAAATCCAAGTTGTGATATCGTTTCTCTCATGCCCACGCTTTGCCATATTCCGTCTTCAACTAGTTAAAAACCTTTCGCACGTACCTAGGCAATTACGCAATTTATACGAGCAACAGCGTCACACTTCATTATCCTCGGTTTCAGTGGAGTAGAGGAAAAGAGAGAAGTTTGGCGCAAGGGGTTGGGGGCTCGGAGCGCCGGAGTTGTTCGTGCTCAGTCATTCCGGTCCCCCGGTGGCCATATTGTCCACCATGTTGGATCCAGGTGGCCTTGACCTTGACCTTTGACCTGGAGCTTGGTGGCCTTTGATCTTAAAAACCCAAGAAATACCAAAAAATTTAAATAATCCCAAATTTTTTTAAAAAAATGTATAAAAAAGTATAACAAATTTATTTTAAATGCTTAAAAATTAAAAAATGTTATTAAATGTTTACAAAATATTTTTAACGATTATTAAAAATTTATAAATAAATGATTAAAAACTATTAAATAATCATAAAAAAAATTAAAAACCTAGCATTTTCGGAGTTTTCCCTTCACCCCCACCACCCCTTACCTATACGCATTATATCGTGAGCGGCCATATATAAACTAATGACAAACTAAAAACCAAGATGGCGACTTCCAGAAATGTATAAACAAATAACAAACAAAAAACCAATACGTTGTCTCCCAGCAATGTATAAACAAATGACAAACGAAAAAAAAACACGATGGCTGCACACGATAGAATGCGTATAGATGATTGGTTGGAAGGGTAAGGGGTGAATTCCGGAAATGCAGGTTTTTAAAAATAAATTGGTAAATCATTTTTTAATAATTTTTAAATAATGCATTAATAATTTTAATACATTTTATAAATTTTAAATAGTTTTCTATATCTTCCTTATATATATTTTTAATTTTTTAAATTTTTTAGTTATTTGGGATTTCTTTGGAATTTTTTGGGGGGGTTTTCAAGGTTGAAGGTCATCGGGTTCAAGGTCAAATTTCTAGGTTACCAGAATCTAAAAATGCGGACAAGATGGCTGCCGGGGGACCATAAATACAGAACACGAACAACCTCCTATGCTCCGAGCCCCCAGTCCGTTGTGCCAAACTTCTCTATTTACCTCTACTTAGTTTATCAGACATGCAAAACTGGTGGGGCTTTTAAGGATTCAGTGGAGTAAAAATAATATTAATTTAAGGTCCCATCTACGTAGCACTTGATTTGTGTTGCAAGGCGTTTGAAAACCAGGTCTTTTTACGAAACTATTAAACATGGACTCAGTGTGCTAATATGACACACACTTTGCAAAATGCTTGTCGATTACTTTCAAGAAATCACGCACATTAAAATCACCATGTCAAATCACTCAAACAAATAGCTTAAATGGCTTTTTCAGAGCACTGTATATCAAAATTTTCCGGCAAGATACATACAAAAGTACTCGAAGAGCTTGCACTGAGCATTGCTACAGATTTTTCACCAATCAAATAATATGGCCACCGCTTAAAGCCACATAGCTTGCAACGGAGTCTTAGTGATCACCAAACCACTCTTTCACATGTATAAAACCCGCCCACAATTCCACAACCATGTCATCTATGATGCACATAAATCGGAGACGAATAAGAATGATGGCAAAAAGTGAATCAGTAGTAGCATGATAATAATTAGTTTAAAAGGGTGGCTGTAGAAAAAAAATTAATACATTTTTTTAATTACTAGGCACATCTCCTCTTTTTTGTTTACCTCCGCCTCAAGAAAAAAATAAAACAGTTTTCAAAATAATTAACTCTGCAAAAATTAATGAAAATATTACATTAAAACATCTAAAGAATATAATTCCCCAGATTACTTTAAAACATTATAAAAGTTAGGGACTACAATAAAAATGTGCCGTTACAAAAATATATACAAAATGTACAATTATTTAACTGGAACAATAATGTCTCGAGTAGTACCAAAACCCGTAGGCGTGACCTCCACCCGAGTGCCATCTGTCGCTTAGTTTGCCAGGGTACTTATAACGAAGATTTCGCAACCACCGTCCTCCCCAAAGCTGTGGAGAACATCCTCGAAACATAAGCCGATCTTCGTGCAATCCAATTCAAAGGGGGGTGTTGACATCACAAGGCGACCCCTTCTCAGTCACCCCAGCCGCCGATTGGTGGAAGGAAACACCGCGCTCTCAGTATAGTACCGACCCCCGTCGAAACCACCAATCACCCGCGTCGCGGAGTCTAATTCTTCCTCGGCGGCCGTCAATTGGCAACGTCTTCGAAAAGTACCCATGATTGACGTAAGGTTACATAACTCCGTTACAATGTAGGGCCTACTTCCAGTACGGCGAGAGTACTGCACACCAGTTGAGAGTCTTGCATGTACTGGCGAAAGCGCTCTTGGTGTACGTGGTATTATAGCCCTAATCGCTCCCACTCTTCTCGGCCTAAAAACGCACAAATATCTCCAGGCATGCAGGCCACCAAGATCTCCTCTATTAGCCTCCGATTTCGTTTTGCCTTGTCTCGTAAAGAAACGCATAAGCAATAACAGATGCGTTTTGTCAGAGAGGAAACCACAACGACATAATGTAAATTGTCGCATTTCAAGTTCTATAGCGTGTAATTATAGTCAGTTGATTTGAACAGTACACGTCAACCGTATATATACTAGACATGGCATCTTCCTGTTCACCTTACCAATCATGGCATCATATTCATATAAGGAAAGGTAGAGTACTCAACTGGAACACACAGTGTAAAATCCAAACCTTTATAGGCTGTGCGCAGTAAAGTGAGTACTTTTGAAATCAACCCTAGGAAAATGTCACTGCCCTTATCTGCATATATTTTAACGAGCACACCGTCTGGCATGCACCCAGATAAGTTGGTAACGACTGAGGGAAAGTAGTTCCGTGTTTTAACGTTAAGTTTAATGTGTTAGGTAAATATTTGTGAATGCTGAAAAAAATTATTATGCTTTCGGTTACTTTTAATGCATATAAGTTTACAAAATAGCAAAAATTTAAGTTATTTAATTTTCTCATATTTCCATATTTTTACTTGACCGACTCATGAATAAAGTGATCAGGCCCACGGCTATGATAATTCTACACATAGTGGAAGAATACACGAAGTGCATACAAGTATATCTTAATCAGGACTTTCAAAAGTGCTCAGTTTACCATAAACAGCCTTTACTAATACATATCATCTCATTTTAACGTTACAGATTTCAAATAGTTAAATCATTACTCTCATTTTTTGCTAAACATCATTTAATATAATTCTGTAAAGTTTTCAAAAAATAATTGCGAATTTTACGCCCGTATGAAAACAAAGATACATATGATATTTGTGATCGTTCTGTACATCAAATTGAATAATCAAAATACATTTTTAATTAAAACTGTACAGTTCAGGTTTTGTTTTTTACTCATGCTGGCGAAATGAAGTTACAACAAAAGTCACATATCCAGTTTTTTACGACGATGAAAAAGGTTAGAGGGAAAAGTAAGAAATGTATATCATAATATGTGCACAGATATTGAATAATAAACTACTCGAAAAATGAAACTAAATTTCAGTCGTTAATGCTAGAATCAGTCGAATGATATAATACATTTTTGGTTAGGCAGTACAAGGAAAAATGGAAAGCAATTAACAAGAATTAATAGTAATTCGTCAAGCGTAGGAGATATGTTAAATTGAAATGATAATATATAAATATATATACAGTCTATTCGGGGAAGTGTTTGGTACTTAAACAATATTTAGACTCACTATGTCTGATATTTCTGAATTATTTTTGATGACATAAAATGTTTAAAACTGTATTCGTAATTGCTTTATCTTCATCGATAATAATAATTTTTAATACCTACAACGTTCCTCACTGACAATGTCTGCTGGTATAACGCGGAAGAAATTGAGGCACTTAGCTGTCTTTTGTTTTCAGTTCATGTTTACCACAGAATAAAAAAAAACACGCTGGAATTTTACCAGCCTAGTGCCTATAAACGTTTTCAGAATCAACAAACTACAATAACAAATNGAAAAAAAACACGCTGGAATTTTACCAGCCTAGTGCCTATAAACGTTTTCAGAATCAACAAACTACAATAACAAATGTAATATGATTCTGATTCGTGAAGAAGTACAACTATTTTGCATGTCAGTAGACTGCAATCGCTNCAATGTAGGGCCTACTTCCAGTACGGCGAGAGTACTGCACACCAGTTGAGAGTCTTGCATGTACTGGCGAAAGCGCTCTTGGTGTACGTGGTATTATAGCCCTAATCGCTCCCACTCTTCTCGGCCTAAAAACGCACAAATATCTCCAGGCATGCAGGCCACCAAGATCTCCTCTATTAGCCTCCGATTTCGTTTTGCCTTGTCTCGTAAAGAAACGCATAAGCAATAACAGATGCGTTTCGTCAGAGAGGAAGTCACAACGACATAATGTAAATTGTCGCATTGCAAGCTCTATAACGTGTAATTATAGTCACTTGATTTGAACAGTACACGTCAACCGTATATATACTAGACATGGCATCTTCCTGTTCACCTTACCAATCATGGCATCATATTCATATAAGGAAAGGTAGAGTACTCAACTGGAACACACAGTGTAAAATCCAAACCTTTATAGGCTGTGCGCAGTAAAGTGAGTACTTTTTAAATCAACCATAGGAAAATGTCACTGCCCTTATCTGCATATATTTTAACGAGCACACAGCCTGGCATGCGCCCAGATAAGTTGGTAACGACTGAAGGAAAGTACTTCCGTGTTTTAACGTTAAGTTTAATGTGTTAGATAAACATTTGTGAATGCTGGCAAAAATTATTATGCTTTCGATTAATTTAAATGCATATAAGTTTACGAAATAGCAAAAATTTAAGCTATTTAATTTTCTCATATTTCCACATTTTTATTTGACCGACACATGAATAAAGTGATCAGGTCCACGGCTATGATCATTCTACACATAGTGGAAGAATACACGAAGTGCATGCAAGTATATCTTAATCAGTGCTTTCAAAAGTGCTCAGTTTACAATGAACAGCCTTTACTTATACATATCATCTCATTTTAACGTTACAGATTTCAAATAGTTCAATCATTTTTATCATTATTTACTAAACATAATTTAATATAATTCTGTAAAGTTTTCTAAAAATAATTTAGAATTTTACGTCCGTAAGGAAACAAAGATGCATATGATATTTGTGGTCGTTAATGCTAGAATCAGTCGAATCATATAAGACATTTTTGGTTAGGCAATACAAGGAAAAATGGAAAGCAATTAACAAGAATTAATAGTAATTCGTCAAGCATAGGAGATATGTTAAATTGAAATGATAATATATAAATATATATACAGTCTATTCGGGGAAGTGCTTAATACTTAAACAATATTTAGACTCACTATGTATGATATTTCTGAATTATTTTTGATGACATAAAATGTTTAAAACTGTATTCGTAATTGCTTTATCTTCATCGATAATNTTTGCCTTGTCTCGTAAAGAAACGCATAAGCAATAACAGATGCGTTTTGTCAGAGAGGAAACCACAACGACATAATGTAAATTGTCGCATTTCAAGTTCTATAGCGTGTAATTATAGTCAGTTGATTTGAACAGTACACGTCAACCGTATATATACTAGACATGACATCTTCCTGTTCACCTTACCAATCATGGCATCATATTCATATAAGGAAAGGTAGAGTACTCAACTGGAACACACAGTGTAAAATCCAAACCTTTATAGGCTGTGCGCAGTAAAGTGAGTACTTTTGAAATCAACCCTAGGAAAATGTCACTGCCCTTATCTGCATATATTTTAACGAGCACACCGTCTGGCATGCACCCAGATAAGTTGGTAACGACTGAGGGAAAGTAGTTCCGTGTTTTAACGTTAAGTTTAATGTGTTAGGTAAATATTTGTGAATGCTGAAAAAAATTATTATGCTTTCGGTTACTTTTAATGCATATAAGTTTACAAAATAGCAAAAATTTAAGTTATTTAATTTTCTCATATTTCCATATTTTTACTTGACCGACTCATGAATAAAGTGATCAGGCCCACGGCTATGATAATTCTACACATAGTGGAAGAATACACGAAGTGCATACAAGTATATCTTAATCAGGACTTTCAAAAGTGCTCAGTTTACCATAAACAGCCTTTACTAATACATATCATCTCATTTTAACGTTACAGATTTCAAATAGTTAAATCATTACTCTCATTTTTTGCTAAACATCATTTAATATAATTCTGTAAAGTTTTCAAAAAATAATTGCGAATTTTACGCCCGTATGAAAACAAAGATACATATGATATTTGTGATCGTTCTGTACATCAAATTGAATAATCAAAATACATTTTTAATTAAAACTGTACAGTTCAGGTTTTGTTTTTTACTCATGCTGGCGAAATGAAGTTACAACAAAAGTCACATATCCAGTTTTTTACGACGATGAAAAAGGTTAGAGGGAAAAGTAAGAAATGTATATCATAATATGTGCACAGATATTGAATAATAAACTACTCGAAAAATGAAACTAAATTTCAGTCGTTAATGCTAGAATCAGTCGAATGATATAATACATTTTTGGTTAGGCAGTACAAGGAAAAATGGAAAGCAATTAACAAGAATTAATAGTAATTCGTCAAGCGTAGGAGATATGTTAAATTGAAATGATAATATATAAATATATATACAGTCTATTCGGGGAAGTGTTTGGTACTTAAACAATATTTAGACTCACTATGTCTGATATTTCTGAATTATTTTTGATGACATAAAATGTTTAAAACTGTATTCGTAATTGCTTTATCTTCATCGATAATAATAATTTTTAATACCTACAACTTTCCTCACTGACAATGTCGGCTGGTATAACGCGCGGAAGAAATTGAGGCACTTAGCTGTCTTTTTTTTTCAGTTCAGGTTTACCACAGAAGAAAAAAAACACGCTGGAATTTTACCAGCCTAGTGCCTATAAACGTTTTCAGAATCAACAAACTACAATAACAAATGTAATATGATTCTGATTCGTGAAGAAGTACAACTATTTTGCATGTCAGTAGACTGCAATCGCTCAAGGCATTGCATGAGTAATAATAAGAGTTTCTTAAAATAATTTCCCCTTTGCTTCTACAATCAATGCTTTGGTGAGCCTCGATGTAAATGCACGAATCCGGTATTGTACTGGCCATACTCGAATATGACACATATCAACAAAAATTCATAACTGAGAAAATTATTTAATAAAGCTTTAAAAACGAAATTGCAGTGAATATGAATATCATCAAATAAATCCTCTTCAATTTAAGAGCAAAAAATGTTATCTATTTTTTAAATATTAGAAGTGAATTAAGGTTTTTTTTATAGGTAATTCGCTTCTTCTCAATTCGCAAGCAAGTAGACCTGTATAGAAGGCTCATTAAACTTTAGTAATTAAAATCAGCTACGTAAATATTTTCCGGGCGCAAACTTTTGATAACCGATAAAAAAAAGCACGCAATTTTGTTTAGTAATTACAGACTTCACTGTTTTAGTCTGTACACGATCAAAATTTTCATTGTGTCTCTAAACACGCATTTTATTTATAACTAATTTTTAACACTGTACTTTAAATGTGGTACACTCCGATGTCAAAAAATTTACACACTCTCAGACACTCCTGGTAGCAAAACAGAAGGAAATGCATAAAATGGTAGTAAACTGCCCCTAACTTCTGAGGGCTGGGTAAGTTGTGGTATGGGTTTATTTTGAAGTTAGCGGGATGTGATTAACGTAGACTTCAACCGACCGGTATTTGGTTTTAAAGGCACGCAAAGTAGTGACTACCGATCCTGTTTGAATTCGCTGCAGCATGACTGCAGGTTTTAAAACGACACTTTGTTGGTGGAGGTGTTGGTGGGTTGTTTCTTCTCGTCTGGTTCTTCCTTCCCTTTCCGGGTGAACGTATTTTTTTTATGCAAGTCTTAACGTATCGTTGGCATTGAGTTAGTTAGATACGCAGACATTTACACGGAATAATCAGTAGTGAGGAGGGAATTTACCTTGGTCTGTGTTATTAAAACCTCTCAGTATCCGTCAGGAGTGTTTTTAGAGAACCAAGGATCGAAACGGGAAACGAACCTAAGTCCTTCCGAATACGAGACCAGTGTGTTACCACTGCGGAAACTCTCTCTATATCCTGCAACACTCCTCTTCTGATGCTACCCCCCTGCCACCCCCTCTTACGTATATACGATACATTTTATACAAAAGATAAAGTTACGTCACGCGATTATGCTCACAAAGGCTGAATACGATGGAACACTCCCTCCATCCCAAATAATTATGGTATTCTCAAACTCAATTGGAAATTTCTAAGACAGTTTACATGGACTAAATGCATTCCCAAACGTAAGTAAAAAAAAATAAGACNAATTGGAAATTTCTAAGACAGTTTACATGGACTAAATGCATTCCCAAACGTAAGTAAAAAAAAATAAGACACCACAAAGAACAGTGTAAAATTACCAAAAAACAAGGATCACTAAAGACATCAAAACATCGACAACAGACAGTAAGCAATTTCACGAAAATGAAATAACTGAACAGAAAAACCGCATACAATAACAACACAATGAAAAATTAATCAGAAACAAAATAATACCCTTTTCGATTAAGTAATTTTTATTTTATATTTTNAATAACAACACAATGAAAAATTAATCAGAAACAAAATAATACCCTTTTCGATTAAGTAATTTTTATTTTATATTTTAAAAGTTAAAACCGATAGGCCTATAATAAAACATTGTATTAAAAATTTAATTACCCATGCACAATAATCAGAGAAACATTAAACAGGCAAGAACACCAGAAAGAAGAAGAAAACATTTCAGTACAGATACCAAAGAACCGAAACGCAGAAAACACAAAAACACAATGAAGACAAAAGCACAAGACTTCATTACATTTTAGGAGACTGGAATCTTGAATATTCCTCAGGCGAGACACTGGAGGCAAAACACAGGCGTAGTATACTAAAAATGCGACGGAAATTTCGGGTGCTTATGTGGCTATGTATACGGTCAANCGACGGAAATTTCGGGTGCTTATGTGGCTATGTATACGGTCAAGACACTCTTATGACCGCATAAATTAGATCACGGTATTCTATTTCATTTATTTTTGACATATTTAGTTAAATGTTAAGATTACAATCTCTTAAAAATTTTAAAGTGATCATACTGTATAATTTTCAATGAACTTCAAGGATAGCACTTGAGGATTATCTCAGCGCTCAGAAATTTTTAGTTATCTCGGAGGTTGGGCTCCAAACATTACACTATCAGCTTCCTCGCCACAATAGCGTAACGCTTTAAAGGTCATGATCACTGCAAGTGAAGCCTTCAGCTCTACTCTATAGGCATGGCTGTCATCCATAGCCAACCTGTTAAATTTGAGCCGAGAAGTGGAGATTCGGCAGAATGGAGACAAATAAGGAATACTTTAAAATGACGTCCAGTTAGTAGAAAATAAATAAGTTTTTGAGGATACAAATTTTATATAGTATGGTCAGGATATGAATGCTGCTGAAAGTGCACATTGAATAATTACAGTAAAAAAATTAAAGACATTAAATGACATTGCTCAGCAAATAGACATGACAGAAGTGAAAACTAATCATAAAATTCTTTATATTCATTTTATAATGAGCCGCATGGTAATACAACAGCAGTATCCCGGTTTGAAGATTACGTTTGACTAAAAATCAGGTTTTGTTTTGTCAGATATATTTCTATAGCGTAATTTATTTTCATGCATATTCAAGATTATTGACCACTCTTGTTTAGTGGAAAAATCTGATGGCCGTATTTTGCCTCCAAGTTTTATTGTCAAGTATATATGAAGGAGAAAAGCTGACAATATGTGACAGAGCTTAACCGCTGAATTTTTGGCTCATAATCATGAAGTAGTTGCATAAAAATACCGGGCTGACCTTCGTGGAAAAGCCAACATCAGTTTACAGGGCAAGAAAAAAAGAGGGGAAAGGACAGAGAGGGTTCTACGTTCGAACCCTGGGTAAGGCATGAATGTACTCGTATGTCCCGTCGTTAGTTGTGAGTTTCGGTTAGTTTCATTGTACGCCACCTTACATTTAGCCAACCGGTGTGAAACTAGGTTGTCAATAAGAAAAATCTAAAAAATAAATCAATCCTCATTGGTTCGCAGTCTTCCAGTTGCAATTCATTCAGTTTTCTCAATTCGTATTTTATATTTTATTGTAAAATATTTCTAGGAAAAGAGACTTTCAAAATACGCAATAGTTCCTGTAAAGATAATGTGAAATACATATATTTAGGTTTCTTTTTGAAGAAAATATGATACTATGAGACCATTTAACTGTCTTGGTGTTTGTGTCCCGCCATAAAATTATTTGAACTCGAGTATTGGATTTCACCAAACTCGATCCACTTGTAGCACTTAAAAAGGACACGTTTAGTTTCCTACTATGCCGAATGATTATTATCAAAATGACGGATTTCAATTAAGTATACCTACTGTGTGCACTTAATTCACCAGGTGATAGCTGGAATCGTCCGCCAGTTCGGAAGGTAGTGTCACGAAAATGTTTAATAACTACTCGACCGATTACCGTCAATTATAGCGGAAAATTCATTCTGCTGAATCACCTGTTGAACGAGGCTCTATTATGTAAGCCACTGAGTACTTCATCGAAAGTTTTTCCATACACGTGTAGGCGAAAGTAGGCTGGCAAGGTAAGTCGGTAACTTATTGTAATTCGTTCTAAGTACTGATATTATTGCTACATGTTGCCGCTATGAGTCGCTTTTGTTACTCTGTCCCGCTAGAACTTGCGAAGCACAGTGTGTCAAGAGCATCACTGGTAACCCGAGAACTTATCGGATATTTACGAACGAGGGGACCACAGCGTNTAGGCTGGCAAGGTAAGTCGGTAACTTATTGTAATTCGTTCTAAGTACTGATATTATTGCTACATGTTGCCGCTATGCGTCGCTTTTGTTACTCTGTCCCGCTAGAACTTGCGAAGCACAGTGTGTCAAGAGCATCACTGGTAACCCGAGAACTTATCGGATATTTACGAACGAGGGGACCACAGCGCGTGTCGCTATACGCCTATCGGGACTCGTGCCACTCCTGTTCTTGAAAGGATTGAATGTCTGGGGTTATCGTTGCAAGAATGTTTCGGTCATTGACCCCGCCTCTCTCAACGCGAGTCGGACTGCAAGGAACTTTCTAGATTGTGGCAGCTGGTCTATATAAGCAATGGCGGGCCTCCGAGTGGACAGTCTGGGGACTTGTAGGGCCTTAATATCTAGACGAGTGAAGTCGTCGAAACGACCAGCGAGTGTGAAGTCTGCGCGCAACAGTGCAGTGGAGAGTGAGACTGACTGACGGGTCTGTGAGACTGGATGCGTGACTGACAGACATTTTGATTACATTTGCGTAAATAATACATGTGAGTCAAGTTACTGTAACCAATGTAAGTCAGTGATAATGATTTTAGTTACAATTGAGTGTGATATAAAATATTGTACTCATCGAGAATAACAATGGCTTATAATATATATAGGCAGTTTAATGGTGTAAATAACAGCTGTGTGTATATAACATCATAAATTAAAAAATGCATTTAGTTATTTTAATTAAAAAAAACGCAATTCCTCAAGAACTTCGATACACCCCTGGCGATCTGTAACAATACGTTCTTTTACATTCCGGCCATAACGGACCGTATTGGAGTTCCAACGAAGGTAGACGTTAGCTTCCTTATTTAATATTTGTTTATACTTTATGAAATATTTCTTCAGTTACTTGCATCTTCGCCCAGCCGTGCCGTTTCTCAGCGTTCCTCCGCCTACACAGGGAAATAAGCGAAATAGTTGCATTTCCGGGTGGTCAGGCGAACGCAGCTCCCAACAGAGAACTGTGGGCGAGGCAGGAGGAGACGTAAAGAACGGGGTAAACCGAGGAAGGAGGGGAGCGGGTGAAAGGAAGGGGGATGCAAGCCGCATCCAACAACTCAACTGACCACTGGCCAGTCCATCTCAGGTGGTCTGGCCGACCATGGTGGGTGGGTCCTACCCTTCCCGGCACCCTTCCCCGCACCTCTTTCCCAACCGCCTTTACGTTCCGTTGCACGCAGAGGCGCCTCCGGCGAGATTTACACAGGCTG
This sequence comes from Clitarchus hookeri, assembly GCA_002778355.1. Taxonomy (NCBI): domain Eukaryota; kingdom Metazoa; phylum Arthropoda; class Insecta; order Phasmatodea; family Phasmatidae; genus Clitarchus; species Clitarchus hookeri. The sequence goes on along the minus strand of NQII01000525.1, from coordinate 328,348 downwards.
CGGCAAACTGTTTCCCCGCAACACTTACTCCGGTATGGATAAGGCCTTTCCGCGGTCACGTCCGCTGTGCGGGAACCTCGGGAACCTAGGAGTTTGTGCGGCTTCCACATAGAGGAAAAAGATCCTTCTACGCACGGCTGTCTCCGAAGTTTACATTTTTTTTTGCCCCGGGTTAGTGGATGTTGGGGTTGTCTAGAGTATGCACATCGACATTAGACTGTTCAAGGTTAACTCAGCACTTTTGTAACCAACCTTTAAAATATGTCACTGCTCGTAACTGTGTATATTTTATCGCACACGCTAAGTGTCATGCGCATAGTGAAGCTAGTAACGTCGGAGGTTAAGTAGTTCCATGTCATAACGTTTAATTAAAAGTACCAGGCAAACATATGTGAACACTGAAATTATTTATTTTGTTTTCTGTTCATTTTTTACGTATGTAAGTTTAAGGATTAGCAAATTTGAAAATATTCATATTTCTAATAATTTTATAGTTTCACGTATAAATAAAGTGATCAGGCTGATGCCAATGCTAATTTTACATATGGCGAAATAATACATAATGTGTATGCAAGCAGATATGAAGCAAGACTTTCAAAAGTGCTCGGTTTACCATGAACTGACTATGATTCGAAATTACATAAGTGAGCAGCATTTCTGTTTTAACTGCATTATCTCATTCAGTCATGAAGGACAAACGTTTATGACAACAGAAAACGTAATATTTACTGTTTGTAGTAATTAAAAAGGCCCGTGAAGTATTGATCCAGAGGTCCTGAGATTTAGCATATTAACTAGCTGTGGTGAAATGAAGTTTTATTTGGAACAATAACTTAATGAAATTTACTATCGAGAAATAACAGTAAACCCTGAAATAAAATAATTAAAATTACATCTTATATATGTGATATTTATATATTTTCGGACAAATATTGAACCTTAGAACTGATTATGGGACGGAAGTTATAATAAAGTTAGTAAAATATGAAAATATGCCATCATTCGCCCACTAAGGCTGAGCCAGTATTGACAGAACTACTGTAGCTTGGCTTTAAACGAAGCTGGCTGCCTACTCTAGGGGCAGATCTGTAGTCCCTTGCCAGCCGAAGAATGAGGGAGGTGAACTATGAGATGGGGAAGGAGCAGCGACGGAATGCAGATGTGCGAAGAAACAGAAGTACTCCAAATAGACACCTACAACACAGTAACGTCCGCCACACTTCCCAGACGAGAATTTCTGTCTGAAAAATCTTTGGCCCTCTGAAGCCTGAAATCGAACCGGAAATTCCAGTGGTGCATAACCACTAACCACACTGTGGTTTCATAATACAGTGAAGTAACATTTATTTTTATTGAGACTGTAAACATACCGTTCATCAAGTAACTTAAAAATAAATCTCCACTTTTTCTGGGTACAGTATGTTACAGCTGTTTCTTCTAGACTATACATGGTTCATGTTAAACTGAGCAATTTTGAAAGCCCTGCTAGTGATCTACTTTTATCCTCAGCTTGAATCCGTCCTCTGTATGTAAGATTAACATTGCCATGGACCATATCACTTTATTCATGCGTTATCCGATTGAAACATTTGAATTTTTGAGAATGTAAAAGTGGTAAAAAATAAACAAATTTGTGTTGCCACGTGTATAAAATAATGAACACTTTTTTCTGTAGCCATAAATTTAAATATTACACACTCCACACGTCAAGTCTTATAACTATAGGCTGTTCACGGTAAACTGAGCAGTTTGAAACCAACCTTTGAAAAATGTCACTGCTCTTACCTGAATGTGTTTGAACGGGCACACTGACTCGCGTGCACCCAGAAAAGTTGGTAGCATGGTAAGGAAAGTGGTTGCATGTCTTAACGCTGAAATAAGAGTATTAGGTAAACATTCGTGAATACTGAAATAATTTTTTTTTTATGCAAACAAGTGTAATAATTAGTAAATTTGTAAAATATTTGCTTGTATTATAATTTCACAGCTTTACTTGACTGATGCATGAATAAAGTTATCAGACGCATGGCAATGTTAATTTTACATGTGTTTGTAGAATACGCAACGTGCATACAAGTAGAGATATTAAGCACGGCTTCCACAAGTTCTCACTTCACCGTTAACAGACTAAAGTTTTTATTTTTTCGTTACCAACTTGACTGGTAGCATGCATGCCAGTGTGTGCTCTCTCTTGGTGAGCAGAATTTTTTTTTCAAAGGTTGATTAAGTGCTTACTTTACCATGAACAGCATTAAGTAAACTTGGTATCTGGGCTTTCAGAACACCGCCGTTCCACAAAGACAAACTAGTTTTGACACCCGGCACGCACAAGTACAGAATTTTGCACTCGGCAGAGCTGGTGAACGCCACCGATCTCCCAGTGGGTTTTCTCCGGTTACTACCGTTCTCTCTTTCCCCCGCAATCCATCTTAACAACACCCGCGCCACGTTACAAATCGTAAACGCGTAAGGCTTGCCGACTGGAACGACAGGCCTGTGCCTCGGACAGAGAAGCCAACTCCAACTGGCGCCAGATTCATACATTTCGCGGTGCTCGAATTACCGAAATTCAATATCAATAACAGAATTTGAACTTCTTAATATATGTTGATGTGGCTAGATTTATTAACAAGATATTTGAGTGCTGGAAACTACTTATTATGTACATCAATAGTAGGTACAGTCTATTTGTAGGTAGTTTTCGGCTGAAAAATTAACAATACAAAATCAGCAAATAGACCAAAATAATTACCCCAAAATTAAAAAAATTATATTGTCGACAACTGTAGAATACTAAATTTTAAAATTTTTTAAATAAAACTTTATTAACACAATTTTTTAAGTTTAAAATTTTTTTTAATTTTGTAACAATAGAGTTTTAAACATTAAAATTTTATAATTTAGTTTTGCATGTGTACTGATTTTGCTGCATATATATGTTATTATTATAACAGTCTATTTCGTATTCGGAAACTATACTTTGTTTCAACAACTGCTCCTGATTTTCTTAATTCAGATATTTTATCGACAAAACAAACCCCATCGAAATACATTAAGTAGTTCGAAATCAGTTCTCAATTTTATATCTTGTAAATTCGTTCACAGCGAGACATTTTTATAGCGCTTGAAAGCCAGAACTACGTGCGAATCCGGTCCTGGATTCCTCTGGAGAGAAGTTGAATTCCGTCGCCTAGAAAACGCGATGTGCAGGCAACCCGCACTGCCGGCTTGCTTCGCGGCGTAGCCGCGCAACCAGGGGTTAAAGTCACCATGCGGCCCGGTGATAACTTCATGCGGGCTCTAACGTGCCCGCGTCCTTCTTTCAACCGGACCTGTGCGCCTGGGCTAGCAGAAAGTCGGAAAACGCACGCAGAGAAACATCGAGATGTCGACTCTGTCTCACACGTCCTATTGGATTACTGGTTTCTAGCTTATTTCAATTACTCACGGACGCTTATTCTGAAACTACAACTGTAGCTCCCTGGGAATAAATACTCGGAATATAACCAATCAGAGTAACGCGATGCGGTCAGCAGCGCATATATAAGACAGCAAGCGTCTGGCAAAGTTGCTAGATCTGTTACTGCCACCTAAATCATCAGACATGAACATTATTGCGCATATCTGGGATGCCTTGCAACGATTTGTGGACTGCCCTGCAGGATTCATGGTGTGGATTGCCTCCTGCATACCTTCAGACATTAGTCGAGTCCATGCCACGTCGTCTTGCGGCACTTCTGCGTGATTGCGGGGGCCTTACACGATATTAGGCAGGTGTACCAGTTTTTTTGGCTCTTCGGTGTGCATTAAACTGTAGATCGAAACATATGTTCTGAATTTCTGACAAGTAATTATAAAGTAATTAGTGCGGAAACATTTTTGAATTTAATGGATTCCTGCCGTTTCACCATGATCAGAAAATGTGTGGATAAAATATGGCGATTGTATTTGAAGGCATTTGGGGAATATAAATGCGCTATTATAATAAACATTTAGGCATTTCATTCAAAATAAAGTTATGGAGCATAATTCTAAAATTCAACACGGCTGGTGAGACCTATCCTTAATTTCAGCCAACAGTAAAATGTTTTTCTTTTGAATGTCAGTATTATTTAGCTCACTTTATTAGAGGAGCAAATTAAATACTCAAGCCGCAAGTTCCATTATTTGCAGGTTATGTGCCATGGCGCATCACATCTACTTAGAACTAGTTAGTTAAAGGTCGAGTGCAATGGAAATAAACCTCCGAAAAATATCCTCCTCGAAAATTGACATACTTTAAAGTAAGCACTGACTGGTATGTTCCCAGTAAAGCTGGCAGTGTTAGAGATACAGGGAACTACTAGTCTGGTCTTGTTAAAGTTGTGACGTGTGAATTTATGGATAGCGGAAGTATTCACTATGGTACCTGTTTTACATGCACATGCATACCTACGTTTTTGCCAATTTTACAACTGCTCTCGATTTACGCACAAATAAAGTAATCGGGTTAGTATTCACATATGGTTAAAGGATGAAAAAACTGAAAAAAGAGGCGTGTATAGGGCTTTCAAAAGTGTTAAACTAATAGNGGGATACAGCATACGCGTAAAGAGCATTTGCAAAAATTTTGAAAATGCCCAGTTAACCTTGAAACAAATTTGTACGTATGTATACAAATACATGTAGTAAAGTGAATAAGTTTGTGGATGCTGTGTGATGCGTGGCTGCCTACACTCGAGGCAACAGTACACGAACTTATTGAACGTCACCGTTATTCATGGCGGTGTAATCTCGAGGCGCCGATCAGCCTAAAAACTTATTTATTATGGTAGTGTTTTTATATATACGTATATGTATGTCTATACATGAATCTGCTCAACATTAGTTTGTGTCATTGACCTCCGTGGCAGAGGATTCTAAGGCGTTATTTTTTGACGAGTGTTCTGATTAGAATCTCGAGAAGGTAATATATTTATGATTGTTTTCTGTAATTGTAAATGTTAACTTGGTTAAACGCTTTCCTTTCAATACCAATAAACCGGAACTTATAGTTAGAGCGTTAGTTGAAACCATTTAATATAATGTATTGTGTTTTCAATTTATATGATAAATTTCCAAGCAATGGACTTGAGACTAGTGCAAGCTCTCTGAATAATAATATTATTTTGTAATCATGAGGTTATTATTAAAATCAATTTAATTATAAGGACAAAAAACAAAGCAGAGACAATATTTTAGATTATTTAAAAGTGGGGTTTATCTTTAGTTCTTGGTTTTTTTTTTATTTCGCTGCTATAGCACAAATAAATTTTAAGTAATATATATATATATATACATACACCAATTTTCAGTTAAGGGTTTTAACTAATATCGATGGGAAAAATTGAGATGATTTAATATCTGGTTGCATATGAGCGTTGTAATTCTTTTCTAAGGAATGCTTTTATGCAATTTATTGTTGTTTTTTTTTGGGAAAATACCATTTCTCACAAAAATTATTTAATGGTTGATTAAAATATCTTCTAACTTTTGTGACACGGTCAGGTGTAAATACCGCCTCCAGAACTTCGGGCAGCCGTTTTCACGCGGCCAGGCGCTGAGTGTGCAGAGAGAAGCATCTTGCTGCAGTAGACCTCGATCAACTCCTGGACGGCGATGGCGGATTGCAGAACTGTGGTGGGCGGCGAGCAGTCTTCGCCGTGGAGCGAATGTGGGGTACAGGATGCGCGAAAAAAGTCTCCACGTCACGACATCGAACTGTTTTTAAGCTAATACGACTATCATAAATGACGTGGGTAGGATTTGAGATACAGAACTGTTTAGTTAACAAGTGCTTTGAGATGTTCGTATATTTTCTCTCACCAATTTTTAATGCCACTAGATTAAATTCGAAGTAGCAAAACGGGGTTTATTCCTGTAAATTGGCTTGTCGTTTGTAAATGATGATACAAGCAAACACGTTCATCGCCGTTCACCGTGTGACTTGGACAGTTGGATTGGTGTCGGGTAGGACAATGTTGGATACACTCGCAGAAGATGAAAAAAATAGGTGTACCTCATCTTTAGTACATGGTCTTCGCAGATTGTGACTGTGTCTGGCAGGCGAGTGCGCTGCGGCCGTAGGGATTTACCGTTATGTTCACGGAAAGACGTCCAAGTCCGTGATTGATTCTTCGGAGAGCACAGAGGTGGGAAGGGTGCGGTGAAAAATGTTAGGTTTTCCATCTCGAGACTGTGGAATGCCATACATTCCATTATGGAGTTATTGGCAATTTACTGGCTTAGTTGTGAATTTGATAATTGTTATAAAGACACCGATTAATAATAATTTTTGTTGAATTATGCTCATTAACGTAAGTCAATATTGTCTATGACGTACAGGGATATTGTGAAAACAGATTAATAATTTAAATTTGTGCCTCATATTATAAGTAAATTACGAAATTAAATCTTAAATTAAGAACTGCGTATTTTCACGAACCTGCCTAGTTTTTGATAATTGTAGTAGTTTTTAAAACGAAAGACCTCAAAGTTGTAAAATTACAATTTTTATCTTAAGTCTCGAAATAATATATCTAAAGATATAAAAAAACGAAGGCTCTTTATTTTTATTGCCGAGTCATTGCCAACAGAAGCAAGTGAGGTCCAGAATTCTGTTGGTTTTTAACACTTGCGGATCACACATTTAAATGTTGGTCACAGTTTTTTTAGTACGCCTTTACTCTTTTTTTTCTGCCATTAACTCCCCGTGCTGGCGAAACGATAACGTACACGGGACTTACGTATATTTCCCTGCGCGATGCACGACGACGGCAAGTATCGTTTTCGCGTGCCTTCGCGCCGGGAATGCGCTACCCGTCACGACCGCTCGCTGTAAAACGTCCCTCCCACTCCTACCAGCGCTTCTTTTTTATTTTTATTATTATTATTCCAGGTGGAAAGCCCTCGGCGCGAATTAATCTCTCGCGGCTCGCCTGGCCACAAGGGCGCACTCGCGCGGAGTGGAAAGTGTCCTCTGCGGCGCCGCCGGACCGGAAGTAAACGACTTGATCTAGCGCGCGGGGTGTCAGGTGTGCGCACGACTTCTGCTCGCCGGAGGGGAAGGAGGGGAGAAGCGGTTGAGCGAGCTACAGGTGAAGGGTGGGGGGAGGAAGGCCTGCCAACGGTAGCGCCCCTGGCAGACGTTCCGGCAAGCAAGAGCGCTCCCTACCGGTAAGGTTACCTCTACTCAGGTAAGGTTTATTCTACTTATGTTAGGAAACTCAATGCTTTTAGTTTGGCAACTAAAATTTTTCGCCACTAGGTAAGCGCTAGTGTCGCATGTGTATCAGATTTTCAGTTTTCTAAATTAAACTACCAAATAGTTCCAATAATCATAAATGAAATATAAAATAACTACGAACTAAGTAAAATATTTTTCTTTTGTCATTCACGTGGATTAACATTCTATTTAAAAGTGAACACTTTGGAACACTGCGCACCTAGCGGTGGAAATTTTGCCAATGCCAAACTCTCCCATAAGAAAACATGCAGTTCCTAACCTGATTAGGAGTAACCTTAACTCAGGTTACGTAGAAATGAGATTTCTTATGGGAGGGTTTGGCATAGGGAAAATTTCTGCCGCTAGGTGCAAAGTGTTCAAAAAGGCAATTTTTAATTAGAATTTTTTAGCTATGTGAATAATAAAAGATAAAAATTTTACCTAGTGGCCAATATATTTTATATAGTTTGAGTTTTTATTATTGCAATTATCCTGTTTTTAAGGTAGAAAATAAAGAAAATCCCGCGCACATGCGACACTAGCGCTCACAGCGAGCAGCGTAAATGTTTGACTGCCAAATTTTTAACATCGATCTTCCCAACCTGTGGTCGAAGTAACCTTACCACTAGGTAGAACAAAGACGTGCGCGAGAGGTTTGGAAGGCTCTTAAGTCTCCCACCTACCTCGAGCTTTTTTCCGCGTTTGAGGCAGAGAAGCGCGGGAGTGATAAGGTCGACACTGCTTCGCGCATCAAGTACGCCATCGCCACTAAGCGCAAGGCTCTGAATTGACATGCAGTGTTCTCGTTGCACTGCGTGTACCTATGGGACATTCGGCTTTGACCCTATTATGTCATTGATGGAAAGTCTGCAGGAATGTTCAGTGCGGGGCCCTTGAGTAGTTGTGTATTTATCTGAAGAGTATATTTTGAGACAATACGCTTTGGAAAAACAGTTTTTTTTTGCCTTTTTGGAGTACTAAAGAATGGAGTTTCTAATGTGCATGTTGCCTTGAAAGCACTCGACAACCCTCGTTTGAAGTGTGTGTTCTTTTCGTAGATCAGCTCATTGGACCTCGCGTTTAATAGATTCGTTGCAAAACGTGGTTTTCAAACACACTGCGACGCAATTCAAGAGCCAGGCAAGCGGAAGCCTTAGCATCGGGCTCTTTGGATCCGATGAGGGCGAGGCGAGGCGAATATGGAGCAGCTTCGGAATGCAAGGGCGGGGAAAAGGGGGAGATATCCGAGAAAACCATCCGACCAACGGTTCTCACGTGCGAAATTAGGTTAGGTTAGGTAATGTTAGTTAAGAATAGGTATGGTTAGGTAAGGTTAGGTTAGGTAAGGTCAGTTTAGATAAGGTTAGGTTAGGTAAGGTTTGCCTTAGCGGTAGGTAAGCGCTCTAGCCGCTGTGCCACCGCGGCCCCACGCTTGAATTGGGGTGCAGTGTGTTTGTAATACGGATTCTTAAAACAATTATTTCGCCTGCGCACAATCTACTTGCACACTAAAAGAAACAATACTTTCAGACTTAAGCTTCCTCTGGATAAGTTTCACGACTTCTCGGGCAACCATTCTCCCCGGCACCGCACCGCGCCGCGCTCTGGTATGCGAAGGGAGGCGGGAACAACGACAATCAACGTCTCAATCAACTTTTGCATCATTTTATCATACTTTTTGACATAAAAAATTAAAAAAGATTTCATTTAAGTATAACACATCCGTTTTTAACGACATACGTATTTATAACATTAAATATGGCAAACATTTTTCTTTTAAATTATTTTAAAAACAATATACGTAATATCTAACATAAAAAGTATAAAATTAAAGTAACTGAAAATTAAAATAACAATTGTTACTCTGAGGTTAATATGAAAAACATTTATTAAATCTTCTCATAAATTCATTCGATTCTTTCGTGAGGTATGTCATTGTGCATTTTCTGCGAAATTCAACAAAGTTCTATAATGTTCAACGCCCGAAATAATATTTTTTCTATCACTTACCCTACGGAAAATATTATCAGTGATGGCAATTTTTTTGGGGTCAGAAATTGCAAACTTTCACCACGGAACCGAACAACTTAGTATTTGACCCACTTTAGTATCACGAACAACTTGAAAGATATTAATCAGAATATAGACCATTCGCGGTTACTTCCAACTTTTCTGAATCCCTGCGTTGTACTTCCAGGACATTCCTCCACAAAGCTCAACCAAGTATGGAAAATTACACCAAGGGAAAACGCACCTCTTTCATGCACGCTCAGATTAAAAATATTTTGCATAAGGACTAGTACTTTCAACGCATTACCAGCACACCTATATTTACTCCTGTTTTATTAATATTAATTATAAGTGAAATATTATAATGTATATATATGATATACCTAAGTAACATTTCAATTTAACCAAAAATAAGGTACTTTTGGGATAATGAAAGTATAAAACGCTTGTGATAAATGTCATATTCAGGAAACAACCAAACACCTCATAAATGAGGTGATTTTTCAAAGTTTTGATTTAAAAAGCGCGAAGAAACCGCGAGAAAACTACATCTCTACTAACTTAGTTGATTACAGAAGAGATAATAATGAATATCTGTTACAAATAAAAAATAATAAAATATGCTTTGTTAAAATTAAATGTAACATTGCAAAAACGGTGTTTATGGGGTCACATATTTGACAAAATTTCACTCGCGAGGGGCAGATGAGTTTTACGTGTGGCTCGAGGGTTAAAATAACTGTCTGTTTACGACATCATAGGCTAGATTTACCAAACCGCCTAAATCGTCTGTAAGTGAAATTAGTGTGCACGCTTTCTATTGATAAAGGCTACAAGCATGAAAATAGGAACATTTAAATGCACCCTTTTTCATGTTTTAAATCATTGTCCAGGTATCGAACGAAGCTAGAGCAGACGTACCACACTAGCGACCGGCTTCCAAAACCCAGAGTTTATGTTTAGACTAGATATTTGCTTTAATACGTAAACGTACGCAGACAAATTAATTGATACTGGATTATAAAACGACCTTTGCAACAAAACCATTTGAAATTATAAAGACAATTCAGTGAGTTAAGTTACCTAATGGGCGGAAATACAACAGTACGATAACTTTCACGTATTTTGACAGTGTAGACAATGACATTATTTTTTTAAACCTTTTTTTTGATTACATTAGCTTTCATCCGGTCTAGTCGAGAAAAATAATTGTGCCCCATAAAATAAAATGATTCTCAGTCGGTATTTAAAACGCCCGTAGCGACTGGCGTACGTAACGTAATACAATCGCAGGGAATTTTCTCTCCCGTCTCCCCCCCCCCC
>NQII01000525.1:293980-317753 GCA_002778355.1 Clitarchus hookeri | reverse complement strand
CCCCCCGGCATCGATCCTTAATGACAGCGGAGCCATCAACCTCCCGAGCGAATGCGCGCAGCATATGCCGTGTTTGCTAATAATATCTCGCCGATACATCAGATGAATCGCATATTCGCATTTAAAAGTGTTGGTGGATGGGTGGGGGCGAGAGGGGTGCCGGGAATTTTTTTTTTGGCGTGGGCCGATCAAGAGAGAGGGGGTTAGAAAAAAAAACCATCGGCCGTATTCGCAATTTAGCGGTGCCGGTCCGGCGATTGGGTCCGCACATTACGACCCTGTGTTTTGAGCACGGTTGTGATTATCTGCCGTCGCCCCAACACCCATTCACAATAGGCCATTAGTCGCGACACAAAAACCGAGTTAGCCGGACTCTGATTNCACCCCCTTTTTACCCGCTGGACGCCAATAATCGCTTACTCAGCAAAGGCTAAAACAAACACTCGTTTATTACATCAGTATTGGGAGGCAATTAACAGTAACGCCGCGTGCGGGCGAAACGGGCGTAAGATGCTGATCGTCGCGACGCCTATTAAGGCAAAACTTCCCTCCGCCGTGGATTATTGGTTTTTCTAGCTTGTTTATATTTTTTTAGCCCTTTAATGCTCATTGACGAGCCGTAATAGTTACGAATTTAAACCTTATGTACAAAGGTCTCCACTCCGCTGGATAAACACACTGAGCCGGCGTTTTTAAGTTTCTTTGGTGAGACGATTACCTCCCATTTTCATAGTTTGGGAAAACTTGAAACTGTGCTAGTGGTACATTTTGGTATCGAAATCGTATACCAGGAGCGCTGTTATCACTCTGATATTGTTTTTATTATTTCAAGGTTTGTTTACCAGGAGCACTGCTCGAATGCAGGCTATATTATTTTTGTTACCATTCCTGTAGCGAATGGCCTGGATCGAATCTGAACCTCATCGACATCGTGGTTCAAACTTTTCAGATCGACACCGACGCATTTAACCATTCGGCTACCGTGATGCCCGGGAGTAAATATTTTTAATTTGTAAGTTCCAAGTCGCATATAACCTTTGTATCTCGTAATTTTCAGTACCAAATAAAGACTAAACGACTGAACTACGAACTCGTATTTATGTCGCAATAATGATTTAGCCTAATTTCGGCAGAATTACAATTGTCACGTAATTATAGTTTCGCAGATACATTGTTTTGTTTCCAATGCAGTTGTCCTTAGACACACGCTATTATTTTACCTTTGTTAGGGTCCCGTAAAAATATAGGGCCACCGCTCAAAGTCACGTTCAGGTTCGGGCAAGTCGTCGACGGAACGACTGCACGCCAGTCGAGAGCTTTGCGCGTAGAGGCGATGAGACAGGTGGTGAGTGAGGAATAGTCGCCCTAGAACTCACTCGTCTCGAGGACTCGATTGCGTAAAACGACTGCAGGCTGGAGGAAACCCTTACGACTCCCGCCCTGTCTTCCCTCGTTCGAGGCCCAGAGGCGCAGGGGCGATAAGGGCGACACTGCCTCGCGCATCAAGCGCGCCGTCGCCACTACGCCCAAGGCCCGGAACTGACGTGCAGTGTTCTAGTCGCATCGTGGTTTTTCGACGAAACTATTAAAAGTACCCTCAGTATGCTTACCCAAGAAAAGACATTCTCCAGGCGAGGAAGGATTTATACTTCAAAGTTACCACGCATGCTGTAAATATTATTTTGGAGCCCTCCAAATTATTTAAAAACGGCTTTTTTTTTGGACTGCCGTATCTTAAAACGTACTAGCCGGACACAAGTCAAACTACGATAGCAGCCTGTATTGAACTTTGCTACAGAATGTTCATCAATAAAATTATGCGGTCACAGCTGAAAGTGCCACGAGAACACTACACACCAGTTCAGAGCCCTGCGCGTAGCGGCGATGGCGCTCTTGTAGCGCGTGTCTGTGTAACCCGTATAGTTCCCGGGCTTCTAGGTTCAAAAAGGAGTAAAGCGATGCAGACAGGCGGGGCCCTTAATCTCTTGGCATAATCTCCTGAATATATTAGTTTCACGTACCGCACGTTGAAAACCATTTAACATTATGTGCGGTGGTACGTGGAGTAGGAAATCAGCTCTAGTTAAGCCATAGCCTTTCTGTGGGTAATTGTATCAACTATGTAGTGCAGGTTCACGGACGTTCTATGAATGACTGTAGTTTGAAAAATTGATCAATACAGATTATTTTCATAGGTAACGTTCTGTGAGTTTGTATTTAGTGTTTAACAGATCTTGCCAGACCGAAACATCCCCTTGTCGCAACAGTTACTATGAAAATAATATATCTTTAAGCCGAAGAGTTAAACGACAACCCTAATTCAAAGTCCTTTGCGAAAACACAGTGTTCATTACGAACGTTGACGAATTTGCTATTAAAATAAGTATTCAGTACACTCTGCGGTGTGGCGGTGAAGTCCACTTGACAACTACAGTGAGAAAGTCCAGATACCACTGAGCATACTTTTGCGTGCTTGAGTAATTTCGAACACACTTTGGCAATTATGAATATATTAACTCGATGAATAGCCACTAAAAAGTAGATAATGAGAGCTACCTTAACTTCTAACCGTAAAATCAGCATGTGGATTATGCTTTTTCAAGGGAAAGCTCTCCTTTATTCCTCATATATATCATCCAGCTTTATCATCGTTGTGATTTTTTTGATAAAAGAAAGGACTTTAGAAGGGTTTAGTGAGATTTTGTGGTTGGATGTATAAAACTGTGTTACAAGAAGGTCATGCGTGTTGAATCTGTCATGGTTCTGGGGAAAAAAAATCTGTAAAGATATTTTGAATTACTTACTAATTCTTTTTGAGGAATACCGTCACAGCCAAGTTATACGTTCAACACAGTGAGATATTTTCGTGAATAATACCGAAAAAAAAAAAAAAAAAAAAAAAACTAGGAGCTGCAAAATAAATACAGCGAAATAACTAACATTCGAAAAAAAAAACACTTAACTTACGAGGAACTGTTATTGTATCCGCCGATACACGTATCTTGACACGCCGACGGAATATCACGGTAAAAGTCACGAAATATTTCGTGAAATACGATGACTTGAAGGAAACTAGTCTCGAAGAAATTATTTTCCGCTTACCATGTTCGTAACGAATTTTTATCTCAGAAAATTTCGACTATTGCCACTGTAAAATAAATAAAAACACATTTAGTTAAATAACCAAGACAAATTATTGCTGAAAATGTTGATGCGAAACACGACTAACGGATATAAAGAAAAAAAACTGGCTGGTGATCCAATAACATTAAGCTAGTGTTTTTAATCTAATATAAGTTTGTTTAAATTGCATAATCACTTATTCCCCTAGCATTCTAGGTTAGTTTAAATTGAAAGAATACGTATTCAATCATTTTCATATGTTAGTTTATGCGGCCCTGATAGGTGCCTCGAAAAATTACGCGGGGAAGTAAAGTACCTTCTACTACCAGGTGCACGCGCACTAATCATGGTCATATCTGTCCGCAGGTGACGGGACGACACGAGCTTACACGAAGGTTGCCGAACTAGCATGCACTGCCTCGGCTCGTAGACACGCTAGCTTGTTGACATGGGCACGTAAGCACGTCCAGCGGCGACCAAAACTCAGCTGTAGTCCATTCACGGTTACTTCCAACTAACCCAGCTGAAGTTCTACTTTCAGATGGTTACTTCCAACTTTCCTGTAGTCCTGCTGAAGTTCTACTTTCAGTCTATCCCCCCGCTTTGTGCAAACAAAGCTTAACCAATTTCGATAATTGCACGAAAGGGACAAGGCACCGTGTTTGTGCGCACTCAGTTCAATAATATTTTGAATGAGAACTTTTTCTTACTAGTCATTACCAACACCCATATTATCACTCCGTTTTAATTCATTTTGATTTTAAGTGTTAAATTATAAATAGAAATGAAATACAAAATAAGTGTGCAATTTAATCAAAAATGAGATACTTTTATGTTAACAGAAATATAAAACTCTTGTGATACGTGGGAAGTATATGAAACAACCAAACACGCCAGACACGGTGTGATTTTTATAAGGTTTGATTATAAAAGTGCGAAGAAACCGTGAATATACTACAGAGGCGCAATAGACTTTGTGAAAGCGCTGTAACACGGCGGGTACGTGAGGCACAGAGATAACTCCTTCGTCCATCAGTTTACACTATGGAACTGTTACCAACGTGTTTTGATAGTACGACAATTTATACTCTTATATTCTAAGACATAGGGAACAAATCTAACCATTATACAAACGGGGAACCTGGTTTTTCGCAAAAAATTTCAGGACAAGTTGTGTTCCAACGCACTTTAGTTCACGCTGAGTTATTACTTGGAAAATTACTTGGAAAATAGGCAAAAGCCAAAATTCGCAGGAATTTAGTTCTTTGCAAATATCAATCATGAGTGTACCTCAAATATAGAAATGATAGTGTACGATAAAACCATTTTTTTTATAAAAATAAAAGTTCAAATGTTTTAATTTTTAACAGTTATAAAAACTTTTATATTTGCATTTATATATGTGACTTCCGGTTTTCAGGTTGNTTTAGTTCTTTGCAAATATCAATCATGAGTGTACCTCAAATATAGAAATGATAGTGTACGATAAAACCATTTTTTTTTTATAAAAATAAAAGTTCAAATGTTTTAATTTTTAACAGTTATAAAAACTTTTATATCTGCATTTATATATGTGACTTCCGGTTTTCAGGTTTCTTCCTCTCTGTGTAGCTGTACGTTTAAACTAACCGTAACTTTGGAATAAGTGTTCTGTGATTACGGAATCAAGCATAAACATTACTCAATACGAGATAATGAGATTTACTCTGATGTTATTTCAACGCTGTCCCTTTTATCCTTTTAAACTTCATTTCCAGTTATAATTTTTGATTAGAATCTGAATAACTAATTCATTATTACGTAACTGCGTATGTCAATACTAGAGGAAAAAATTCTTGCTTTAAAAACAATATTAAGGTCACGCTGATTTGAGAAAATCTGACACATGCCATTATTATGCTTTTGTAAAATATATTAAGATAACTTCTTTCAAGCAGTATTAATACAAACGAAAAGCAGTATATGCTTGCATACTCTTCATCCATGGTACTGTAACGACTATCGGCTACTCCCAGTTTTCAAACATACTTAGGTCAAACGTAGGCCAGGTACTAATCAACGGAAAATATCCAAAATGTTACAGTGTTTGCAGGGAGTGGCGTGAATTCATTGGCCGTCCTTCATAAGCTCTTCCTACTGAGATATAACACTTCAGTTACATTCTCACAATATTACAGAAAAGTCGAACAATTTTATTATTTTTACTTTAAAATGTGCCTGCAAAGTCACGCTATGAGCGGGTAAATAATTCCGAATATGGAACGTTGCGTCTAGAGCATAAGTTTTCCTAACCATTAAAGATAATTCAGATATGAGAAAACTCGGAACGCGTACAAAAAAATTCGATATTTCCAGTCTCATTACGAAGATAAAACTTTAAACCGTCCGCACAACAACGATTTGCACGAAATGCGTTAAAAAAATTATTATATCCTAATGAATTCTTAGGAAGTACTTTGGTTTTGCACATCTACGTAATTGTACTGCCGAGTGACGTGGTGTAGTGGTAATCTAATGCACTCGGGTTTTAAAGAGCCTTTGTTCAATTACCATAGTTTTCCGGAGTCACTCTAGGCGAATGTTGGAATGGTTCCTCAGAAAGACATAGCCGATTCCTTCACCTTTTCTGCTTACCAAAGAAAATTGTTTCGTCTTTAATGATGTCGATTTCGACAAGATATCAAGACGTACGAAATGCAAACAATATATTCACAACGTATTTTTATTTACTGTAGCACTATATTATGCGCATCTGTGAGGGCAGGTGACTGACAATAAACATATTTCACTTGGGATAGGGCTAATTTTCTAAAACTGAGTAAACACGTTCCTTTTTATTTATATAAAAAAATAGAGCAACTATTACATTTTACACAGAATATAAAAGTGTTGTTTATAATGGAAAAAAATGTTCTATCAGAGGAGAATTAAATTTTTTCGGTCTCTGTGATAGATTCACCTACATAAGCCGCAAATATGCTATGCATAATTAGGTGTTTTTGCATTATACACAAAAACAGATGGAAAACAATTAGAATTATTTAAAATATTTAATTTGGTGTTGGTTTAATCCCATTTGCATGTCGCTTTTTCGTATATTAGTATTCATACTGCCAAAAATATTTTTGGCTTGAATGAGAAAAGTCACCCCTTATGTAGAGACAATGACTCAATATTAATAAATCATATCATTTTTGTCCACATTGTTCATAAAATTTTCCAAGTGCCAGATTTAAATCTTCTTTTAAAGCAAACCCTTGGTATCCTTCAAACATTTTAACTAAATGCTGANTAAAATATTTAATTTGGTGTTGGTTTAATCCCATTTGCATGTCGCTTTTTCGTATATTAGTATTCATACTGCCAAACATATTTTTGGCTTGAATGAGAAAAGTCACCCCTTATGTAGAGACAATGACTCAATATTAATAAATCATATCATTTTTGTCCACATTGTTCATAAACGTTTCCAAGTGCCAGATTTAAATCTTCTTTTAAAGCAAACCCTTGGTATCCTTCAAACATTTTAACTAAATGCTGANGTTTCCAAGTGCCAGATTTAAATCTTCTTTTAAAGCAAACCCTTGGTATCCTTCAAACATTTTAACTAAATGCTGAACGACAAATCATTATAATACCAATGATTTCACACTTGCTTCTGTAGTTAAATTATTATGTTTATACATATATAGGTATGTATATGCATACACGAAATTTTTCGTTGGAACAAAACAGTAATAAATGAAAGCGTGTGGTTATGAGAAAATTGAATATTATTTATTTAATATAAATTTTCGTGTAGTTCAGTTAGAAGTTCATGTTCATGTCATTTTAATTCTGTTGCTTAATAGTTACTGTTTCCAAACACAGAGCCATCTTTTTAAATGGCAATAGCCTGGAAAATTGTCAAGAACTTGAATCTGTTTGTGAGGCAGTAATGTGCTGGAAATCCGTCTACGTAGGATGCGATTGGAACAGCACAGACTGAAAAACGGAATATCTGAGATTGCCGCTTCTCATGTTTGACATGAAAAGAAACGTAGAGATAAAATTAAATGAGGTGGTTGTCATAATGAATAANTGACATGAAAAGAAACGTAGAGATAAAATTAAATGAGGTGGTTGTCATAATGAATAAGCCCCTCTTATCGTCCCGTTCAGCTCAGGGTTTGCTCGAAATGGAAAGAGAGAGAGAGAGAGAGAGAGAGAGAGAAAAAGAGATAACATGAATAAGCGTGACAGGCGGTAAATGAGAGTGAGATGGAATTAGAGAAAGAACGCAGAAGAATGAAGACTGACAAGGAATAACAATGACAAAAATCAAATTTTGTGCACCTGAAATTCTAGGAGAGAAAGCCTAGTTCGAAATGTAAATATCTTACATCGCTATCGTTTGCAAAGGTTTAATTAAAATACAACGTTTAGCAAGGAATTTATCGGAATTTTGTTTGCGCCAACTACCTAATACATAAATGTATTGTATCAGAATTCAGAAATAGGCTTATAATTCCATAACTGTAAATATAACTTAAATAACTAAGATTTGGAATTAATTACTTGAACATTTAAAGACAACTGCGCCAATTGAAGTTTTGTACAAAAAATGTCTTGCTAACGAAGAAAACATTTATTGTTTTCCGTCTCACATACTGCAATAACATTGTGCCTTTTAAGACTAAATTGCGTCTACTTGTTCATAACCATATATATATGTATATACTCAGATTACGTTTAAATAGTAACGGAAATGAAATATTAATTTCTGACATATTAATTTTTTATTTTATATATCTTGTGGTGAAAGCAACTGAATTCGCGTAAGTGAAGTCGTGCAATTTTGTGTTCACAATTTAAAATAAATTTGTTTCAAAATTTCAATCTTTGGTATATCAGCATACATAGTAGTCGACATTATCAAGTAAATTATAGCCAAGTCTTAAGTGAATTTACTAATATCCATAAATCATACAAGTTTTCTTTTACTGGGAAACCACATAATTTTAATGTCAGTTTCCCTAAAATATATTTGTATCGCATATCGATAAAAACTCGAAAGACCACAAATAGTTTCGGGAGAGGGAAACTATAAGTTTCCATGACACATATTATTAACGTAAANTAAAAACTCGAAAGACCACAAATAGTTTCGGGAGAGGGAAACTATAAGTTTCCATGACACATATTATTAACGTAAACCTTTTCTTCGCACCCACTTAAGAAATAATTGCAATATATAAACATTACTTGGGCTTGCACGGTTGTTTTTTTATTGCTTCAACAATGCAGAGTTCACGTTAATTTCCCCTTTGCGAGCTAAACCACGAGGCACAGTGTGTTCAGAAGAGAACTTGTGCCACTGTTCCCCGGAAGGATTCAATCAACGCCGGTCGGATTATCCGTCTATAGCTCGATTAAAGCAGTTCCATGGCACGTTCCGCGATGCACAAAAAAACACACAGTCGCTCCTCTACTTTCACACGCCGACGTCACGTGATAGCGGCGCGACTGTCGTGATGCCAGCGCAGCGTGGCGGCAGTTCGACGTACCACCGGCTCAAGGGTTTCCTTCCAGAGCAGTGTTGCCGACACAGCAGTATTTTTGTCTTCGACTTTACTAGAGATTACATATTAAGACTCCGTGCAACCGTGACATCAATGCAAATTTACGTTTACTGTAATCAAACAGCTGTGTTACGAAAATATTCCACCGCGTTTGAAAATCGAGCGTTCAGAAACACATTTAAAGTTCCGCGTGGATCCTGCGTTTTTCGTGAGGTATATTTGGTGTACTTGTTAGATACTGTTAGGAATACAATAGTTTAAATATGACATATAATTTACTCTTAGTACATAAAACGAAAAGAAACAATAAAGCCAATTTCAGCAGAGCACAAAAAAATATGACGCTAAGACATGTTAATATCTGCTTTAGAAATGGCTGTGGATGTTAACGTTAAATTATGTATAGTTACAGTAGCGATATTTTCTGTCAAAAGATTGTTGCGAAAATTTTCAAATAAACGTGAACTTGCTAAATATGCAGTGGGAAACGCGTAGGCACGGGATTGTATTACATATTTCTTAAATTTTCTGTTAATGATTTAGCGTAACTTTCATGAATTGCTATTCAACGTAGAATTTTATTTACATTTTAAGAGGAAACTAAAGTTTATCATCCTAGTTTTGGACTATTTCATTTTAATGTCGTCTTAGTAAAATGTACATAGTTTTTCTAAGCAATATTTCTCAAGTAACTAGATTTTTATTTCGTATTGGCGTTACATATATCAATTTAGGTTGTATACATTTTATACGTTTGTAAAGTTCATGGAACTGTCGAATAGTAACCGCCATAACATGCTTGCTAATACTCGTTTTATTTTCCAGAAAATATTCACAGAATTTCTATGAAATGCCGATTAAATATTTATCATAAATATTAAAGGCGCTGTAAATTGTTATAATCATGACAAATTAGCAAGTTTTTGAGGGAAGACACATTATACCCATGAACTCGTGATATCCACGAGCTGATCATCATACAACACTGAGCGCTCGCGTTTCTGGTCACAACTACGCACAGGACATGGAAAATGTGCTCGATAGTACTATCACGACGCGATTGGTTACTCCGTGCCTCTAAGTCACTAGAAAAAATACCTTAGCCCCTTTTAGACTGCACACAATTTTACACACAACAATCTAATGCATAAAAATTCAGACCACCATTAGCGAATGCAAAATGAGGTGTGAGGAGGGTCTAACCGNCACACAACAATCTAATGCATAAAAATTCAGACCACCATTAGCGAATGCAAAATGAGGTGTGAGGAGGGTCTAACCGGAAAAAACATACAATATTTCCATTTTCTCACATTGAGTGGTACCTCCCTGTCTTAAAGCGCTAATGAGCTACTTGAAGAATGTGACGGGTACTGGAACCTATGCATTTTAAATTTAGCCTAGCATGTCAGCCCGTCTCTCAGAGGGGTAGGCAGATATTATGGACCTCCATTTACCACGATCCTGACATACCTAACTCCTTCGCTTTATCTACTTTCATACATCTCTAACATAACAATATTATGTGATGTAATTTAGAAAATTTCTTTGTTTACAACATTAGTCGTTTTGCCTCCGACCGCCAGCACAAAAAGAGTTCTGTTTGACGTGNTTAGAAAATTTCTTTGTTTACAACATTAGTCGTTTTGCCTCCGACCGCCAGCACAAAAAGAGTTCTGTTTGACGTGGCACGTGGAAGGGCTACGTATAGTTGTCCGTGTGAAAACCACGCCCCACTCAAATCCACTCCAGCCACATTAAGTGTTTGACCCTGTGCCTTATTTATGGTCATACCAAAACAAATTCTAATTGGAAATTGGACTCAAGTAAAAGGCAAATCCGAGGGAAACATTTGTATTGTAGGTATTAAAACAGTTTCTCCAGTACCGCAGCCAGCCTGCCGTTTTCGCCCCAGATCCGCAAAATTTAGAAAAGGAAAAAACATGTAAAACCAATAATTTTTTTAAAAATGAAACTTTGTAGTAGGCCGCGATGGTGCGTCTATTCCGCCTCAAATGCATTGTGGTTATATACGTGCAGTAATCCCGTAGATGCCCAGATGGGTTGTATGCAGATACTTCAGGTGCCTATATGATTGACAGTTGAACAAATACTCATGAAATTAACATTAGAACTAAATAGTATCCGTAATTGCATACTTTTCTACATGCTGCAATGTTGGCAACGAATCAGTAAAACTAGGACTATGTCTCAAAGTCTACAGAAAACATTTTTGTTATTGCTGGCAGCTTAAATAGGATCATTTTTTTTCTTTATACGAGTAATATTATTATCCTTGGCGTAAATGCAGCACAGTTTAATTTCTAAAAATTTCATGGCGTAGTTTGATAGAACCACAGATAATAGTACTAGGCGTTTGACGCATGGTAGTGATCATTGCCTGCAGAAACAATAACGTTATTCAATAAATAATGAAACCATTTCGAGAAATGGATAAGGCTGCAATTGACCTTAGACGTTGCGGAAACGTAACGCGTTAAACGCATCGCGATAAAAATGGGCCAACTTCCAAAACTTTGCAANGTTTTTTATTGCTTCAACAATGCAGAGTTCACGTTAATTTCCCCTTTGCGAGCTAAACCACGAGGCACAGTGTGTTCAGAAGAGAACTTGTGCCACTGTTCCCCGGAAGGATTCAATCAACGCCGGTCGGATTATCCGTCTATAGCTCGATTAAAGCAGTTCCATGGCACGTTCCGCGATGCACAAAAAAANATCAACGCCGGTCGGATTATCCGTCTATAGCTCGATTAAAGCAGTTCCATGGCACGTTCCGCGATGCACAAAAAAAAAACACACACAGTCGCTCCTCTACTTTCACACGCCGACGTCACGTGATAGCGGCGCGACTGTCGTGATGCCAGCGCAGCGTGGCGGCAGTTCGACGTACCACCGGCTCAAGGGTTTCCTTCCAGAGCAGTGTTGCTGACACAGCAGTGTTTTTGTCTTTGATTTTACTAGAGATTACATATTAAGACTCGGTACAACCGTGACATCAATCCACATTTGCGGTTACTGTAATCAAAAAGCTGTGTTACGAAAATATTCCACTGCGTTTGAAAATCGAGCGTTCAGAAACACATTTAAAGTTCCGCGTGGATCCTGCGTTTTTCGTAAGGTATATTTGGTGTACTTGTTAGATACTGTTAGGAATACAATATTTTAAATATGACATATAATTTAACTCTTAGGACATAAAACGAAAAGAGACAATAAAGCCAATTTCAGCAGAGCACGAAAAAATATGACGCTAAGACATGTTAATATCTGCTTTAGAAATGGCTGTGGGTGTTAACGTTAAATTATGTATAGTTACAGTAGCGATATTTTCTGTTAAAAGATTGTTGCGAAAATTTTTAAATAAACGTGAACTTGCTAAAGATGCAGTGAGAAACGCGTAGGCGTGGGATTGTATTACAGATTTCTTAAATTTTCTGTTAATGATTCAGCATAACTTTCATGCATTGCTATTCAACGTAGAATGTTATTTACATTTTAAGAGGAAACTAAAATTTATCATCCTAGTCTTGAAACCTTTCACTTTAATGTCGTCTTAGTAAAATGTACATAATTTTTTCAAGCAATATTTCTCAAGTAATTAGATTGTTATTTCGTATTCGCGTTACATATATCAACTTAGGTTGTATACATTTTATACGTTTGTAAAGTTTATGGAACTGTCGAATAGTAACCGCCATAACGTGCTTGCTAATACTCGTTTTAATTGCCAGAAAATATTCACAGAATTTCTATGAAATGCCGATTAAATATTTATCATCAATATTAAAGGCGCTGTAAATTGTTATAATCATGACAAATTAGCAAGTTTTTGAGGGAAGACACATGATACCCATGAACTCGTGATATCCACGAGCTGATCATCATACAACACTGAGCGCTCGCGTTTCTGGTCACAACTACGCACAGGACATGGAAAATGTGCTCGATAGTACTATCACGACGCGATTGGTTACTCCGTGCCTCTAAGTCACTAGAAAAATTACCTTAGCCCCTTTTAGACTGCACACAATTTTCCACACAACAATCTAATGCATAAAAATTCAGACCACCATTAGCGAATGCAAAATGAGGTGTGAGGAGGGTCTAACCGGAAAAAACATACAATATTTCCATTTTCTCACATTGAGTGGTACCTCCCTGTCTTAAAGCGCTAATGCGCTACTTGAAGAATGTGACGGGTACTGGAACCTATGCATTTTAAATTTAGCCTAGCATGTCAGCCCGTCTCTCAGAGGGGTAGGCAGATATTATGGACCTCCATTTACCACGATCCTGACATACCTAACTCCTTCGCTTTATCTACTTTCATACATCTCTAACATAACAATATTATGTGATGTAATTTAGAAAATTTCTTTGTTTACAACATTAGTCGTTTTGCCTCCGACCGCCAGCACAAAAAGAGTTCTGTTTGACGTGGCACGTGGAAGGGCTACGTATAGTTGTCCGTGTGAAAACCACGCCCNGACACGTGAAAGGGCTACGTATAGTTGTCCGTGTGAAAACCACGCCCCACTCAAATCCACTCCAGCCACATTAAGTGTTTGACCCTGTGCCAAAACAAACTCTAATTGGAAATTGGACTCAAGTAAAAGGCAAATCCGAGGGAAACATTTGTATTGTAGGTATTAAAACAGTTTCTCCAGTACCGCAGCCAGTCTGCCGTTTTCGCCCCAGATCCGCAAAATTTAGAAAAGGAAAAAACATGTAAAACCAATAATTTTTTTAAAGATGAAACTTTGTAGTAGGCCGCGATGGTGCGTCTATTCCGCCTCAAATGCATTGTGGTTATATACGTGCAGTAATCCCGTAGATGCCCAGATGGGTTGTATGCAGATACTTCAGGTGCCTATATGATTGACAGTTGAACAAATACTCATGAAATTAACATTAGAACTAAATAGTATCCGTAATTGCATACTTTTCTACATGCTGCAATGTTGGCAACGAATCAGTAAAACTAGGACTGTGTCTCAAAGTCTACAGAAAAATTTTTTTTTATTGCTGGCAGCTTAAATAGGATAATTTTTTATTATACGAGTTATATTATTATCCTTGGCGTAAAAGCAGCACAGTTGTATTTCTAAAAATTTCACGGCGTAGTTTGATAGAACCACAGATAATCGTACTAGCCGTTTGAAGCATGGTAGTGTTCATTGCCTGCAGAAACAATAACGCTAAACAATAAATAATGAAACCATTTCGAGAAATGGCTAAGGCTGCAATCGACCTTAGACGTTGCGGAAACGTAACGCGTTAAACGCATCGCGATAAAAATGGGCCAACTTCCAAAACTTTGCAATTCATGTTAAACACTAACCAATTAAAATTCTAAACGTCACAAAAAAAAAAAAAACGCATTGGTGATTTAACGTTAAATTTTCCTTATTTTTTTTAAATTCTAATGCATGTAAGTTGGATGAAAACGGTGGTGAAGGAAAGGGGTGAAAAATAATACTTAAATAGTAAGAGACGCCTTTACGGGGATATTTGGGGATTTTGTATGCTTCTCTAGCTTAGTAAATTTGGTCTTTTAATACCCAAACATTTAATTCCTAACTTGGTCACATGGTCGATTTAACGCCCTCCTACTATTACATTGCCCATTTGTCTTGCCCTCTCCGACGACACCAAGACGTACATAAAAACGGTCTCACATCCTGTACATTACAAAAAATGACACTTGCGCGCACTAAATGTGCGAATTTTTAAACTTTTCCTTAACTTTTTTACGTCATGCTTGGCTTGTTTCTTATTGCGGTGTGTGAAAGGCAGTTTGGAATAATAATATTTGATTGCTAATTAGAGTTTCGTAATTGAAAGGCTGTTCAAGTTAAGTAAACACTTTTAAAATCAGCCTTTCAAAAGTATTACTGCACCTATATAGGCTATTCACGGTAAAGTGAGCACTTTTGAAATCCCTCTCATTTGGAATAATAGTCAATAAATATATTTTATTTTTACCATATACGTTAATTTCCGAGTGCGATGGAATACACGTACTGTGTTTATTACTTACATTACAATATTGATTTAAAAAGGATGATTAAATGATAAAAAATGGTTGAAAGAAAAAAGTAACTAAGGCCTCAAAAGTTCTCACTTTACCATGAAATGCTTTTATATAACTGCATATATTTTCATGGGCGCACTGACTGGCTTGCACCCAGAAAAGTCGGTAACGTTAGAGAGAAAGTAGCTCTACGTCTTAATGTACAATTAAATGTGATAAGTGAACATCTGTGCAAACTTGAAACTATTTTTTTGTTTTCTGTTTTTCTAATACATTTAGAGTAAGAATGAGCAAATATGTAAAATATCTACTCTTTAAATAATTTCACAGATTCACTTGACCGATACAGTGATAAGGTCCACGGTGGTGTTAATTTCACATATGGCGGAAAAATGCANAGACGTTAATTTCCGAGTACGATGGAATACACGTACTGTGTTTATTACTTACATTACAATATTGATTTAAAAAGGATGATTAAATGATAAAAAATGGTTGAAAGAAAAAAGTAACTAAGGCCTCAAAAGTTCTCACTTTACCATGAACTGCTTTTATATAACTGCATATATTTTCATGGGCGCACTGACTGGCTTGCACCCAGAAAAGTTGGTAACGTTAGAGAGAAAGTAGCTCTACGTCTTAATGTACAATTAAATATGATAGGTGAACATCTGTGCAAACTTGAAACTATTTTTTTGTTTTCTGTTTTTCTAATACATTTAGAGTAAGAATGAGCAANGGTGAACATCTGTGCAAACTTGAAACTATTTTTTTGTTTTCTGTTTTTCTAATACATTTAGAGTAAGAATGAGCAAATATGTAAAATATCTACTCTTTAAATAATTTCACAGATTCACTTGACCGATACAGTGATAAGGTCCACGGTGGTGTTAATTTCACATATGGCGGAAAAATGCACAAATGTTCATACACTTATATGTTAAACACTGCTTTCAAAAGTGCTCAGTTTACCGTGAACAGCCATTAATGTTTAAACTGCATACTTGCTATCAGTACGTTAAATCAAATTCAGTTATCAAGTTGATTTATTTTAAATAATGCGTTCTTATATTTTATTTTAAATACCGGTAGTGTAAGTCGAAAGCGGACTGTTAAAGAGGTAGGCCTATATCCGTTTCGGTTTCGCATCGTAAATGCCCTAGAGTTTGTTTACTTTTTACACGTTTTCTGTATTGAATGTTCTTCATCTTACGTAAGACATAGGACTAGGGAACAAATAAAAAAATAAAAAAATCATAATCGTGGGACATGAAGAGACGTGGGACAAAGGGACACCATGTTACAAGAAACGTGACGTTACATGGTCACGTGAACCAATCAGAGTACCGTGTCGAATTAGCAGAGACTGGGATATACATATGAATTGTAGCAGAGTCCAATCCATTCACGATTACTTTCAAATTTTCTGATGCCCCGCTAAAGTTGTACTTTCAGCATATTTCTCCGCCCCATGCAAACAAAGATTAGAAAATTGCGCCAGAGGGACAACACACCACATTCGTGCGCACTCAGTGTAATAACATTTTGTATAAGAACTATTTCTTACTAGGCATCACCAACACTCCTGTTTTCTCTCTGTAATTTTTTACATTAGTTATAAATGATGTAGNAACTATTTCTTACTAGGCATCACCAACACTCCTGTTTTCTCTCTGTAATTTTTTACATTAGTTATAAATGATGTAGTGTAATTTATAGATAAAATATAAGTTCAAGTTCAATTTAATAAAAAATAAGGTTCTTTTATGTTTACATAATGATANTGTAATTTATAGATAAAATATAAGTTCAAGTTCAATTTAATAAAAAATAAGGTTCTTTTATGTTTACATAATGATACGGTTGGGTCCCGTTGTGAAATGCCTAACTAAGCATTTACCTAAGAAAAACGCCACAGAGTTCATTAACACCAGGCCGGAACCGAATTCAGCAAAGATAGAACAATGGCGCAAAGACGCCACAGAAGTGCTGGAATATCAAAACGGCAAACTGAGAATGATTGAAGCAATCAGGGGAGGATAAAGCACACGACGCTCGGCAACAGTGGATCCGCTGAGCTAGTGCTGATCTAAGAGCATTTTACCTAAGAAGAGCAGTCAACCCGGAGAAGCCTGCCGCCAGCGCACAAGGGGAACCAATCAAATCACAGTACGTCAATAGTCACGTGGTGGGGCGAGAAGTGTGATATAGGTGTCTACGGCCGAGAGGGGTCGTCGTCTCCTTCGAACTTCAGACGTGACACCAGCTGTTCCTGGGTGCAGCGTCCGACACCGGTTCCGGGTGCGAGGCTAGGGTGAGTTCCTGTCTTTAATGTGATCCTCCTTCTTAATAACCTTTCTTGAGTCCTACCCTCTCACTTCCGTTGGACTTAATTTAAATGGAATATCATTGTATAACCTACTACTATTGATCCAGTAAAGTCTTTATTAATGATCTCTACAATCCTTTAAATATCTGAGCTTATCCTGTTTTCCTTAGGCTTAAACTATCCTAAGAGTGTTATGAGTGAGTAAGGCTCATAACAATAAGAATAATACGCTTGTGATAGGTGACAAATTTAGAGAACAACTCAACACGTCATACATGGTGTGTTTTTAGACTACTTTCCGAAAAAAAGAGAGGCTTATGAGATCACTTTCCTGTCTGTGTGTGTATATGTGCATGTGTGACTCTCCCCCTTTCAATTTTTTAACGCGTGTACCGAATTTTACCAAACTTGGTACACATATAGTACTCAACATGGACCCCTGAAATGTTTAGTTTTTGACCACGCCAGGCACTTACTTTCGAAATGGTGGTCATTTTAAAATTTGGGGTGATATGTTATCTCTCGGGAACCATTCAACCGATTTTAAACCAAATTTTATATTCTAGCATAGCATTGTGAAAGCATTAAATTTTGAGATGCGTAGTATTGTTAGTCCTTCATTTTGGAAAATATCATCAAATAAATAAGTGAAGATTTTTTATTATATCACGAAAACTATATTGCACCAATTTTCACCCAATTTGGCATGTAAGTGATACTTTAACTATATTATGTACTTCCTTTCAAAATGGCGGCCATACGCATGTTTTAACTTTATTTGTTATATCTGCCATGCCAATTAAACAATGTTGACACAATTTTGTATACCGAAAGTATTTGAATGGTGAATTATATACACCATCACATAACTACCTTTTTAGGCAATTTTGGAAGATAACGCTATACGAATAACAAAATTACTATGTCATATCTCGGTAAAACATTTTTTCCGATTCCTACTAAATTTGCAAACAAGTAGTACTGAGGTAGATAATGTCTAGTAAAATGTTTTAAGCATGTCAGGAACTCATTTTTAAAATGGTGGCTACATAAATATTTTATCTCAGTATATTTTATCAACGAAACCAATTCAAACATAAGTTTGTAAGCTAGCAGTGCCTATTTCAACCATCAAATATGTCTATGAAGAGCATCATTTCTCTGCGAATTTGTATGATAACCCTACCAATAAAAAGTTAAGTTTTTATCTCATGTCTCAAGAAACAATCCATTATTACAAAATTTGTCGAATATGTTGTACTGTGGTATGCCATATTAATAAATGTATTTTTTTAAATATGATACACTTATTTTCAGAATGGTGGCTATATAATCATTAATCATAACACACGATATAGATGCTAGTTATGTAATCTATTTTAACTTAACTTTGTAAATTGGCAGTATACAATCATTGAATGTGCTACTGCATTACTTTTTTGTCCTCCATTTACGAAGATCGCAGTATGAAAGTTATAGAGATTTCATGCCATATTTTGAGAAGCAATCAACCGAATCCCAACCAAATGTTACACTGGAACATTTCAACTAGTTTGTACCAAATTTTGCACACTATAAATGCTACAGAAGTTCATGCAAACTTTCATGATTTAAATGGGTTAGACAACGATGTTCAAAATGGCAGCTTCATAAATAATTTAGGTAAGTTTGTCACATATATTAAACAATTTAAGCAAATTCAACCAAATATTTTATGTATAAATTATAGCCTACAATAAAAACATCGCATTTAGAGACTTCTTTTTAAATTTTGTACGATAGGATTAAATATGAAAATAAAGTTTTTATATCGTATCGTAGGGACCAATCAACCAATTTCCATCGAATTATTCACACACTAGTGACCCGGACCGGCTTCATCCGGGTACAATTTAGTTTTTACAGCGATACACTAATAAATAAATTGGGAAAAGACAATTACAGTATTANGGCTTCATCCGGGTACAATTTAGTTTTTACAGCGATACACTAATAAATAAATTGGGAAAAGACAATTACAATATTATATGATAGTAAATAAGTAAACTACTATCATACATAACATACACACACGTCACGCCTGTCTCCCAGAGGGGTAGGCAGAGATTATGGACCTCCATTTACCACGATCCTGACATACCTACCTCCTTCACGTTATCCACATTCATACATCTCTAATATAACAATATTATATGATAGTGGTTTAGAAAATTTCTTTGTATACAATACAACATCAATCGTTCTGCCTCCGATCACCAGCACAAAAATATTTCTGTTTGACGTGACATGTGAAAGGGCTACGTATAGTTGTCCGTGTGAAAAACATGCTACACTCAAATCCACTGCAGCCACATTAAGTGTTTGACCTTGTGCCTTATTTATGGTTATACAAAAAAAACTCTTATTGGGAATTAGACTCTTTAAAAATTAAAATGCAAATTCGAGTGAATCATTGGCATTATAGGTATTAAAACAGTTTCTCCAGTGCCGGAGCCAGTAAGACTAGTACCTTAAATTAGATAACTTTTTAAACTTTTTATTTGTAATCGAGTCCCGTTGCATAATTTCGGTGGATTTATATTTCACAATAAAATTATGGGAGCTCCAACTTTTAAAATCAGTTTGTGTGGAGGCACGCCAGAAGGATTCAATGAATTAAGACATTCTGTGGGATAGTGCACAGCTTCTTCACTGTCGAGTACTGTATCTACTGAGCAACATACTTGTGTTTGCGCATTGAATTTTGCTAGCACTAATTCAATAATTTTGTCGACATGTTCATAAGTAGGCGATAATATCGCTCTTTCTTTGAACCACGATAGCATCTTATTTGAAAGGTCGTGTATTTCAGGGTGAACGTTGTCTATCAGTTATTGGTGGTCGGTGACTAAAACACATATATCACTATTGAGAGAAATTTTTCCACAATCCATTGGAAGCTCTTCATGTATGTCAGGAAAAATGCTGTTATCTTCTGAAGACAGAAGTACTCTCATGTTTGTTTTGAGTGCTAGTTTTGTTACGTTGGGCCAAACTGTATGCTGTAAAGGACATTTAAACAGTTTTGATTATAAATTAATTTATTTATAAAAAATTAAGTTCTTTATGGTTAGAAAAAATAGTGAATTTTACATTTGTTTTTATTGCGTAATTTAAATTGTAAATACGCTTATTACTACTTATCTATTTAAGATAGATACATGCTACTGGTGACGATATTGTAGATCATTTAATTTTACACAATTCATTCATTAATAATCTCTAAAGGATTAGGCAGCGTATTTAATGAGAGCGCGCCGGCGGCAAACTTTTTTCCCGACTTGATTTACTAATACCGCTAATTCTCAGCTCCTATAAGTGCTAGGACAATTTTTAACACACACAAATCTTCCTAGATAAATGCAGATCATAACAGTAAAACTGCATCCAGATACGTTTAGTGGTTCTCGAGATTAGCGCAGTCATACAGACAGACGCACGCCAGGGACTTCCTTTTATACTATGTAGTGAAGTAGCGCTATGGTAGGCCATGCAAACTTAACATGTTTTAAGTAGCTCAGTCACTTATTTTCAATATGACGGCCCTCTACGTATTTTAGTTTAGTAAACCCTATGATTCGAAACATTAAACTGATTATATCCGGAGATGATGCTCCGAATCCGACCTCCACAATGAAGTGCATTGCACGCTAGTTTTTGACGTGACAACGTCTTAAATTAGGTTGCGGCTGGGAGTCACTTATGAAAAAGTGTAACGCTCGGTAACGTTACGATGAGTCACCGAACGAGAGAGAGGCCCGCCGAATGCCTTGCGTCTCTCTCCCACTCAACTATGATCGGTCTGCCGCGCGCGCAGCACTACGTTGTCACGTAAAATCTTCGCCCGTAAAACCGACTTTACAGGCAACCATTTTTTGTACGAGGTTTTCTAGGTTGAAGTCCCGTGTAAGACACGTACGTATTTGTAATTTTCTCATGAATGTTCCATATGTTTGTGGTTTAATTTTTAATGTTATTGCTTTCAAAGGGAAGTCAAATCCTACCTACCAATTCAGCTTTGTAAGAACTTATTTAAAAATTATTTGCTCCCAAGTTGAGGAAAGTAGGCTTATTAGTTATATCAGAAACAACTTGTTTCAAAGGTTTGTTTCGAAAAGTGTGAAGAAACCGTGAAAAGACTATAACCTGAGTAACAGGTTCGAATACGGCTTGTATAAGACTTCCATCAGCTAGGCTTTCGGAATGAAACGGCGAAGGTAAAAAATAATGAATTTAATCTACCTCGTGCAGTCTCTAGCGGCCGGTTTTGCCGGTCGAGAACCAGCTTCAACGTTTAGTCGTCACGCACAAGCTTACAGAAAGTTCTCCGCGCGTATTTGTTCACGACGCTGTTGCGGAAATATCCGATAGCAACCCGGCGCGCTCGACCCATCGAATCGGCNTGATAGTAAATAAGTAAACTACTATCATACATAACATACACACACGTCACGCCTGTCTCCCAGAGGGGTAGGCAGACATTATGGACCTCCATTTACCACGATCCTGACATACCTACCTCCTTCGCTTTATCCACATTCATACATCTCTAATATAACAATATTATATGATAGTGGTTTAGAAAATTTCTTTGTATACAATACAACATTAATCGTTCTGCCTCCGATCACCAGTACAAAAATATTTCTGTTTGACGTGACATGTGAAAGGGCTACGTATAGTTGTCCGTGTGAAAAACATGCTACACTCAAATCCACTGCAGCCACATTAAGTGTTTGACCTTGTGCCTTATTTATGGTTATACAAAAAAAACTCTTATTGGGAATTAGACTCTTTAAAAATTAAAATGCAAATTCGAGTGAATCATTGGCATTATAGGTATTAAAACAGTTTCTCCAGTACCGCAGCCAGTAAGAATAGTACCTTAAATTAGATAACTTTTTAAACTTTTTATGTGTAATCGAGTCCCGTTGCATAATTTCGGTGGATTTATATTTCACAATAAAATTGTGGGAGCTCCAACTTTTAAAATTAGTTTGTGTGGTGGCATGCCAGAAGGATTCAATGAATTAAGACATTCTGTGGGATAGTGCACAGCTTCTTCACTGTCGAGTACTGTATCTACTGAGCAACAGACTTGTGTTTGCGCATTGAATTTTGCTAGCACTAATTCAATAATTTTTTCGATTTGTTCATAAGTAGGCGATAATATCGCTCTTTCTTTGAACCACGATAGTGTCTTATTTGAATGGTCGTGTATTTCAGGGTAAACGTTGTCTATCAGTTATTGGTGGTCGGTGACTAAAACACATATATCACTATTGAGAAAAAATTTTCCACAATCCTTTGGAAGCTCTCCATGAATGTCAGAAGCATGACAGAAGTACTCTCATGTTTGTTTTGAGTGCTAGTTTTGTTACGTTGGGCCAAACTGTATGCTGTAAAGGACATTTCTTATCTACATTAAACAGTTTTGATTATTAATTTTTTATTTATAAAAATTTAAGTTCTCTATGGTTCTAAAAAATAGTGAATTTTACATTTGTTTTTATTGAGTAATTTAAATTGTAAATACGCTTATTACTGCTTATCTATTGAAGATAGATATATGCTACCAGTGACGTTTTATAGATCATTTAATTTTACACAATTATTTCATAAACAATTTGTTATATCTCTAAAGGATTAGGCAGCGTATTTAATGAGATCGCGCTGGCGGCAAACTTTTTTCCCCAACATGATTTACTAGTACCGCTAATTCTCAGCTCCTATAAGTGTTAGGGCAATTTTTAATACACACAAACCTTCCTTGATAAATGCAGATCATATCAGTAAAAACTGCACCCAAATACGTTTAGTGGTTCACGAGATTAGTGCAGTCATACGGACAGACAGACGCGCGCCAGGGACTTACTTTTATACTATGTAGTGAAGTAGCACTATGGTAGGCCATGTAAACTTACATGTTTTAAGTACCTTAGTCACTTTTTTTCAAAATGACGGCCCTCTAAATATTTTAGTTTAGTAAACCCTATGATTCGAAACATTAAACCGATTATATCCGGAGATGATGCTCCGGATCCGACCTCCACAATGAAGTCCATTGCACGCTAGTTTTTTGTACGAGGTTTTCTAGGTTGAAGTCCCGGGTAAGGCATGTGTGTATTTGTAATTGTCTCACCAATGTTCCATATGTTTCTGGTTTAATTTATAATGTTATTGCTTTTAAAGGGAAGTCAAATCCTACCTACCAATTCAGCTTTGTAAGAACTTATTTAAAAATTATTTGCTCCCAAGTTGAGGAAAGTAGGCTTATTAGTTATATCAGAAACAACTTGTTTCAAAGGTTTGTTTCGAAAAGTGTAAAGAAACCGTGAAAAGACTGTAACATGTGTAACAGGTTCGAATACGGCTTGTATAAGACTTCCATCAGCTAGGCTTTCGGAATGAAACGGCGGAGGTAAAAAATAATGAATTTAATCTACCTCGTGCAGTCTCTAGCGGCCGGTTTTGCCGGTCGAGAACCAGCTTCAACGTTTGGTCGTCACGCACAAGCTTACAGAAAGTTCCCCGCGCGTATTTGTTCACGACGCTGTTGCGGAAATATCCGATAGCAACCCGGCGCGCTCGACCCATCGAATCGGCTCGGCTTTCGTCGGCATTTAATTACACCTCGGCGGGAAAGCTTCAAGACCACGCGCTCGC
>NQII01000525.1:261280-293842 GCA_002778355.1 Clitarchus hookeri | reverse complement strand
TTTTTCTTCAAAATTTTCCAAACATCTGTTTAGGCATTACGTGTAACAATATCATTTTCTTAAAAAAAAAATTGTTTGTGGAAGTCAAATTTACACCGTCTTTAAATTCCAATCAAAACAAAGTCTCCTACGAATAACTAAACTAAACAGAACTGAAAGTATTTATCTTAATTAACTGTAATATATGATTATCAAATTTTATTTTGACATAATTTAACCGTTGGCTACAGTAATGGCACGTCAAAATAAATATGGCCAAATACTTCTTAAAAGTAAAACGGGGTATTTTATCAGTGAAGGAGAGCAAAATTAAGATCCATTTTCTTATTGGTATGTAAGACGTAGACTTGCACACTTACACAATAAAAAGTTGACCTGTGTCAACATCCGTTCCTGAAAGATACGCTCTAAAACCTGGGATATGAGTGACTTGTCTCTGGATACTCTAAGTAATCGAGATTATCATTTTTAATGTTAAATGCCCTTCTTGCGCACACTAATAGGTCATATTTATATTCGATGTATTTACTGCAGAAATACGATTTGTCACTTTAAGGTTTCATAATACGTACACTTTTTAGATAATAATATATGTTTCATTGGTCAACTGGGAATTTTTTTTTATATTTTGTAAATCCCTACGTGACTACTAATTAGAGATAATCTACTGAACGTCTCGAAATGCGTTGAGGTGCAGGCCGTTTAATTAATTAATTTATCAATTAACTTTTAAAAATGCAGTGACACTGAAAGAAATGCAGTGCTTCCTAGTATAGAATTTAATTGTCATTCGTTATTCACACAACTATGCGGACTCCCTTTCCTGAAAAGAAATAAAACTGCCTCTCTGCCTCTTGTGTTTAATGACAAGACTGTCAACGTTCTTTACTCTCATTCACATGCCAAACCTTTTTGTTTATTGTTCAGCGNCTTGTGTTTAATGACAAGACTGTCAACGTTCTTTACTCTCATTCACATGCCAAACCTTTTTGTTTATTGTTCAGCGGAATGCGTTTTATTATTATCTACTTATTTTAACACTAGGTGATATTATTTCCTAGGAAAGATATAGCATGTATGATGGCGATGTTCACATGTTAAATGAGAAAACGGAACAGTGTACGAGGCATTATCTGCCTACCTTTTGTACCACTTTTAAAATATATAGATAACACCAGACAGACAAAAAACATTTCACGTATACTTTCGACCAGATAAAAAAGTGTACCCCGCAAATTTATGTTTTGCAACAAAAGGTTTGTTTTAAGCTGTAACAAAAGCACGCTGCAAGAATAGGACGNCCCTGCTCCATCCCTTCCCTCGGCTAACAATCTGACTTGCCCGACGTTACTATCAGCCGTTAGAATCAGTTTCATTTTCCGTACTGCACGGCACAAAATTTAATTTAGTTTTTGACGACTCTTCTGTGTAATACGTCACGGGAAAAAACAATGTTATCTTAATAACTGAAACTGAGTTGCCGTGCCAGAAGAACCATTTAAGTCTTAAATGGAAATGTTACTTTCATATGACTTGGACAAAATAACAAGCAAAGAGAAACGACTGCATTGAATTAGGCACAGCAAGGATGGAGCTGTGATTTCGTTTGGCAATGAGAGACGGCAAGCCAGGTATTTGAGTGTCTTTATGAGCTGTAAGTTGAAGTTAAGTTAAGTGCATATCGGTAAAGAGTAGAATGTTAATGGGACCACCGCCACGCACATACGGATACACGGGCACGCACGCAACACGTTTAATGCATAATTTAATACTCAGTTTCAAAGAAACGTAAGCCAAATAAATTTCCTTTTGCTGAGTAAATAAGCGCTTAGATAAAAATATTACTGAAAATATGTTAAAACTAGAAAACCAAAAATTAAAATAATATGCAGAATTCGAGATTTTACCATAAGCTTTCTCATTATAACCATTAATTATTAACGTTTGGCCATAGTTCTCGAATGCGCGTGCGTGTGTGCGCGCGCACGCTGCTTGGTGATTGGACGAGGGCTTGACGTCATAGTCTCTAAGGTGGATGAGCCGGCACATACTAGATAGCGCGCATTGCTGTGACGTAATCACACGAGGGCCGTCCTCCGCGGGCATGCAACCAGAGCGCCGTTAATAAGTTGACGACTGGCACACGTATTCCTGGCTTCACGTCGATTGTGTGCAATTGTTTTTTTTAACGTGCTATATGCGTGCCACAGCAGACCTTAATGAAACGAGGCGTGTCATAACCACAGCATTAAAAAAGCGATTGTTATTCCAGTATTATGTGCCGATTCCCTGCTATTTCCTTCAAAAAACGATTTTTCTAGTATTACTTTGAAAATAATATTTTTTTTACATTATTGGCACACATAAGCTATAGACTACCTGAAAGAAAAGCACTGTATCATGAAACAGTGCCTATTTGTCAAACCCCCAGCTGTTAATTCTAGAGTATGCTAAAAACATCCACTTTTGAGATAAATATTTAATTCAAAACTAAAACTGAATATGCCTGATGTACATTATATTTATTACGGGAACGGTAACCTTGCGGTGCAGCGGACTCATTCACAGCCGTGATATATTACCAACATCACCCCAATATTAAATTCTTTTAGTTCACGTTTGTTTCGGTCCAACACCAAACCAAATATATACATAACCCATAATATTAGCCAACAAATTTTATTCGCGTTATCGTCCTGCAAAACTTTCCCAGAGATTCCGTGCTATTGTAGTTCACTTTCTCTTATTTTCTTTCTAAATTAACTGGGTGTTATTTATTGTTGGTCACCACCTCCAAATTATGACTTTGCTAAGGATGCTGTCCAATTAAAAAGGAAATTCAAATACAGCTGGTTGGCGGATTATGCTCCTTGTCTGGGTATTCTAAAAATATTAAGGGGCACGTTGTGCATTTACTGTGTGTTGTTTCCACCAACTAATGTGCATGGTGTTTTAGGCTCATTCATAGTGAGGCCCTTTGCTCGCTACAAACGAATTTTCAAGAACTCACACGTCATCTCAGTGGCACAAATCAGCGGCCACAGCCCCAAAATGTTTCGTCGAAAATATACCTGTCGATGTTCAGCTGATTTCTGCCCACCAAAAAGAGATAAAATTCAACAAGCAAGTCGTGACATCAATAATTTTGACTGTGATGTTTTGTGGTTCACATGACCTACCTTTGAGGGATAAAGAACATCATGAAGGTGTTTTAAAGATTTGGTTAAACTCAAAATTGAAGTTGGTGACCACATTTTGAAAGAGCGCATAGAAAAGGGCAGAAAAAATGCCACCTACATGTCACCACAGATTCAAAATGAAATAATCGGCCTGTGTGGAGATGTTATTAGAGAAGACATCACTACCGACGTAAAGAACGCATATGGCTATAGTATACTGGCAGACGAGAGCAGTGACATATCAGAGAAAGAGCAACTTTCCATTGGAGTTAGATTTTTTGACGAAGAAAATATGGTGGTTCGAGAGGAATTTTTAGGCTTTGTAGAGCTAACTGCCATGGATGCAAGATCAATAGCCTCTGCAATTGACAACTTTGTAGAAAATGTAGGCCTTGATCCAGAAAATTGCGTCAGACAAAGACACGATGGATGTTCCACTATGGCAGGAAAATATGGTGGTGTTCAAAAATTTCTACGAGGAAAGTATACGAGAGCACTGTATTTCCACTGTGCTAGTCACAAATTTAACTTGGTTGAAAACGACTTAAACGAAAAAGCAGTGATACAAAATACGGTTTCCACAATAAAATACATAATAAGATTCTTCCGAGAATCGACCCTTTGTCGAAAATGCATACCAAATATACCAATTGGTCTCAAAAAATATAAAAGGATCGCCATATTCAAAGTACGTCATGTGCAAATTGTCATGGCCCTTGAAACACTATCAAAATACGGCAACACTGCAACGAGAAAAGCTGCTTTTCATATGCATTGCGCTGCCACGAATTCGGAAATTATTGTTAGTGTTTGTGCCATAGCTAAATATTCGGCACTTCTGCTACCAATAGTGAATGTTCTACGGTCAAAAACTATGGACTTATTTCAATGTGCAAATCACATAAAAATAATCACAGACATGTTAAGGAAAGACCGTGGCAATGTCGGTGCTGAAAGTCAAAGTTTTATTACCGAGGCGGAAACCATCGCCGAGAGACTTAAAATCGATTTCAAAATACCGAGGGTCACAAATCGGCAGAAATATCGTGCAAATCCTCCAAACTCCTGGCGAGTTTTGCAGAAGATCGCTAATCATTCCGTACGTAGATTAATTAATAATGTCTCTTGAACAGCGTTTTTCTGAGGAAGACTTACCCGCATACTCATTGCTTACGTTACAGCCTCACGTAACGCTTGGTATGAACTATGCGAATTTTTTGAAAAAAGCCGAAAGTTTTCATAAATATTAAAATTTAAATGGTTTCCTTAGTGAATCTGAACTTTGGTATAACCAATGGAAAGACAAAAACGTGTCAGAGGTCCAACTAAAGGAAATAGAACTGCCTGCACTTGTGAAAGAAACGCAATTGTTTTACCCAGCTATAAAAACGGCGATCCTTATTTCACTTGTACAACCCTGCACAACGTACACTATCGGAAGATCCTTCAGCCCCTTACGAAGGGTAAAAACTTGGTTACGGTAAACAATGACAGAAAACAGGCTTATCGGTCTTTGTATGATGAGTGTGCATAAAAAGAGAGTATTGGAAGAGCAAAATAAATTCGAAGAAGAAATTTTGTCCAGGTTTAGCCAGAATCCTTGTCGACTAGTGTTGAAATAAGGTTTAAGTTGGTTGCAATAGCATTAAAAATAGGTATTTTTTACGATCTATAATGTATAAATAAAACTATTTTTTTGATAAGTACTTTATTTTGAGTTTCCTTGCTTTTGCCCGCCTCTGAAGTAAATCCTGGCTACGCCCATGAAACTGAATACACTGTGACCTTCAATGAATCAGATTTGAAACATGACAAAAACAGTGTAAAACGCAACAATGTAATAATAACAACGACAACATTTGTAACGTACCCATGGAACTATCATTAGGCATGATAAAGCAAACTGCCATGCTTAAATTGTAAGTGCTACGTTATGACGAAGTTTGTAGTAGCACTAGTCTACATTTGTTAAATTCCGTATTCAATAAAAGGTGAAGAAATGTGAAGAAATTATACAGCGCAAAAAACGAAAGCACGTGGAGGTTTTATATCCTCGAAATTATGAAATATTCCAAAGAGGAAGAAACAGGAACAGCTCAGATTGTACATACATTCGCCTAGAGGGCAGCACTTAACGGATCACCGAATATAGCGTCGGGAAGGAATGGAAGCTGCGAATAAAAGGTACACGACTCCGTCTTTGGGGTTTTGGGTCCAATGGGGGGCCGGAGCCAATTTTGGCCTACACAGCATATTAAGCTGTGTACTGAAGGGCATACCTGCCAAATTTCGTCGATACGCATTGAACTGTGTAGAATTTTATAGGGAACAAACAAGCATACACACAAATTCTGACTGTTGAATATATAGACACTATCGACCGCAGCACTATCTGTGCACAATCCAAACGTATTACAACTTCGGGTAGCGTTGCAGGCATTGAATATCCACCCCTTCCCTGGACCCTCCTGCGTACGTCGCCGTACTCCAGGAACTTGCTTCACGGGCGAGGCGGACGCTTCTCCCTACCCCCAACCCTGGGGCCGCACTCGTGAAGCAGCGCCTCTTGCGGACGTCGGCAGCAGCTGCTCCCTGAGTTGTGCGCGGCTTGCTTTACGAGGTGTCCGTTAGCGCGGCCAGACAGCCGTATATCGCCCAGGTGGAGGAGGGCCTCTCTCTCCCTGCTGCAGACGGCAGCTCCCCGCGCATAAATACCATCCCGCCCAGCTCCGCGATTACCCCTTATCCTTCCCGGTCTCGGCGGCTTCAACCTCCCTCCCCGCGCTGGCGTCCACCGCCACGGCCGTCCGGTCTTACGGAAAACGTGGTGGACGCTGCCATGGATCGGCTGGTTTTTTTCCGGAGTGCTTACGCTCCGTGCACACTCTCATTCCGTAGTCGCACTGTATAAAGTTTGTAATTCCGTTCCACCCCCTCACGGACGACGTGCAACTGCTTATCTCACCTTGAAATGTCCGTTGTTTGATGGCTGTTACGCTCGACTTAGAAATTACCTGTATTTGTTCATTTCTATTATTGGTGACGGTGCGAGACCATGGAAGAATTTGTTCGCAATTTTAGAACTGTTTCCCTGGCTCTAAAGAAATTGCTCTGCAAACACTTCAATTTGCTTGTGGCGCCATTCTGTAACAGGCCAAATAAAATTATACTTGCAATTGCTCCTCTGTTTCTTGGTAGCATACATATCGTAATGCTAATCAGCATACCTCGTAACCACTTGATGCTAAGTTTTACACTGGAAGAGGAAAATATTGAAATTTATTTATCAACCTTCTTGAACATATACGAATTTCGATCAAATACTGTTGAAGTTGATGACTTAGTTTCTTATTAAAGTTTTTTTTGTCATTGTTTAATAGTTGTAATAATATTTTCACGCGTCCCCACATTACCACGCAGGCTGGCTAACCTCAACTCCCTTCCCCTAGGAGTTCAGCGGCTGCCCCTCCCCGACGACGTCATCGATGGCAGGTTGAGGGGAACGGAGTAAGTGAAGAGATTGGACGGGTCTTAACAGCGAGGTCTTGAGAGCCGATGAGGGTGATTGAGGTAAGTATGGAGCAGCGCCAGAATGGAAGGGAGGGGAAAACGGAAGATCCCCGAGAAAACCCGCCGACCAGCAGCATCGTCCAGCACGATTCCCACATGCGAAAATCTGGGAGTGACCCAGCAGGTGATTGAACCCGGTTCGCCATGGTGGGAGGAGAGCAGGTTAACCACTCAGCCACCGCGGCCCCGAGGGGAAAGGAAGGCCTGCACACCTGCCTGCTTATCGCATGCGCGAGTCACTGCGCGAATTTTCTGGTCATTACCTCCACCGGCGTGACTCGAGGTTCG
The DNA here is from genome assembly GCA_002778355.1 of Clitarchus hookeri. Classification (NCBI taxonomy): domain Eukaryota; kingdom Metazoa; phylum Arthropoda; class Insecta; order Phasmatodea; family Phasmatidae; genus Clitarchus; species Clitarchus hookeri. The sequence continues at coordinate 286,805 of NQII01000525.1, read as the reverse complement.
TAGATCCTTCTAGGCCAGGCCAATATATATATACACATTTATATATATATATATATAAATATATAAATGTTGTGTCCGTTTGTTCGGACGCGTACAACTCCCGAAAAAACCAACCTATTTTCATTCTTTTTTTTTATAAACCTTCCTTTCGTTCCCACGAGTGTTTGTACACCTTTCTCTTTTATCTGTATTACCTGCAAAGGTACTAAAATCTGCAAAAAAGTTCATTTTTACCATGCTTTCGCGTCAGGAAGCGCCTTTGTTGACAGCTGTCTGTTTGAACATTTAGATTTAGAGACAGGATGTTTTTCGCATGGCCAATTGTATGTGTCGTGTTCTAGAGCAGGAAAACAATCTAGCTTATTCATACGCGCGGAATATGGTAAAACTAAAAACATTGTATACAAACAAGTACTTCAATAATAAAGATTTTGAAAATACATATACTTCTTTCAATTAATTTCACATAAATGAATAGAACCAAAATCTTTTATGCCAGAGCAACGCGTGGCCGGGTAAGCTAGTAGCTTATACAAAAGCCGCGGCGCGCCTATCTGCCGGCAGCCTTGAATGACGTTTAGTGCCGGGCATGTATGGCCTATGAAATTGTGTTCTAGAAAACCTCATGTGGCAAATTTTAGTATCATAAGGTCAGAAACGTGTCTCTGTGTGCGTAGCAGTGATCGTCTCAGAAAAAAAAAACATATAAATGATCGAAAATAAACAGAGCTTGTCGTTATCTTATGAATTATTGTTCGTGATTCTGCTGCTGAATAAATGAGAATGACGTTTACTGTAGTGCAGAACATGAATACGGGTTGCACGACGCAAAACTTTTGACATAAAAATGCAGATTCTCAGGACACCGAACCAAAATATCCTTGAATGGTTCTGAAAACACTTCGAAAAATACCTCTTTTAACTGACTGATTAGACGTTGAGTGATCTTGGATACTATGGGTAAAATATTAACAACACTTCACACTTAACTATGACAGTACTTCATTGCAGCAGTTACTCCAAATACATCGTGTTCGAACTCCGGCCTCCAACCTTTACCATAATTATGCACTCTCAGAAACCTTAACAATTTAAAAACCTTTACGTCATTAAGCTTTCTTACTAATTTTATTCCCACGGAGTCTAGCCACTGCTAGTCGTGTAAAGTCCCAGGCTCATTACAGTGTGTAAGTGAACATTAGAGAACGGGAGTGTTCCCCATGTTGTAGCTTATGGCACTCTATCTACTCACGCATCAGGTACAGAAAACGTTTTAAACAAACTTTAATTGCTGCCGGGAGAGGCTTGGCTGCTACTAACTGTTGGCTGTAATTACCACCGTTACTCATTTAAAGTGAATTAAAACGGCAGCCATATCTCACAGGAAAGGAAACAGATGTGAGAAATTATAACATTGGCGCTTCCCTCGGAAGCTGCTAGCTCTCCTGTGGCATATGGTAAGATGAACATTCATGGTAAGTAATGTTCAACTGTTTCAAGTTAACCTTACACATTATTTCCATCCACGTGTATAAGTGTATTTTGTTTATTATTACCCTTTTATCCATAAGGGTAATTTTTAGTATGTACGAAATTCATGTCAACGGGTACAATCGGATATTTTCTCATTTTTCTACACAATATTCTTACTTTTGTTCTAGTGCTGTTTTTAATATCTAAATAACCGTATCTCCCGTTTTGCGTTTTTTAATTTTATTTTATACCACCATATTGTATGCTACCTCAAGGAAATGTGGAGCACGAAAATAAAGTGGAAATTATAAACGGTTTTTTTTGTTTATAATGTTCTTTATTTCCATTGAAACGTCTCTGTTTTATGCTCACAATAACTAGATAAATAAAGGCTTTAAATACACGCTGAACAGTGTGAAAGGAAATTTAAGTTTTCTTAACTAACCTTGTTTAATGGCTTAAACAATTCCCACTGAGACGTCTGTCACACTTACTTGCAAATAGCTACACGCTGCGTCATCTGAGGGAGGGTCGGCATGGATGTTATGAAAGTTGGTGTGGTAAATAATTAATAAGGTCGCTGTACATGCATGAAGAAATGTGAGAAACTGCTAATAGTTATCGACACAAAATTATCATAAAATCTTGTGGAATTACAAAGGCTTAGTTTTATCAGCAGCAGACCATTCCGCCAATTACACGGAACTTTATATGCACATTTACAGGAAATACCTTCAATGCTCTAATTGTTTTCCAGTTACAGCCAGAATCTAATTAGACTTTGTCCATTGCCTGTACTGACTACAAAACGAACCAATCAAAGATGTACTCAACAAATTGAGAAAATTAACATAACCATACAAAACAAAAAACACTGTTATTTAAATTTGTTTTTAGCAGACAGCTATAAAATTATAAAACTCTGCGTATATGTAACCTAGTCGTCAATAATCACCCGGAAATTATGAAACTTCTAACACACAATGGGGAAATAAAAATATAACCACAAGAAAACTAATTCCAACCATACGACAGTTCGGTACAGAATAAAAGTCAAATATACAAGGATAAACATCGCTAATACAAACGAAATATAATCAAAATACGGTATAGAACATACAACAAGAATCAACATATATCATTATTGAGAAATTATGTTCTATTCAGACAAGAAAACATGAAAAAAAGCAAAGGAAAACATTAACAACGTGACAAAAACCGCTCTGCATGAGGTGCAGCATAAATAAACGATGTAGTCACGACATTTCGAAAATTAATATTTTCCCGTCTTCACGTTTCACTATCATCTGAGAACTAGAACCGATCACAGTTCCTGTGTGTACTGAACTGATATCTGTGCATCTAGTTAGTGACATCTGGTGACATTTAGTTTTATTTAGTGACTTTGGATATTACTAGTTCTGGGTTGGCACCCCTGCATACCAAGTAATATATTGGTTCTGTTTTTAATTTCAAGACAGTGTTCTCGAGTCGCCATGTTGGATATGTTTCACCCGCGTTCGTGATAAACTGTGTGGCACCAATTGAGGTGCTTTTCGGACATTGTACAGTTTATTTTCGATCCCCTTCAATTCTCTATTGTTATTATTTCGAAGTGACGTAACAATTCCTCAAACAATTTTGTTGAAAATTTTGTTGCGGACACATTTTAGTTATTTTTGTGTTAATTACATTAGTATCTTTTTGTATTTATAGTATTATATTCCTTGGTCAAATTTTGACTACTGTTCTATCAGAACCAAATTTTAGTCTTTTATATTTGTCTGCAAATACGTAGAAAATGTATTTTGCTTTTTTTTTTTTTTTTTTTTGCATTCTTATGATTTTTTGAAAGTAATTGATCTGTTTTTACTGTAGTTTTTTGGCTTTCCTGTATTTTTTTAGTACAGGCATATGCACCTTTTTTTAAATATAGTTTGATTTCACCGGTATTATTACATTTTATTAAGTTTGAGATGTTTTTTTTTATTTAGCAAGTGGTGTATACCAAAATATTTATTACTAATGTCGAGAGAAAAATTTGAAAAGTTTGTTCTTTAGCGGGAGTTGAACAAAACACAAAAAAAATACGTTAGTCAAAAACCATAATCACAACGATTTAAGTTTTTTCTGTTAAGAGGGAAGAAAGTTACTTAAAATAGCGCCAACAGAAATTTTAATGGTTGGTACCAGTCCTACATACAGCTAACATATTAAAACTGATTTATCATCCAAGTTGTTTAAGGTTTATTCTACTCAGGTTGGTAATCTCAATGGTTTTAGTTTGGCAACTAAAATTTTTCGCCACTCGGTAAACGCTAGTATCGCATGTGTACCATATTTTCTCTATTTTATACTTTACAAAACAAAATAATTGCAATAAGCATAAACTAAATATAAAACAACAAAATAACTACGTAACAAAGTAAAACCTTTCTCTGTTATTATTAACAAATCTTAAAATTTTAATTAAAAGTGACTTCTTTGGAACACAGCGCACGCAGCTGCGGAAATTTTCCCTATGCCGAACTCTCCCATAAGATAATTCGTTTTGTTCCTAACCTGAGCAGAATTAACCTTACTTTGGTTAATCGTGCTTTAAAAACAGCAATGAATATACGTGCTTATCGGTGTGGTTCTTATTCGAATCAAGCATGTTGCTGAAATTATTAAAATGACTTTGTAGTTTTTTGTACACCCCAGAACATCTGAAGACGCTAACAATGAGGAAGGAAAATTACCAACGTGCAATGTTGCCAAATTTTAGCGTAGGCAAAGTATAAAGGAAAATTGTTTGTATTTCGAAAATTGACGAACAATCGACTGTCGCAAGTATTAAGCACTTGCCTCAAGTGATCATAAAGCAGTAAATGCTTTATATCAACTAAAGTACATTGTCTATTATTTCCACAAGATGAGTTCTGAAAAAAAAGTTGCGCTGAACACAATATACGTGCCTCATGAGGTCAACCTTAATCAAAATTTACATAATAACAGAGTTTCCTTCCTTATGTGTCGTTTTAAAATACGTCACGACTATTTTACCGTTGCTTTACTACTAGAGTACCATTTTTAATATTTTTGAAAACTCATTTCAGTTGTTTTTAATTCAGTAAAAACGATTGAGAGTAATATTTAATGGTTCAATTACCTTTTGTACTTAATAAATGCTATTATTAATGCATTTATTATCTGTTTGAGCATTTACAATTTATTTAATAATGTATATTTGTCCGGTGTTACAATATAACTTTACGGAAAATATTTTATTTATTTATTTATCAAAACTTATGTAATGTGTTATTTATGTAATTCAGTTTATTTAATCATTGTTTATCAATTATTTATCATTTACATATTTTTCTCGTAACTTTCATTTCAATTTATTTTTTATCGTTACTTTGAAAGCTACGTTTTTAATCCCGTCTCGCGTGCAGACCCGTGTTTCATGAGAGATTGTTTCTCTACCAACAGGATATACAATGCTGCGTTGCTAATTCTTTCAGTCGCCATCTGAAGTTACCCTTTCCACTCTCTTCCCTACAGCTGCAGTTCTTGAAAATTTTCCCCGGCATAGCCCTGCCGCTTAACGCGTGATTTTACCAAAAATATGGATCTCTGTTCACGTGATATGTTCCCCACCTCTGTGCGCTGGAGCGCAATTCGACTCTTCTGGACAGCCTGCGACATCTATCGGCTACATTTTAATATTTTCGTTGCTCTTTTGTTTGACGTTACTACGTGCTTCACAGCTTTGTTTCTGGCACTTCTGATTCGGCAGTGGAGCAAGATGGCACGTGGGTACTGTGTTACTGCCTGTGTGTTCTTTGGGACTTAACTCCTATGTGAACTGGTAGTCTTACCATAATTTAGACCTTTAGTGGTAGTAATGCCGTTGTTAGGTTGAGCATTTGGATTTATTTTGGAATTTTGGCGATGCTGACTACATGACTTTTTTGTTTGTCTTTTTCCGTCGTTGGTGAGTAAAGATTTCAAATAAATATTCTCTCCACTTTTTTTAAATTGCTTAGTAACTTAACTGGTTATTTTTGTACTCTCTGTTTTAGAGAGGGCTCAAGTAAGTCAAGTAATGCTGGTTACTGAAAATTCTCCCAAGTCTTGTGTTTGCGGCGAAGTCCTGCCTTAACCTCACAACTACTACTCACGACTGAATGCCATAGCTGTTTGGCTTTTCGTCTGCTCTCAGAGATAGTCCTTGTCTCTGAAGGCAGTTCTGTTTTCGTGCAAGTTTTTCGCTGGACTCAAGTTAAGTAGATGAAATATTTTTTTTTTATAATTTTTCTTTACGTATATGTGACTGAACGATTTTCGAAATGTTTACTAAATTTAGTTGTTGGTAAATTTTTTAAAATTTAGTATGAAGTAGCAGTTTTAGATGTTAAAGATGCATCCCAGGGGCCATAAGCTTTGTTTTACTTGATAATAATTTGAAGTTACCACATATTAATGTTTCTACACTTTATTTGTTGTATATCTAGTTTTGTAAAAATCTATAATAATATATTTCTTATATAATATGATTTGCGTTTGAAGTATAGTTAATAATCTTACATTTCTTAGAAGTTTCAAAATAATTTTTCTTTAAGAAGAAAGACTTTGCAAGTACTTATGTTATTGGTACAATCCAGTTTTACTGGATTTGTCTATTTGTTGATAGATTTTCTTTTCGTCCATCATTTTTTAAAGAACTATGATTCAGTTTTTATATTTTTTTAATAACTTAAAAAAATTAATAGACTCAAACAAAATTGTTATTAATGCACAACCACAAATCTGGCGTTATTATGTGATGTTACTCTATTTTACTCTGGGTCTATTTTGGTTACACTAGAATGTTTTGCTTACCTTTTCTCTCTTTTTTTGTGCACATGTACAAAACCCTGCGTTATTATTTATTAGCGCTTCCTGTTTATATTATTTTATTGTGGCGGTTTGCAGGGTCTTTGGTTTTTATTATGTTCACTTTTTTGAGTCACTGGTTCGTTTGTGTTATTTGTGGCTTTTGGTCTATTTGTGTGTGCCAATGACTCGTGCATTTTGTTGATATAATAATTAATATGTATTATTGTCTTTTCGTCGTACATGGGCACACTTGTTGACAACTCTTCATAAAAAAAACGCTCTAGTTAACAAATTGCAAAAAAAAAAGTCCATTCCTGGTATTTTTCAAACGGTATCCGTATATTCTTCGAAAAAACCGCTCTGCAGCTTCCTAATGATAGTACTTGAAATTAAAACTTGTTTTATAGCTATAAATTACTTTTTCGCGAATCGCTATTTAAAATTACCTGTAGTTTATTGGTTGTACTGTAAGAAACTTTTTATATTCGTAGCGGAGCGTACAAATGTTTCTGTTTTAGCCTTTGTGCTATTTGAACTTGAATTAAATAATTCAGAGTATAAATATTTATTAATAATATCGAACAACGTACCCACTTCAATTATTTGCGTTCTCTGAAATGATTTATAATGTCTTCCACTAACGAAGGAATAGTTTCAGAGCGTACGAAAATATTTATTTACCATATTATATATAGTATTAATTAAATTGTTGGGCGTGATTTAATTAACTATAAAAAAAAATCTTTTCTGATGTTATTTTTAGGTAACGAATTACAATTATGACTTCTATTATAAACTGTTCACGGCAAACTGAGAACTTTAAAAAGTCCGATATGCATTCTTCGGCTATATGCAATATTAACACAGTCATTGACCTGATCACTTTGTTCCTGTGGCGGTCAAATGCAACTGTGGAATTATTATAAAAGTGAATAATTCACGAATATGCTAATTCTTACACTTAGATGCATTAAAATTAAACAGAAACTAAGAGAAATAATTTAAGTTTTCACAAATGTTTCCCCTAACAATTTTATTTCTACGTTAAGGCATGGAACTACTTTCCCTTAGTCGTTAACAAACTTGAGAGGACGGATGCGACTCAGTGCGCCTGTTAAAATAGATACAGGCACAGCTGTGACATTTCGCAAAGGTTCACTGCAAAAATGCTGACTTGATCGTGAACAGCCTTAAAATATTCATCGCGTAATATTACACCCCGACAGTTCCCCAATTCCAGGCACGAAAGGACGTATTTATTGGCACGTTTCTCTTTGTAATAAGTATTTATACAATCGTGCTGAGTCGCGCGTAAATGTGCTTACTCTTGGTATATTGCACTCCAGTATTCGCAGTTATGTATATTGCTGTAGGCTGTAGTAAAAAGTTTATATTTTCATTTCTCCGTCACACGATAGTTAAGTCGTAAATGCTTTACTGAAGTGTTGAACAATTCAAGAACATGGGCTCGCGCCGCAAATAATTCACCCGTTCCTCATTTTCTTCTTCTTCTTTCTCATTACATTTTTCAGCACGTTTCGGGAAGAAATTTAGCCTTTTATTTTTGTAACGTGGTCTGTAATTTAACACCACTTCATCACTGTGTATACAACCCAAGTCGTTGTAGGCATAACGAAACTAGTGATTTACATTTAGAGTAACCTAGTTTATATCGTCGCGTTAACCTTATCGCACTGCTCGTTCATTATTTGCCTCGTCTGTGCGCAAGCGAATCGTTTACTACGGCANTATATTTTCATTTCTCCGTCACACGATAGTTAAGTCGTAAATGCTTTACTGAAGTGTTGAACAATTCAAGAACATGGACTCGCGCCGCAAATAGTTCACCCGTTCCTCATTTTCTTCTTCTTATTTCTCATTACATTTTTCAGCACGTTTCGGGAAGAAATTTAGCCTTTTATTTTTGTAACGTGGTCTGTAATTTAACACCACTTCATCACTGTGTATACAACCCAAGTCGTTGTAGGCATAACGAAACTAGTGATTTACATTTAGAGTAACCTAGTTTATATCGTCACGTTAACCTTATCGCACTGCTCGTTCATTATTTGCCTCGTCTGTGCGCAAGCGAATCGTTTACTACGGCAGGGGGGAAAAATATAGAAGCGTAGGAGGGATTGGAGGAAAAAATAACGCAGCGGCTTCAGGACGGAAAAGAATTTCCCATTTATATACGGTATACGGGCCATAATAACAGTTATTCCGTGGATAAATATTCAATGATAAAAGATTCCCTCTCTCTCCTCCCCATCGCCTTTCTCCTTTCCATCTCTTCCCTCTCCGTGCTTCTCCTACACACTTCAGAATGTTACTTCCAAACCGCAAAATGGTGGTGTCCATTACGGCGCTGGGGGTGCTCCATCAAGATCCTATCTCTGGGAATACAATCCCGAGGCAGGCGATTCTCGCCCTTAGAGATGTTGACGGCGACTGGCTGGCGGTGGAACCGAGGCGTGCCGTTGCAACCACTCCTGCCACTCCCTTCAGGCTGGAGGATTTTCGTCCTTACACGAGACGCTCTGAAACCAGTCCTTAATATTCTTCTGAAAATGTTCACATTTTTTTTTTTTTTATGTACAGGTGGTGTGAAAATGATCTGAATAACACCGCAACAGCTGTCTACGTACATAATGTTGGAGAAAGTTACGGGTTCCAAACTAATCTTGCCACACTCTTACATAAATCTCATTTTTTTGCACATATTCAGAGCATAGCGCATACTAACAGACTGAAAAAGTTTAAGCCTTTCTTAGTACAAATTATTGTCATAAAAGACTGAGAACCAAGCCTAGTAAAGATAGAATCCTCAGAGTGTGGCATAGATTAAACCTATTAAAAAAANTCATAAAAGACTGAGAACCAAGCCTAGTAAAGATAGAATCCTCAGAGTGTGGCATAGATTAAACCTATTAAAAAAAATTATGGGAACATATTTTTATTTAGCAGCAATATTTCTGCATATTAGGAAAATGACCGAGAATGCACAAGNCAAAAAATTATGGGAACATATTTTTATTTAGCAGCAATATTTCTGCATATTAGGAAAATGACCGAGAATGCACAAGCTGCAAACGTTGTTTCTGGCACAAAAGCTGCCGCCCCATATCATCACTTAGTAACGTAGAAGTTGTAGGCTAGTAATTTAATTTTGATTATACAAACCATTGATCACAATGTCACTTGTTAAAACAGAGGCCAGCGATTCAAGAAAAGCATTACGAAGAATTTGCGTCTAGTGAAATACATATTTGAATTAAAGGTCATTTATGCCAGTTTATTATTATTTTGTACACACTACAGCAATAGGAAGAATGTATAAATATATCTGTTTCTAGCAATTCCAAAGCGTGACTGGTACCACGACAATTTTAATTTTCGAGAAAGATGCAAAGTAAATAGAAAGAAGAAACAAAAAGGAAAAAGGACTGGATTATACTTAATTATGCCAAAACCGCTGTACGCCACATTAACGCGTGAGTTGTACGAAGAGGTACACTAATGAATTTTGACATACAAGAAGTATGTGCGATAAGGCGATATGCTCACCGAGTATACGAACTGTTTTGGCACGCTCGCTGCCCCAGTCGCGTCTGTTACTGAAAATCACGTCATCACGTCCCAAAGTTCGGCTTTCAAGACCTCGCTGTCAAGAGCCGCCCAAATCTCTTCACTCACCCACGTCCAAAAGTGTTTCCTTTAGAAAACCGAGTTTAATTTCCTGCGGGGTCGCCCCCATATTTTTGGATGTGGAAATCGCGTCGGACGATGCCGCTGGTTGGCTGGTTTTCTTGGGGATCTCCCGTTTCCTCCGCTCTTGCATTCCGGCACAGTTCCATACTCGCCTCGCTTCACCCTCCACCTCGCTTCTCCCTCATTGGCTCTCAAGACTTCGATGTTAAGAGCTATCCAAATCTTATCACTCACTCTTCACTCACTCTTTNTTCTCCCTCATTGGCTCTCAAGACTTCGATGTTAAGAGCTATCCAAATCTTATCACTCACTCTTCACTCACTCTTTGGCAAGGAGTATCCTTGAGTCAGGAGAAGATAAGCTGGACAGCCAAAGGTTCGAGCCTAACGCCAACATACAGTGATGGACAAAAGTATTCGCCCTCATGCATGTACAACGATAAAGTGTATAATATCCCATGTTTCGCTCATATATACACAATTATACTATAACAGATGAAAGAATGAACGTTATCCTACGTGTCTACGAGCGACAGTTCCAGAATCAACGAGCAAGTACGCTAAATGCTCAAATTATGATGCTGTGTCGCTGGGGATGCCTGGACAAAAGTATTCATCCGCCTGACGTTTACAAGTGTGTATGGATTCTTTCCGCTAACACCTATCAGTTCAGCGGCTTCAGTTGAGTTCCGTGGTCAGATAGGGAAGGTTCGGCCTGCTGCAGTGAATCAGTGTCGTGAGATGGGGCGAAAAACGAACGAAACGGCCGTTGAAGAAAGGGGAGCTATGACAAGACTTAGATAAGAAGGAAAAACATTTTCTGATATCGTACAAATTGTGGGAATAAGTTGTTCGACCGTTAAAAGTGTTGTGCAAAGATTTGAAGATCAAACAGTGCTCACCAGCAAGGAAATAAGCGGCCTTCCGCAGAAGTTATCACACACGGAGCAGAGGTATGTGGTGAATTCTATTAAAAAGAATCCAAAAACGAGTTCGTCCGACATAACAGCTCAAGTGAACNTATTAGGAAATTGTACCTTTAGAGAACAGTGTCAATCACCTTCCTCCAAAACCACAGCTCGGGGTGTTCTCAAGTTGTTCGACCGTTAAAAGTGTTGTGCAAAGATTTGAAGATCAAACAGTGCTCACCAGCAAGGAAATAAGCGGCCTTCCGCAGAAGTTATCACACACGGAGCGGAGGTATGTGGTGAATTCTATTAAAAAGAATCCAAAAACGAGTTCGTCCGACATAACAGCTCGAGTGAACAAACANGGAGGTATGTGGTGAATTCTATTAAAAAGAATCCAAAAACGAGTTCGTCCGACATAACAGCTCGAGTGAACAAACATTTACATGAACAGGTTTCTTCATGGACTGTACGAAGGGTTCTCAATCGAGCTGGATACTATGCTAGGGTCCCACGAAGGAAGCCCTACATTAGGAAGACGGACAGAGCTAAACGGCTGCAGTTTGCGAAAGACTACGTGCATAAAGATACTGAATTCTGGGAGAAAGGTTCATTTTCAGATGAAAGTAAATTCAATATTTATAGAAATGATGGTAGAATGTTGGTGTGGCGCAAGCCAAACACTGAGTTTGAACAAAAGAACTTGCAGACCACAGTTAAANAATGTTGGTGTGGCGCAAGCCAAACACTGAGTTTGAACAAAAGAACTTGCAGACCACAGTTAAACATGGAGGTGGTTAGGTCATGATTTAGGTGTGCATGTCGGCCACAGGAGTGGGGGAACTGGTGTTCATCGATGGTAATATGGACATATTCGTGTATCTTCAAATACTCAAAAACAAGCTCAGGAAGAGCGCAGAAAAACTAGGCATTGCAAATGATTTTCACTTTCAACACGAAAATGAACCCAAGCATACGGAGTATATTGCACGTCTGTGGCTGCATTACAACACTCCACATACTTTGACAACACTTTCTCAGTCACCAGATGTTAATCCGATAGAAAATTTGTGGGGTGAGTTGGAGAAAAAGCTGAGAAAACACATCACTAGCAAACAACAACCGAAAGTGTTACTTCAGGAAGAATGGAACAATATTGACTCCAATATAACACGGAACCTTGTGCATTCCATAACAAAAAGGCTTACAGCAATAATAAACAGGACAGGTATGCAAACGAAGTATTGAGATCAATATTAATGGGTTTTTTTNCAAAAAGGCTTACAGCAATAATAAACAGGACAGGTATGCAAACGAAGTATTGAGATCAATATTAATGGGTTTTTTTAATAAAAGTCACGGAATGAACGAATATTTATGTCCACGCAAGAAATGTCCCTCAAGGAGGCTTCATGTATTATTTTCGTCGTCTGTATAAAATACATTCCTTTTCTACAATCAGAAGGTTTCATTTATCTATTCTTGACACCTCTGCTGACAATCACTTGTTAATTCTTTCCATTGTAGATAGAATATTAATATTTCGCTTACAATTCTCTCAGGACGAATACTTTTGTCCATCGCTGTAGCTCGAATATTTGTTCTGTACAGAGTTTGTGTGTCATTGGTTCGCAGCCGGTGTTATTCAGCAGATCCCCACCGCGTTTGGTCTTTCTGCATAACCATGCAGTAGCCAGATTCGTCAGCTGTATGTTGCAAATACCATCGTGAAAATTTAGCTCTTGGGTAAAAGTACTGCGTCTGTTAATTGTATAATTTCGGTGTACGGCAAGGGCACGGGTACTCACCATGAAAGACATTCCAGGACTTAAAATGAATTGTTGGTCATTGTACTGTATGTAATCCAACATAAAGCCTCTCACGCTCGGTCATATTTTGTGAACAACAAGGTGAACACTTACATGGTCACTCCAACTTGTAGTGAACGTGTGCCGTGGTGGTAGTAGTAGGAGGATGTACGTTCTGGAACACTTTGGAGTCAAATTGACATATGGGATATTTTATTAACGCTATCAAGACCATGCCCCTCCACCAACCTATCAATACACTAATAACACCCTAGCAAACTTTTCCACTGTTTTGACTGGCTGTGTAGTTTNCAAAAAGGCTTACAGCAATAATAAACAGGACAGGTATGCAAACGAAGTATTGAGATCAATATTAATGGGTTTTTTTTAATAAAAGTCACGGAATGAACGAATATTTATGTCCACGCAAGAAATGTCCCTCAAGGAGGCTTCATGTATTATTTTCGTCGTCCGTATAAAATACATTCCTTTTCTACAATCAGAAGGTTTCATTTATCTATTCTTGACACCTCTGCTGACAATCACTTGTTAATTCTTTCCATTGTAGATAGAATATTAACATTTCGCTTACAATTTTCTCAGGACGAATACTTTTGTCCATCACTGTAGCTCGAATATTTGTTCTGTACAGAGTTTGTGAGTCATTGGTTCGCAGCCCGTGTTATTCAGCAGATCCCCACCGCGTTTGGCCTTTCTGCATAACCATGCAGTAGCCAGATTCGTCAGCTGTATGTTGCAAATACCATCGTGAAAATTTAGCTCTTGGGTAAAAGTACTGCGTCTGTTAATTGTATAATTTCGGTGTACGGCAAGGGCACGGGTACTCACCATGAAATACATTCCAGGACTTAAAATGAATTGTTGGTCATTTTACTGTATGTAATCCAACATAGAGCCTTCCACACACGGTCATATTTTGTGAACAACAAGGTGAACACTTACATGGTCACTCCAACTTGTAGTGAACGTGTGCCGTGGTGGTAGTAGTAGGAGGATGTACGTTCTGGAACACTTTGGAGTCAAATTGACATATGGGATATTTTATTAACGCTATCAAGACCATTCCCCTCCACCAACCTATCAATACACTAATAACACCCTAGCAAACTTTTCCACTGTTTTGACTGGCTGTGTAGTTTNTCCCCTCCACCAACCTATCAATACACTAATAACACCCTAGCAAACTTTTCCACTGTTTTGACTGGCTGTGTAGTTTTCATATCACTCACTAATTCCCTCGTGGCTTCTCCCAGCGTCCTGATTAGCCGAGTGTCACTTGATATGCTCTCAGGCTGGTCTTTGATCGTCGGTGGGAAGGGATAGGACAATCTTGGGGTCTTGATTGGTCGAAGTCGCAATTCAATGGGTAGTGATACTCTGCACTTAGGACAATCCAGGAAAAAGAGAATTGGAAACATCACTCTCCTTATAAAGACTACCATGGAGACGAGCTGGGAAAAGATGCAGTTAAAGACCTGAACCTTTGAAAGAGAAATTAGCATAAGTACCGAGGCAAGTATTAGTACTTCGAGCCCCACCTAGGGCGATCAGGTATAAGGTAATAGAAAAAAACCTACTACGCGCAGTTACCATTTTCTAACTAATTACATGTAGGAATGCTCTTCGATATAGTATGAAGCAAAACTCAACTAAAATTTTTTACACATTAGCATAATTCCCTTAAAAAACTTTCGCCTAGAACCATACAAATCTTCTAGCCATATTTTTACCGATATGTGCTTGTAAAAAACAACAAGCGTACGTAGTTGGTGAATATATCCATTTCCAACCGGCATGCTTGGATTGCAACAAAATTGCTAGTTGGTAGAACTACACATTGTGTGTGCAACTGCTGGTACAGTAAATTCCCTATGTAACCATTTCTTTCTAAGAGAACCATGACATGTTTAAATAAACATGGCACTACATTAACTGCCAGTTACCAACGAGAAAACTTTCAGAGAGATGTGGGAAATCCAACTAGTGCGTGAGATTAGGTGTTGACCATGTTGCAAGCTCTGTATTAATTTTCCTTAAAAATGTTAAATTTATGCCAGCATTAATGGTTTGTATATATTATTTTCCCACAGTTCCTATCAACGGTGCCCACTGTTTATAACAACAGGCTGGATGTTTAATCGTCATAGATCAAAGCTAACTTTTCCTTTAATTTTGACACGTTCTTAAATGACACTTGGTAAAAAAAAATTGATCTTCTGGGGTACGAAATATATTACGAAGAAGCGTAGATATTCCTTCAGTTTAGATGAAATAATTTTATAAGACGGATAGGTTTTGTACTGATGACCAACTTTAATATAATACTCATTACCCATAGGCACTCAAAGCAGTATTTTTGAGTGTTGAAAAAAAATTAAAGTCGAGAATGAATTATGTAAGCTGGATGTTATCACACCCAGCCAAGAGAAATTGAACTTAATTATTTCTGTACTTTTATAGCTCCCTGTGTTATAAATTCATATTTACTCCAGTATACGCGTATTTTGATGTAGAATATGTACAAATATGTTACAGGTACTGGAAATTTTCTTTTGCACATTTATTGCAAGATTTTAGATTTGTATTTTACACATTATATGAACTTTATATACAGCATGTAATGTAGGTCCGCTAATTTCTGAATCAACTAACAACTTTACACTGCCTTATTGCCTATTTTACTTTAAGTTGGGTAATTTTCGTGCTAACGTCTCAAACTGCAAGTAATGATTTAAAGTGACTTTCGATCAATGCCTGAAACCGTTCAATAACAGAAATGCTTACCACACTGTTACTAACTGTAACGTATGCCTGAAAGTCATACAATAAGTGAGAGCCTTGATTTAGAAGTTATTCTCTAGAACTCATACACCAAATGAGGCTTATCTGATTTCAAACAAACGTCACCCAGAGAGGAGACATGCGTTTGAAATATATTTTGCGAGACGCTCTCATTAAATAAAATCACATGATTTCATCGACAATTTATTACCTGGGAAATAGGCTACGTACTTTAAGGGTTTGTTTGAGGTAACCATCTTCGTTCACTAGCAGGGAAAAATGTTCTGTGTGAGGCATGGTAAAAAAAAAGTAAATTTATCCGACTGTGAAGCAACTTAACTCTCCGAAGTTGAATACAACAGAATAATTCTCGGTTGAATTTAACAAAAATGTATTCTGTGTTACTTACACTTTATTAAGTACTACGATGTACTTAACTTTTGAAAATTAGCTGAAATGGAGTTCACAAAAAATTTAGAATATTTTGAAGGATTGTCAAAGTTAAAGCGAGCACGACAACGCATAAAGTTTACAGATATCAGAAAGTTTGGCAAAAGTTTTCACTTATTCCTATTATTTTCTGTACCTTATTCGCTATCCTTATCCAGTTCTTTTAGCTTTCAGAGAAGGAAGTGTGCACCTGACCAGTATGCTAAACTAAAAATTTAAAAATAATAATAATAATAATAATAATAATAATAACACGCTTTTTAATATACTTTCTTGGTATTCTAATCCAAAAAGTTTCTGTTATAAGGTAGTTAGGGCTTCGAAATTTCCATAAAGTTATGGTTTTTGCAGTAGCATTTCATACACAACAGTATATATGTTTTCACTTAATTCCATGTAATATCATTTTAATGAAGTTTGCTGGACACTTTATAGAGTTTGCATCACAGTTTAAAGGTGCATTTTCAGATATTTGCTTTCGTTTTGGTCAGTTATTTTATTGGCGTACAATTTCAGGCTTGCCTAAGTGAACGCGCTGGCGCAAAAGAGAACGAGAACGATTAACTTAAATGGAGTGCTTGGCGAAAGACAGAATTTTAAGCAATAAAACCATGCCACCTTACATTTATTAAACTGGAAAGATAGCTTTCTAGACACACAAATCAAATTATCAGCTCGATAACTGAAGTTTAGTAGCTGCAGTTTCGTAAAATGTAGTTAGTTTTAAGCTCTGTGAAAACTTTTCTGCGTACAAAATATTGTTCCTAACTTTTTTTTAATGGTGAAACCATACAGAAAAAAAAAGAAAATAAATAAAATTGAAAAAAAAAAAATTTATTTTAAAAACATTATCTATTTTTTTTATATTTGTTGTTAACCACAAGCAGCATCGTTTCAAAATAAATATAAATTTATCAATATTGTGTGTTTCAAAAAAACATTTACATTCATCGCTTTATGATGTGTTTAGTGAACATCATTTTATACAACCCAAGTACTAAAACAAAAATTTATTTGGTCGTTTAATATTTTTTATTTAATCCTTAATTAACGCAAGTGAAATATTAATATTTTATGACCTCTATAGATTAGGTATTCCTTACACCGCAACATATATAGAAACTACATATTTATGATTTTGCACTCGCTTGCATTTATTTTGTGTGGAGGTTAAGACCTTGTTTGAATTAGTAAATTTATTTTATTATACAAAATTCACGTAACTCAATTAATTGTTTTTAAATTATGGTGTATTTAATAGTTTAATATTTATTTTTCAGTATTTAACGGAATTCACTAAATACTAACTTACTAACTTATAAAATTGCCATATCGTCGTCATATTAGTTCGGCGTACAATATATAAATGGAAATGTATAACTAACTTTCCTTGAAATAAAGAACGGTCTTTTTATTATAATAATGAAGCATGTAATTAGAGCGAGTGTGCTTTTATTAGGATTTCTCGTAATATATTCTTAATTTTAGTCATGTGCCTATAATGTTTTAATTATATAACATTCAGGTCTTTTGGGTATTATATTAAGTAAGTATGTTTATATTTAAACATTAAATTTTCATAAAATGTATTTTCTAGTTGACGTCTGGATGTGTTCTTACGAATGCTGAACAAGTGACTTTCGACACAATCCGAACTAAAACCTAACAAATGACAATAAAAAAAAAAAACTAAATAATTAATTTGACCATGGTCTACGTTTAAACTTAATGGAATGCTTTCTTACATCTCTTATGTTACTTTCTACGTACATCACTCACGTTAACATAAATATAACACTTTCTGACATTGGAGGTAGAGGTTATTTTATAAATTAAATATTATAACAGTGTATGGAAATGCAAACTTTTATTGATACGAAATAAAGTTTCAACTCAAAAGTAATCCACATATACATCGGCTTTTGCCACTATGAAACTATTTCTTGAATGTGAATAAGAAAACAACGCAAAACCTTACATTTTTCATCGCCTCTCCTCTCTCCTCTATTCTACTCCTTCTGTGCTCCGTCCCAAAAAACTCGCGCACAGCCTTATCGAAGACATATTAAAGACCGGCTCGGAGGCAGGATCAATAAGGTCCATTATTGCGTGTAACCATGTATGAAGATCGCTTTTCATATATAGCTGGTGGCTTGAAGGGGCGGAGAAGCGGGAAATAAGTGCCATCTATTATGGGATTGCTGATAAGATCGTAATTGAGTCGGGCGTGACAGCCGATTTGCACCCTTAATGGCTACTGGGCTTCTTTGTGGTTGGAAGGGTAAAGGAGAGAGAGAGAGAAGTCGTGAAGGGAGATTGGGGAAGGGGGGGGGGAGAAGGCGAAGGGAGACGGCCGAATGAAGTAGCGCCATTGAAAGCAATCTGGTGGTGCCAGGGCTTAATGCTCAAATAACGACCGCGCGCTACGCCATCTCTCGTGTATTACACGAACCGCACGTTCCTTCGCCCCCACCTTAACAAAAGGGCTAGTTTGGCTCGAGTAAAACGAAGCAGCCTGCGCAGCACGATCACGGTTTCGCTTCCGACGGCAATATGCATTCGTGCTTCATTAAACTACGCCGCGTTCAACGCTGAACTAGCGTGTGCTCTCGCTCGCACGCGCGCGGGCGCACACACACACATTTACACACACACACACACATTCTGTGCACTATGCTGCGACCAATAAGGCGAGACGCTGATGCTGACGTCATACACCATTGTTCTCATTAACTCTTCCTTATTATTGACCCCTTCGCATTTTGCCGGTAGGGGAATAAGGGGCAGGGGGAAAAGGGCTAATTAACATCTAAATCCGACACGTCCACGATTCGAACCCCGAACCTCGTAATGCGAATACAGCGCCTTAGCAACTCCGGCTGTGGAAATTGCCCATCAGACATCGTGTTTACAACTAAGAGCAATTTGGGTGTTTAAATAGTTACGTGAGTGTTTGTTGGTAACGTGCACCTTTTAAAAGTTTAATTTAATGAATGTGTGCTACTAAGCTCTATTTCACGTATAGATTAATAACCTGTTCCACGTTTGTCCTAATAAATATGCGGTGCAGACTTTTCGCGAAACTCTCATTTCTTCGCGTACGAAGAGCAGACCTTATTTTCTTAAGATGGAAATAATATTTTATAAAAGATTGACTTCTAATTTTTATTGCGTATAGTATGCGTTTGTAACGTGCAGATAGACCTAGGTTCAACTCAAGAGTTATTGAAGCGGCGAATCAAGCAAATATGCCAGGAATCGCCTTTTGTGTAAATGGTAAAATATTGGAGGAAAATCCTCTCCCTCTGTTTGTTGTGGTTCTCAACAATTGCGTGTGTTTAACATGTACGAATTATTTAATTTATCTAAGTGGCGAACAAACGTGTAGAACTACTAGCATTTAGTAAGGATTGTATCAGAAGACTCTTAGGGTATATATGGAAAAATAGTGGTGGAAAACCACACCCATACCTTGACGGTTATGATTAAACCCGTGGACTCGCCTTCCCCACTCCGATTCTCCACCCCTTTTCCCGAAAATACACTAACATCAAAACGAGATATTTGGGCGTGCGTTTAATCTGCCTTGGTACTTTCGAAATAATTTTTATTCTGTTTTACCAAAGTTTGGTGTACTGAAATACCGCGGTACAGATCAAACATCTCCAAAATTTCATATAATTTATGGCGTAAGTATCAGGATCTTGCCAGTGCCCCCCCCCCCTTATTATCACACTGCCACAAAGAGTATGTAGAGTACCGGTAGTAGAGTTTATTAGTTTTGAGGTAGAATGCTAACACGATTAACTATGCCTTGTTTTTACAAGATGCAAATGCTGAGCGCATACATTGAGAAATAATTGATCAACAAAACATTTGTTCAAAAATATTGCAGGTTTTTGTGGATATTGTCAGTGTTTTATTTGCTCTCGGGTTTGACGCGCCCAAGCACGGAAGGCGAGAATAATTAACTCCCACCCTCCTCCCTCAGCAAATATATTTTTTTTTAACAATATCGCTGTGGTTACAAAATTTCTTGTTAACTAAGCAAACTGTATGATCTATGAAACCGAATTTTTCATAGCTAACAAAGCATACACATCAATAAACAACCATTTTTTATGTAAACAAAATAATGGATTTTAAAATATAAGGGGTGACCAAGCCTTCAATTTTAGGCATGGTTGGTAATGTTAAGTACGCATATTGGGTGAAGTGAGGTGAGTATGGAGCGGCGCCGAAATGCAAGGGCAGGGAAAGCAGGATATCCGGGGAAGGTCCATCGAATAGCGGCATCGTCCGGCACGATTCCCACATGCGTAAGTCCGGGATCGACCCTGCCGGGAATCGAACCCGGTTCCCTAAGTGGGAGGCAAGTAGTCTGATCACTACACAACCGCCCCTCCCCCCAGCGTAAACGAGATTATACGTTTCTCAAGGTCAAGCGGTTGAAGTGGAGATGTATTATGTTCTGACAGAGTTATCATATTTTCCTCCACCAGTGCTAAAAGCAAAAGAAACAAACTGTATTTTAGCAACAGGTAGCTCCGCGAGAACACTGTAACGTATACGTTTCTGTGGAATTACTCATTTTGTACAATTTCAGCAAATTATAAAATATAAATTAATTTAAAACCGTAAGCACTGGTTGTTCATTATACGCACATAAAGTATACGAATATAGAAGATGGTGACAATAAAATTGGTTTTTTTATTCCATGCTATATTTAGAATATGTGTTCCAATTTAGTTCGTTGCACGATATCTATTTTGACAATACCTTAACTAATATTTGCGAAAGTGTGTTTGTTTGTTTGTCCTTCTTTCACGTCGAAACGGAGCAACGGATAGATGTGATTTTTTGCACTGAGATAGTTGGAGGTCCGTGAAGTGACATAGGCTACTTTTTATCCCGAGTAAATATCTCATTCCCACGGGAAATACATTTTACTTAAAATAGCGCTCGAGGTACAATGCTGCGTCAATGTAAGTTGTTAGTGTGGGACGAAAGCACAATGTCCCACAAAAAAGCGATAGAGGCCCTAAACCGAAATCTACAGGATATACGAAACAATACAGACATTGTAGGAGGAATGGTTGTATTACTGGCTGGTGACTTCCGCCAAACTCTACCAGTGATTCAGAGGGGCACACCTGCAAATGAAATCAAAGCCTGTCTCAAGTCGTCAAGCTTATAGTCAAATGTCAAGACAGTCAGCTTGACGACAAATATGAGAGTGCACCTCTACAATGACGTTGATACAGGACATTATGCTGATACACTATTAAAAATTGAAGATGGGCGGTTAGAAACAGATGCCGAGGGCTGTGTGTCACTAACGGGGGATTTTAGTAATTTGGTGCAGAGTGATACGGAACTGATTGTAGAGTTTACCCAGATCTACAAAAATATATAAATGACGACCAGTGGCCATGTAAAAGAGTGATGCTAGCACCAAAAAATGACATCGTTAGTGCTCTGTTCTGAGTTTATGATCAGAGTCTGTCTACTAACAAATACCGTTATTTCTCTCTATAAGTTTGTTACTATAACCACGCGAGCGAAGCCGCGGGTAAAAGCTAGTTTTCAATAATAGAGGATTATTTGTAATGCATTTCGTGGTAATCTCTTGCAATACTTTTTGCAATCATACCTGCTGACTTGGCAGTAGTTAGTCATATCAGAAATATCAGAAATTTGGGGGAAAATATCTACCCTAACCTTTAAAATATTATCTGGAAGGCCAACATGCTAATTTGAAACGCCAATGAAATTGGCACAGAACAGCAATCTAGGAATGGCAATCCGAAACAAAGAATTGAATCACAAAAAAAAAAAAAAAACTTTTATTTTGTTAAAAAAATTTTGCTGAGTCGTTTTTACCGGCCTGCGTGATGTAGGGTCCAGTCGAAATTTTGTGTTTTATAATCACACTTGGTGTACGGATACCCCCAGCACTTTTAGTTATAACTTGTGTAAGTGCAATGAACATACTATATTAGATAGGTCATAAAGCAGTATAAGTAATATTTACTAAGAAATTAGTTAAAGGTTTTCCTACGATACATAAACACATAATTCTTTAGTGCACAGAGACAATATCAGGAACTTAAATAAGTAGTTGTGAAATTGAAAAGGTACATATTACAGAGTCGCAATAGTATCTACCTGGATTCGATTGGAAAACATTTGGGGAACTTTTACTTCCCCTCCTCCCTCTTAATTATTCTATCTTGTTGGGGGGAGGGGGGTGTACTACAAAACATCCGTAATGAATGTATTTATTCTAACAAGTGACTAAACGGGTAAGGTAATTATTTCACATAAGTAAGCGCTTATTATTTCATATTTGCAAGCGTTCTATGCCATAAGCAGCGTATTCCCATAATTCCCACGTTCTGTGAATCCTGCAAAAATGTTGTCTTTCTTCGATAAAATATTGTTACGTGCTCGATGCTTCGCATCCCGCGCAAGCGAGTGGAAGTGAAGGACAGTAGTAATATGATAGCGGCGGTAGCAATTCAAAGGATTATTTTGAATGAACAAGGGAGCGATAGGTCAGTGGCCCCGTATCTGTTACAGAAAGCGAACCGACGCAATAATTCTTTTTGTGGCCCGGTGTTTCCTTCGCGTGGGAAGGCGCCGAGAGCTGGAGGTCATATTTGTAATGTTAGACGAAGCGAGTGGCCTATCATAAAGGAAGCCGCCGTACACACATATAAACTTATCGCAGCTTGCGCCTCGCTGACCCTGAGATGCTCATACTTCTCCATTTATCACACAGTAATGTCGTAGGCATCACCATTACCTTTCCCAGAACATCTTGGATTGCAGAGAACATTCTAGACGGTACCTACCTCAAGTACAAATACCACAGGTGGGCCCCTGAGGGGGGAGTGATTAAGAGCCAAGAGTTTGGCGTCTCGTGCGATCTTAAGCGAAAGTTGGGCGATTCGAGAGCGGCAAGGGATAACTGCAGCGATCTGCGAGAGTTCATCGACGAGCTTGTGTGCAGTGAAAAGTGTGACTGATCTGCGGGACTGTGGGCCGGATGCGTGAGTGAAAATACATTTTGGATTATGGAAATAGACAGTTTTTACTAAACGTGTGGAAATAATTGGAGCAGTTTAAGGGACATTAGCAAGAGTAAAGACTGCAATAAAGACTTTAAGTAAATTGGAGATATAAATTAAATATTGCACCTAATAAGAATAATAAGAGTTAAGAGGACGCTCAGATTGGTAAATAACATATGTTTGACTGTTTCTAGCATTGAGAATAAATATAATTCTTGAATATAGTTTTTCTTATTTTTATTAAGACCTCCATCCTTCACGAATTTACATATGCCATACAGACGTCCCATGTAACAATATATAACAGCATGTATATAACAATAACAGCATGTGAACCTGTCCCGCTACAAAATTTGTCATTGCGCCGTTATAATTTTTTCTGGTGTTTAAACAATATAATTATTTTGCATATTATAGGAAAATGATTTCAAACTACATGTAATAAGGATATACATGAGAACGTTACAATTAAGAACATGAGTTCACCTTGAAATCACGGAGGTGTAGTGGTCAGACTATTATCCTCCCACCAAGGCGAACCGGGCTCGATGCTCGGCGGGGTCGTTCCCATATTATCGCGAGTGGGAATCGTACCGGGCGATGCCGCTGGTTGGTGGGTTTTCTCGGGGATCTCCCGTTTCCTACGCCCTGGAATTCCGGCGATGTTCCATACACCCTGTTCCTTCACCCTCATTGGCTCTCGCGATCTCGCTGTTATGGAGCGGTACAAAGCGCTCCGCTCTTCTCCACGAATTTGTCTTAGATTCGTTTTTTGAATAAGCTAAAACGTAACTTCTGCAGGTTGTCATTTTCAGGAACGTTACCCAGCTTTAGAGCAGTATCTAATGCATTTCGTACAAAGCTGCTTTCATTCCGAGAGATTATTATTTTTTTAATAAATGTAGTTTGACATAGAAGGCGAAAGATTGTTGAACCAAGCAGGTGTTCTTTTTCCACCACCCATCACTTCAGCTGACTGCTAACTGTCACGGGGAGATAGTCATTGCACGCGGGAAGTTAATGAACCGACTTCAAGTCTTCCGCTTGCCTGCAGTTATTTAGCCGTTCGAGGTCTATAAACGCGTGAGATGTAAGGCCGACTCTTGCCCACTCACAACTTACCTCATCGCCTCTACGCACAAGGCGCTCAACTAGCTTTCAGTATTTTCGTCGGCGACTCATCTGGACGTGATTTAAAGCAGTGAACCTATATTTTTATGTTACGCTATTAAAGATAAAGGTATGATACGTGTCTAAAGATAACTCTAAAGTTTCTATATAAAAAATTTGGTCGCTAAAACTGTTTACGAAATCACCCATTTTGCCATTTCCACGCCCAAAAAATGAGCCTTGTAGTTGAAAAGAGAACTTGAAACTTGTTTTCGGACACGATACGTTTCTTATATGCGTTACGTACATATACAACACTTCCAAATATACAACCGTTTTTGAATAACGTGTTGTCTACCAAACCTCTGCAAACCTCTTCATGCACCATACAAACGGCTTCCGTAACAATATTGCCGACAGTAAGAATGCTAGAATTCACGTCCACTAACATCAAAAGTATAACAGTACTCTAGTCTATGCATGTTACTAATACCATAGCGACCATTTACGCGCCAAATTGAACCTATTGCAAAATAAGTATCTGAATTTAGGGGATAGTTATTCCTGAGAAGTAAATGCCGCAGCTTCACTATCCCAAAACATGACCATATCTTCACGGTGGTCCACCACCACCACCCCTAGACCCGGAAAAGGCTGCATGCAGTCAAGCGGTTCATTTCACACAGTAAGTATAAATTTTCCACATCCCCAACGTCCCCCTTTTGCTTGAACGCCTGCCCCACCCTCCTCGCCCGCATGTGTTCGGAA
Organism: Clitarchus hookeri; assembly: GCA_002778355.1. Taxonomy (NCBI): domain Eukaryota; kingdom Metazoa; phylum Arthropoda; class Insecta; order Phasmatodea; family Phasmatidae; genus Clitarchus; species Clitarchus hookeri. The sequence continues at coordinate 261,836 of NQII01000525.1, read as the reverse complement.
CCGTGCTAAATGCCTGTACGGGAATCCGTCCCCTCCCCCCACACAACCCTTGAAGCTCACGTTCCACCCCCATCCCGGTCTAGGGAAGGAAGAAAGGGCTGATGTAGAGGGGGGTTGGAGGGGGTGGCCGGCCGTAGTCCTTCCTCCGCCATTAATCCCGGCGGTTAATCCCACAATCAGGCGCACCGTTCTTTCCTCACGTCGCGCGATTACGCCCGCCCCTTGGAATTACTGTTATTATTTTTTTTTTCCTGCGCCCTCGGACCCTCGCCCCCCCTTCCCCCCCTCGAGCTGGCACACACACGCGGTCTCGGCGTAATGTATGCGCGCACGTCCGGCGCTATCGCTAGCCCGCACCGGACGCCTAAGACCCCAGCTCGGCCATACGTGACGGGAATCACATTCGTCGTCGTACCCCCTTCCTCACGCCACGCTCCCCTCGCCACTACCCAAACATAGCGGAGGGGGAATTTTTTTTTGCGTCGTCTCGTAGGTAGCGACCCTGTGTTTGGAAGACCGTCGTGACGAACATCACGCTGCCGGGGATCCCCCCCCC